>SJYQ01010819.1:121066-163349 GCA_006410935.1 Redunca redunca
ATTCATTTGTTCACTCATTCATCCATTCTGAAAACACTAACTGAACATTCACTGTGGCACAATGGTGAGCCAAACTGTGAGCCCACAGTCCGTGGATGGCGGATGTTAATTGAACAATTAGAGAGATGTATACAACCTCAAACTGAGACAGCGGCTGAGAAGGACATAGAGGTGGTGGGTCTGCCAGGTGTCAGTCTCTCTCCACAATCTTCCTTTAAAGCTCTGCATAGGCTCACCTCCTCCAGGAAGCCTTCCCTGATTGCCCATCCATAAACCCCATTAATGAGCACCACATGATGGGTCTCTGGGTTAAGACTTCTGGTGGTGTCTTGTCTTTCTGTAAAGCCTCCAAGGGTGAAGACTTCCCTAGTTAGGGGTTTGCCTACTTAAGCAGGATATCAGGACTCAGTTCTGATGCCTCCTCCTCCAGGAAGCCTTTCTCAGCAACTGTCTTGGGCTTCGAGCCCCTCTTGTGACACCCACCACACCCTAGACTCAGAGGCTTTGGAGCTGGCCCACCCACCTCCACTGGGTACCTCTGGGGCATCCAGTTTTACTTTGTAAATCCAAAGATCTCTCCTCCAGCTCTGCTCCTGCCACCCCCACCCTGCCCCCCAGCCTCCTCCCACCTCTGCCCACTGCTAATGATGATGTAGAGGCAGAGAGGGAAAGGCTTTGATCTACAGCCGCTGCCTCCCTCCATGATGGATTTCCCAGCCTCACATATCACTTTCCCAGCTTGGTCACAGTGTTCCTGGCTTCATCTTGCCGAAAGAGCCTGGCGCTGCTGTGCTTGGAATAAACCGGGAAGGTGACTCTCCCCGTGTCCCCGGCCAGCCAGGTCTGAGAAGCAGGAGGTGGTGAGGGAGTCAGGCCCCGCTAATGGCAGGGCTGGGTGTCTGGAAGGCCTGAGGGGTGTCTCAGTGCTGACCCATCAGTTTACCTCTCTGCAGAATGGGGAGAGGCACTTCTCCTCGGAGGGACTAAGACTTGCAGGGGTGAAGCAGAGACAGAGAGAGAGATGTGTGAGTGCTGGTCAGCTTCCCCGAGCCCGGGGGTCTGGGAGGCAGAGGGAGTCGTCACCCTTCTCGGTGGGGCTAGAACGTCCCAGGGGTGAAAATCGTACAGAGCCGACCCACTTTCAGCCGCTGCAACATCTGAGCATCTGCTTTCAGACAAAAACCGCACAGGGGACAACTGTTCTCGGTGGAGAGAAACTCACTCCAGGATCCTCTGCGATGCGTTTTCCTGTTGAATTTCAACGAGGGTTTTTCCGCCTGGCATTGATTTATGCTCCCAACCTTTCAGGCACTCGTGGCTTGTATAGAGGGAGGACGGTGCACATCAGAGGCGGGTCTGCTGAGCTCCTCTCAGCCGAGATCCGTCCGCCCACCGGATACGCGGGAGCCAGCCGGGTGGGGAGGGGGCTGAGCTGAGCACATTCCTCAGCATCCCCCTCCCCGACACGCTCAGGTATCTGCCTCCCAGAGTGGGCTGTTCTGATACAGAGATCGGGGTTTGGATCCTGGCAACACGCCAGTGCTTCTAGGAGGGGGAGAGCCGAGCTGCTTCCACCCGCCCGGCCTCTCCTCTCCTGCTCGTTTCAAGGCCCTGCGTTTTGTTGGGGCCGGGTTTTCATCCCCCGTCTGGTTCCCCCGCTTCCCACAGGCTTCTCTCAATACTCCCTCCTCTGTGCAGGCTGACTGGTCCACCCCTCAGCCCGGCGCTTCACCCTCTTCACGTGCCCAGTGCTGTGCTGTGCGCACCAGCGGGCAGGAGCTCCAAGGGCCAGAGGACTATAATAGGGACGGGCGTTCGCAGCGGACAGCCCCAGGACTTGAGAGCTCCTGCTATGCCCACCCTCTCTAGGGCGTTGGGGGCGCTCTTCCCCTCTCCCCCTTCTGGTCTAGGGGTGGTCACCGCTCCCCACTGCCGCCAGCGCCCAGGCGTGCACCCCCTTGCTGGTTCCTGAGCCCGGTGTGCGCCCTCGCAGATCACCGCGTTTGAAGGACTGTTTCCTTCCTCCCTGGTCCTCCCGTCTTTCTTTGGTCCGTTTCCCTTCCTCGTCTTTTCTCTTTTTCCCCTTGTGGGCCTCATTCCTGCTGGGAAGAGGCTGGTGGCCCACTGGGAACCTGGAGTCCTGGCCAGGCATCGTCAGGCCCTTCAGTCACTTGAAAGATTCAGAAATTCAGTTATAACTGGTACATCCAGAGCGCATAAGCCCGGGTGGGGGGTGCGGGGGATCGGCTTCAGGTTAATCAAACCCTTAGGAAGCAGATTTAGAAAACAGACCCCTTCCCGCAATGTTTCTGACTCAGGGTCACATACCCAGTGGGATGGACATTTCCATTATTTGCCCAGGACACGCCCTTCCAGGGGGATCCCAGGGTGGAGAGGAGAAATTTGATCCTTGCATAATTTTCCAGAAAACATTAATCTCATGAAATGCCTTTTCCAAAAGGAGGTTCCATGGTCAAATTTGTTAGAGAAACTCTGCATTCTATAAATTTCCCCTATGTCTCTTTCTAGCAGAGGCTCTGCAGTGCCCTGAAGTAAAGAGTAGCTTGTTCAGTGTATGTTTGGCCCACTGTCCCCAAAGTTGGATCAGGAAAACCAAAATCCTTTTTTTCTTTCTTTTTTGCCCCAGTGACTCATTTCCTGAGCCCTAGGTTCTACAGAACACACTTTGGGAAACCTTGATCTCAGGCCCAGCATGTGTGGCTCTGTGCTATAGAGCGTTTCTTATTTAGAGCAGGCTTTGAGCCTTAGAAAAGGCAGAGGAACCAGAGATCAAATTGCCAACATCCGTTGGATCATCAAAAAAGCAAGAGGGTTCCAGAAAAACATCTAATTCTGCTTTATTGACTACGCCAAAGCCTTTGTGTGGATCACAACAAACTGTGGAAAATTCTTAGAGAGATGGGAATACCAGACCTTCTTACCTGCCTCCTGAGAAATCTGTATGCAGGTCAAGAAGCAACAGTTAGAACTGGACATGGAACAATAGACTGGTTCCAAATCGGGAAAGCTGTATATTGTCACCCTGCTTATTTAACTTATATGCAGAGTACATCATGAGAAACGCTGGGCTGGAAGAAGCACAAGCTGGAATCAAGATTGCCAGGAGAAATATCAATAACCTCAGATATGCAGATGATACCACCCTTATGGCAGAAAGTGAAGAAGAACTAAAGAGCCTCTTGATGAAAGTGAAAGAGGAGAGTGAAAAGTTGGCTTAAAGCTCAACATTCAGAAAACTAAGATCATAGCATCCAGTGCCATCGCTTCATGGCAAATAGATGGGGAAACAATGGAAACAGTGAGAGACTTTATTTTTTTGGCTCCCAAATCATTGCAGATGGTGACTACAGCCACAAAATTAAAAGATGCTTGCCCCTTGAAAGAAAAGCTAAACCTAGGCAGCATATTCAAAAGCAGAGACATTACTTTGCCAACAAAGGTCTGTCTAGTCAAAGCTATGGTTTTTCCAGTAGTCATCTATGGATATGAGAGTTGGACTATAAAGAAAGCTGAGTGCCGAAGAATTGATGCTGTTGAACTGTGGTTTTGGAAAAGACTCTTCAGAATGACTTGGACTGCAAGGAGATCCAACCAGTCCATCCTAAAGGAAATCAGTCCTGAATATTCATTGGAAGGACTGATGCTGAAGCTGAAACTCCAATACTTTGGCCACCTGATGTGAAGGACTGACTCATTGGAAAAGACCCTGCTGCTGGGAAAGATTGAAGGCGGAGGAGAAGGGGACGACAGAGGATGAGATGGCTGGATGGCATCACCTGCTCGATGGATTAGCGTTTGCATAAGCTTTGGGAATTGGTGAAGGACAGGAAGCCTGGTGTGCTGCAGTCCATGGGGTCACAAAGAGTCAGACCTGACTGAGCAACTGAACTGAACTTGAGCTGTACAGATGAGGCTAGAGTCCTGGCTCTGGTTTTTTAGTGGCAGCCAGGTTTTGGAAAAAGCACTTAAACGCCATCTTTCAAGTCTCAGTTTCTTCATTTCTAAAAAAGGAAGAATCCAGAGCTCTGAGGATTCAAGGTGATAATCATCTCTAGGTTGCAAGACATGATTCACATTAAACAGAAAGGGGGACTTATTGGAAAGATGCTGAGTGTCTTCTGGGTTCTCCTGGGTGGGAGTGCAGCAGGAGGGTCGAGACCCAGGAGTTGAGTGGTGACCTTGTCGGTGTGCACACCCCACCCTTCCTCCCTCTCCTGTCTGCACATCCGCTTCCTCTGCCTTCCTCTGCAGGCCGTGTTGATGGCTTCCAGGGGTGTGGGGCTGGCTGTGCCCACCGGCAGCTCACGGCAGTCTCAGCTCCTGTCATCTCTTCCTTGCAGGGGTCTGGACTAGAGGACTGCCCTCAGACAAATACCCTCCCTGGAGAGAGCGCCTCGGAGGCTCAGCCTGGTAAGTGTCCGCTCCCGTCCAATCATCTGTGGCCAGGGGGCTGGGGTCACCCTGGTGCTACACTCCACGGCCCTCCTGTCTCAGGAGTGGTTCTTAGCACACGTGATACAGCAGATGCTGTGTGTCCCACAACACGCAAAGTGCTTGAATGCTGCCTTTGAGCCACCGCGAGCGACACGCCCACCCTGGGAGGCCGGGCCGGGGTTGTGGGTCCTGGGGAAGATATCGGGGGCCCTGCAGTCTCTGTTTATTTCTCGTGCCTTTCCTGTGAGTCCTTCTGGCGGGATCTGTGGGATGCACAGGTTCATTTGACCAAGAGGTAGGGAGCCATTTGCCGGGAGGGGAGATGAGAAACCAGCTGTGGCCTTGAACAGTTAAGGTGCACTCCATTGGAACTGGCTCCCGGTCTTGGGCTTCATGAGCTTATTAACTTTCGATAAGGTATATTCGCAGACTACCTTAAATCTGCCACTTAAGTTCAGGTGCTTACTTGGGCATGCCCCAGACAGTGTGAACAGCTCACAGTAACAAGGTTTTTTTTTTTGCCACAGGGCACAACATAGGCAACCTAGATGCAGGATCACTCCATAATAAAAAAAATAAAAATAAAGTTCTTGAAAGCAGGGTAAATACTCAGTAAGCGAAGCTGGCATGATTAACCAAATTCTGTCTCTGGCTGAGAAAGGAAGTAGAGGTTAGCAATAACAAGGACAGTCATACATCTAGGAGAGTTCCACTCACATACCTCAAATTTCCGTGTGTATAAAATCACCTGGTCACAGGATACAAGAAATGGAACACTCCCCCTGCCAAAAAAAAAACCAAAAAACAAAAAACACCTCCAAGGATAATTTGGGTTATATTCAAATGAAAAACTCTGTTCATCAAAAAATATGATTTTCCTTGATTCCACATATATGGGTTAATATATGATATTTGTTTTTCTCTTTCTGACTTAACTTCACTCTGTGACAGACTCTAGGTCTATCCACATCTGTGCGAATGACCCACTTTCATTCCTTTTTATGGCTAAATAATATTCCACTGTGTATATATAGCGCAGATGGGTGGGATGAGGAGGGTTGGATGGAGGTCCAAGAGGGAGGGGATATATGTATACAGATAGCTGATTAGCTCTGTTGTACAACAGAAACTAATGCAAGGCAGTAAAGCAATTATACTTCAATTTTAAAAAATAGATATTATTAACAGTAGAAAGGCAAGAAGCCATGTTGAGAAGATATTTACAATACACATCTCCAACAAAGGACTGGAATTCCAAATATATGTAGAACTCCTATAAATTGATAAGGAAAAGACAATCTGATTTAAAAATTGGCACAAGATCTGAACAGGCACTTTGCAAAAGAGGATGCTTAAATGGCCAATAAACAGAAGAAAATGCTCAACATCATTAGTCATCAGGGAAGTGCAAGCGGAAGCATAAAATGAGCCTACTACACACCCACCAGAATGGCTCAAATGAAGAGAGACGTGTACCAACTGTCGGGGAGGATGTGATGAACTGAAACTCCCAGACAGGCGGGTGGGGTCTAACTCGGTACAGCTCCTTTGGAAAATCATTTGAGGTATCTGTTGCTCATGCTCACAAGCAAACTCCAGGATGCAACATTCTACTCGTAGATGCGTTCCCTTTGGAAATGCATACAAATGTCCACAGAGATTCACGCAGTAGAATTTTCATAGCAATCCTCTTTTACTACCCTGAAGTTAGGAAACAACGATGCCCACCATCAGCAGAACGCAGAAAAATTATGGTATAATCATAGGCTGGAACGCTACTCGGCAGTGAGAGGAAATAAACCACCACTGCACGTAACAATTTCAGCGAGCCTCGAAAACAATGTCGGGCAGGGAAAGCAGACCCAAGTGTATGTAGAATTCCGTACATGTGAGCACGTGAAGTTCAAAAGCAGGCAAGACTGGTCTAAGCTGTTAGAAGTCAGGGTAGTGGCACCTCTGGGGAGGTTGGTGGGAAGGGGGCAGGAGGGGGTTTCTTTCTTTTTTTTTTTTTTGGCTGCACCATGTGGTATGTGGGATCTTAGTTCCCTGGCCAGGGATCAAACTCTGCCCCTTGCATTGGAAGTGCAAAGCCTTCATCACTGGCCTGCCAGGGAAGTCCCAGGAGGGGGTTTCTGTGGGGCTACTGGTGTTCTGTTTCTTGATCTCGAGTAGATTAAGCAGGTGTGCAATTCATGAGAATGTGTGGAGTAATTCAGTTATGGCTTGTATGCTTTTCTGTATTTATGTACCCACTAACAACATTTATGAAAACAAAACCCTGCGGGGTTTATGTTAAAGCTCTGATTCCTTGCCCCATTTCCAGAGAGTCTGATTCATTGGGTCCCGGGAGGGACCTAGGAGTCTGCATTTTGGCCAGCTCCCTGGGTGAGTCTAAGCAGCAGGCTCTACGCCTGACCCTGGCAGTGCTGGGAGGGTCAGTGGGGTTTGGCTGTTCTTGGTGACCCGTCCTGTTGGCCCAAGGTGCTAGGGGAACGCTTCTGGTGTGAGCTGGAGATGGGGAGGTGGGAAAGCGCAGGAAGCACCTGTGCCCCTGAGGGAGCGGCTGCTCTCAGTAGAAAAGACAGTGAGTGGACTCCCGGGCATGACCCTGGGAGGGCCAGCCTGTCTCAGGATGGGACGTGGGTACCAGGAGGGCTCTGTTCAGTGTCCTCTGAGCCTCAGTTTGCTGTGTGCGATGTGAGCAGGCAAACTCTTTACAGCCTCCGTGGTGGGTTCTAGCTTGAGTTCTGGTTCTGGTGCTGCCCTGGAGTCGCTGTGTGACCTTGGGCCAGTTGCCTGCCCTCTCTGGGCCTTACGTTGTTCACCTGTAAAAGAAAGGGTGGGGACCATGTGTTCACCGGGCCATCTGTGAGGCTTGCTGAGTCCCCTCCCTGGATACCTCTCGGAGGGTGCTGCTGCTGGCAGCCCTGGCCACGAGTGGTCTGGAGCAGGTCAGTTTCATATCTGTTTACTCTGCAGCCCCGCCCCTCCGGCTGGCCGTGAGCTCCTGGAAGATAGGGCTGGACTCCATCTTTGTTTCCAGTACCTCACACCTTACTGGACACAGGGAATGTTGCAGTGAAACCTCTTGGGGCCTCCCTGCCCTCTCATGCTGGGGCTCTAGTTCCTTCCTTTCTGGGAGTCATACCAGGACACCCAGGTCCAGGGGTAAGAGGGTCCACCACGCCGTCTCACCTCCAGCTGGCCTATGAGGTGACCTGTTGACTCCTGGTGGCAAAGGGGATCCAAAAAGGCATGCCCACCTCTCCCTCCTGCCTGGAGGCAGGCAGGCAGACAGAGGCTGGGTGCTTCTGGCTGGTTCCGCTGAGTTCACTTAGAGGCTGAGTTATTAACTCCTGGCTTGGGCAAGGCAGCCTGGGCCCTGGGTGCCCCGTGGAGCCGACAGGGGCAGGCCTGCACTAATTGAAGGCTTAATTAATTTTCCCAGTGGAGGCTGCAGCCGGCGCCTTCTCTCTGCCATCTGGCCATTTGTCTTCTGGTGGGAACCCTCTCTGCCTGTCTGGGGACCACTGTCTGCTCCCTGCTCTGGGCCCTGAGCACGGCGGGCTCCCAGCTTGGGTCTCCACTCCAGGGGGCTCCTTCCTTGGCTCCTCTGCCAGGTCCTGTGCCCCCAGTCCTCCTCTTTCTTTCACTTTCAGGCTTACCCCGAGCTTTGGGCATTTCTACCCAGGTCCTGGGGCCTTGCCGGCCGCATCTGCATGGCCCACCAGAATGTTCCAGAGGCGGGCAGGCTGAGCACTTTCCCCTTTGCCTCTGGGTCATCCTTGAGGATATTCACCCCCACCACTGTTTACATCAACAAGGCACCCCCCTCAGGCCAGACTCAAGAAGACAGTGGGTGACCGGCGGGGTTTACTGGCTACAGAGGCAGGTGGGGGAGAGAAGCATTGCCCAGAGGTGACTCCCCAGAGATGCGGTGGAGACAGAGGCGGGCACTAAGGCCTGGGAGCTCCTACAACAAGCCAAGCATAAACCGGTCTTCATCCGTCCTAACGCTCAGCATCTTGGGGTACCTGTAGGTCCCACTGTACAGGTGGGGACACAGGGGTTCAGGCTGTTAGCTCCTTTGGTCAACATGGGGTCTCCAGGGCTGGCTGCTCCAGAGATCGGCCCCCTTAAATGACACCCCTAAAGGACAGAAGTTTGTCCTCATGAGATTCTTTGTCTCCGTTCCTGAGCCCTGAGGCTGGAAAGAGGGAACCGCAGCTCCCTCTAAATATTGTGAGGAGGAGCGTGGGAAACGCCCCTCAACCACCCACAATGGCTCCCTGCTCCTCTGGCCCCTTCCAGGGCCATGGAGACCCTTCTGATCACAGCAGTGGGAGCTGTTGAATGGGAACTTACTGACATCCGACTCAGATTGCATGGCTCAAACCCAGAAGAGCTCAGTGAACTTTCCCAGCCCCTCCACTGGAGCAGCTTCCAGCCACAGTGCCTCGGACCCCCAGCGTGAGGAAGGGGCTGCCCGTTCCCCCTCCCCAGCCCCTGACAGTGAACAAATAGGGAGTGTTACTAGGAGGCCCGCTGAGCTGTGTCAGAGCCTGTCGGCCTCTTAAAGCCACTCTTGGGGGCAGGCAACCCTGGGGCGCCACTCACAGAGCCATGAAGAGGCGCAGGGCCTTTCTCTCTGGCCTTGAGTCTGAGGTCTGGGGTGTATCATGCCTACTCCCCAGCCCCCCAAGTCCTCTTCTACACAAGGCTGCAGAATTGCCCGTCTCCTGCTGGGGACAGATGACAGGGCACATGTGCAAAGGAGCCTCCCCTCCCCTTGTCTGCAAGCTCCTGAGTTGATTGCATCCTCTGGGGGAGTTTTGACATTGTTACTCAGGGTGGCAGCTCTAAGGGTCCACTCCCTGGGGCCCAGCCCTCTCCCCACTCTAGCCAAGAGGCCCTGCTGTGGCCCTGGAACGGACTGTGTGCTCCTTAAACCCACGAAGCCCACCCGGCCTGTGGCCTGTGGACGGGAGGGGGCTGGGGCGGGGCTGGAGCTGGTCCTGGAGGAGTAAGCGAGCCTGGCGGCATCAGGCCCAGTGGAGGGAGTGTTCGCTCTGCTGGGGATGCAGAGCTCAGTGTCATCTGTCCCTGTCGCCGGGTCCCTGAGATCTGGCCCGAGAAACAGAAGGCAGAGAATGGGAAGGATTTGGGTGGGGAGGGTGGTTCAGGGGATGGCTGGGGGCGTGGGGGCTCGGGTTGGTAAGCGGGCAGCATGAGGCCCACGCCAGGGTGCAGGAGGGTCAGGGACGTCCTCTGCTCTCCTCACCACTGTTGGGGTCTTGCATCCTTTTGCCCAGAAGGCGAGTGGCTGGGAGCCCCCAGGCTGTGCCCTGGGCAGGCACGAGAGGGCCCTGGTCTCTTTGGACACCTGGCTGACTTTACACTCTGGGAAAGGGTGGATGGGGGAGGGCTGTGCTTCAGCAGGGGATGGGGGCAGGGGTGATGAGTGGGCTGAGCAAGAGGCGGCCAGTGGCTGGTTCCAGAGCCTGCTGCCTGCCGTGATGACAGCGGAGTGTCTGGAGAGAGTTCTCGGCACTCTGTGACAGCTTGACCCTGCTGCCGTATCTGCAGCAGGCCTGGGCTCCTCCGAGCTCTACTTCACACCAGCGGTTGACCTCGGGCGAGTTACTCAGTCTCTCTGAGCCCCGGTGGCCACGTGCCTTGCCAGCTCTCGCCCCAGCAGTGAGGGCCTCCCCACCTAGCCTTCACTCTCCAGGGGTGGAAGAGATGACGGCTCAGGGTAAGTCCTCCCCACCCCAGAGGACACCAGAGTGCAGACGCCTCCCTGAGGGTGCCTGCCCGGATAGACATGAGCCCAGCCCTCGCCCTGCCCCTCTGCCTTGGAACCATTGATGGCTGGGTGCCTGGAGCCCACTAAGGCCAGCTGCCAAGAGCTCTGGCACTGGGGTGGCCCAGGCAACCCCCCGAGAGTCCTTGTAGCCTCTGTACTCAGCACTCTGCTGGCTCCAGCCTGGTCTTTGAGCATCTGGCTTGAGCCCCTCTCCCTGTGGGATTCCCTCCTCTCCATCCAAGACAGGGCCTGATGGTCCAGTTGGCTTGTTCTCGCCTGGAAGTTACTGCCAAGCCTCCCACATGGAAACTCCAAACCCAGGCGGTCGTCTATGTGGTGTGTCTGCTGGACCAGGGGCTGGCTGGGGGTCTTAGAGCTGGGGGCTTCAGGACCTCAGCTTCCCTCATTTGTAAAATGGTAAGAGTAAGAAGCCCAGCCTCTAGGGTTGTTGTAAGGACTCTAGGTGATAACATGGGCCAGGTGGAGGGCCAGGCACAGTCAAGTGACTGGTACATTTTTAAAATTTAAAATTTTTAAATTGTATTTTTTAAAAATTATGTGTATATTTATCTACTTGGCTGTGTTGGCGTCAGTTGCAGCACGCAGCCTTGGCAGTTGCGGCGTGCAGACTCCTTGAGGAGTGAGGGCTCTGGAGTGCTCAGGCTTCGGTAGTTGCCCCACGTGGCCTTAGTGGCTCTGAGGCGCATGGGATCTTTGCCCGCGGACCATGGATCGAACCCATGTCCCCTGCATTGCAAAGCAGATTCTTAGCCACTGCACCACCAGGGAAGTACCATGACCAGTATATTTTATATTTTATTTTTTAGAAGACCTCATAGTGGGGAAGAAAAATCACCTAATTTGAAGTCTGACCAATCTGGGTTCAATCCTTAGCTCGGATTCTTGCTAACTTCAGTTTTACCCATCTGTAAAATGGGATTTAAAGAACTCTCTCCCTTCCTTCCTCCTTAGGTTATTGTGGGATTTGAGGGGTTCGTCTCTGCAACTTGGCCCTGGGTTTAGCACATAGTTGGTGTTCATGTGCTGGAGAAGACTCTTGAGAACCCCTTGAACTGAAAGGAGATCAAACCAGTCAATCCTGAAGCAAATCAACCCCGAATATTCGCTGGAAGGACTGATGCTGAAGCTGAAACTCCAGTACTGTGGCCACCTGATGCTAAGAACTGACTCATTGGAAAAGATCCTGATGCTGGGAAAGATTGAAGGCAGGAGGAGAAGGGGATGACAGAGGATGAGATTGTTGGATGTCCATGAGTTTGAGCAAGCCCGGGAGCTGGTGATGGACAGGGAAACCTGGCGTGCTCAGTCCATGGAGCCGCAGACTTGGACACAACTGAACTGGCTCAGTTCATGATCAGCTTCTCTGATCTTCCTTCCCTTTGTTGCCCTTGGACCCTGGACCAGAATCTGAACAAGCCTCCCTTGCCACTGGCCCTCAACCCAAGCTGTCTGGTCCTTGTGTCCCACCACACTTGTCCCTCTTGGGCTGCCAAAGTCAGGACTGCCCCGCAGGAGGGCTGCTGCCCAGAACCCCACCGTTAGGCTAACTGCCCTCATTCCTATGCCAGTCTCCCTGGGCTGTTCTGAAATCAGATGACACAACAGGTGGAAAAGCCCTTTGCAGGCTCTGGACATGTGAGGGGTGAAGTTGCTGTCTGCATTTGACACAAAGGGATATGCCCGAGGTCCCCACAGAGCCGCATGGGAGCAGAACGTCCTTGGCCCACTGTTAGACCCTAAGGTCTCCGCCCCGAAGGTCTCCGCCCAGGGCTTCGCCGTCGCAAAGATCACTGAGACGCAGATTCGATGCAATCAGCAAGAGGATTTATTAGGCCGGCGCGCCGGGGTTCAATCTCCATTCGGGGAGACGAACCCCGAAGAGCTGTNGAGGCCGATCCCCGCCGGCACTCTTGCCTCTCCATCCTAAATGCCATTTCCCCCCATCTAAATGCCATTTCCCCTGTCTGGGCCTGAGCCACTGCCTACTGTCTGGGGCGGCTGGAAATTTCTCAAATGTCGCTTTGATTTATGGCTCTAGTTAATTCTCCAGGAGGCCTGTGAGATGCCCTGAGCTCTGCAGCCTCAATGGGATAAATCATTTAACAGGTGGTTAAATATTCTTTAAGGTTTGAGGAGCACAGGCAGAGTGTAGATGGAAGGGGGCTGGGGGTGGGGGCCAGGCTGGAGGAGGCTTGACAAATTTCTAACCGGAAAAAGGGAAAACGATGTGGTCATTTCGGAACCAGTGGGAGTCGTTTGTCATAAGCTATGGTTGGAGGCAGTGGGCCCCTTCCTGCCCTCGGGCCCAGGAGGCTGGGTGGTCTGGGGGTGGCGGTTGGAGGGTGAGGGCTGGGCCCTCCACAAGCCATGTGTTGCAGACGAATGATCTTCCTGTTGGGAGGTACCCACAGGACCCCAGAAGCTTCCAGTTGTGGGTGAGGACTTGATATTAACACGACAAAGGCAGGCTATGATGCTGCTGGCTGCTCTGAGAGAGTAGGCGGAGGGGAGGCCTGGCGCATACTGGACTGTCTGCCCTCTGCCTAATGGCATCCAAATACGAGATGACGGCTGGCCAGCCAAACAAAACAGAGCCTCACTGGCACCTGGAGACCCCAGAATTAGGCAATCCCGCTACCGCACATCTGTAGCGGCTTTCATGGTTTCAAAGCACACTCCCATTCTTTGTGGAGGAAAAGAAACCCTCCTATACTGTTGGTGGGAATGTAAGTTGGTGCAGCCACTATGAAAAACACTATGGAGGTTCCTCGAAAACTAAAAATAGAGCTGACAGTGATCCCGCAATCCCACTCCCGGGCATATACCTGAACAAAACTATAATTTGAAAAGATACATGCACCCCCATGTTCATAGCAGTACCGTCCCCACAGCCAAGACACGGAAACAACCTAAATGTCCATTGACAGAGGAATGGATAAAGAAGATGTGTCTGTATATACAATGGAATACTGTGTGTGTGTGTGTGTGTGTGTGTGCAAGCTCAGTCCCTCTGTCATGTCTGAATTTTTGTGGCCCCCTGGACTGTAGCCCGCCAGGCTCCTCTGTCCATGGGATTTCACAGGCAAGAACACTGGAGTGGGTTGCCATTTACTTCTGTAGGTGATCTTCCCAATTCAGGGACTGAGCCCACGTCTCCTGCGTTGGCAGGCAGATTCTTTACCACTGAGCCACCTGGGAATCCCCACAATGGAATATATCAGTCACAAAAAAAGAATGAAACGGGGACTTCCCTGGTGGTCCGGTGGTTAAGAATCTGAGCTTCCACTGCCGGGGGGGTGCGGATTTGATCCCTGGTTGGGGAACCAGGGTTCCCCGTGCCATGTGGTATGACAGAAGAAAAAAAAAAAGAAGGAAAGAATGTCATTTGCAGCAACGTGGATGGAACTAGAGATTATCATATTAAGTGAACTAAGTCAGAAAGAGAGATAAATACCATATGATATCACTTCCGTATGTTGGATCTTAAATATGACGTAAATAAACCTATCTACAAAACAGAAAACAGACTCACAGAGAACAGACTTGTGGGTGACAAGGGGAAGGAGGGTTGCAGAGGGGAGTATTGGAATTTGGGGATTAGCAGATGCAAACTATTACATATAGGATGGGTAAACAGCAAGGTACTGCTGTATAGCCCAGAAAATTATAATACCCTGAAATAAACCATAATGGAAAAGAATATAAAAACGTGTATATTCATAACTGAAGCACTTTACTGTACAGCATAAACACACTGTAAATCAACTCTATTTTAATAAAAATTTTTAAAAAAGAATTACATTCCTATCCTTGATAATGTTTGACCCCCACCACAGGCTCTGAGGTCAGCGGAACAACAGCTTTGAACCCAGTGTACAAAGGAGTAAAGGTGCCCAGAGAGGCTAAAATCCTGCCTGAGGCAGCACAGCTGGCTATTGGCCAAAGGGAATCCCGGCCAGGGGCTGGCAGGATGCAGCCCACCCAGAGGGAAGGGGCCCTAGAGATGACCAAGCCCAAAGTATCCATTTAACAGATGATGAGACTGAGGTCCTGAGAAGGTTAGAGAGTGGCCCAAGGAAAGGACAGTGGTAAAGATGGGGCTGATGTCCCAGGCAGGAGGCCTGAGGGTGGATGCCTGCCCGCCACCCCCTACCTCCAAGTGTCCCCTCTTCAGGACCTAAGTTCCCTAAATGAAGGTTGCTGGTAGAGACTAGGAAGACTATATAAATGGAAGTGGCAGTAGCCCAGGTGGGAAGGGAGGGAGGTGTGGGAAACCCTCCCTGGGACATCTTCCCCACCCCTCCCTGTCACCCAACCCCCGCTCGAGGCTGGTTGTTTCGTGTACTGGCAGTTCACTCCTGCTCCCCCACCTCCATCTGTCCAAGGCACCCCTGGGGCAGGCTGGGGTGACATGGCTTTGTGTGTGAGGGAGGGTCCTCTGGGGCTAAGGCTGAGCTGTATGGGGTTCGGAGCAGGACAGGCCTGGCTGCAGACTGCCCCCTGGTTGAGCCTGGGCCAAGAGAGCCTAAGCGACCCTCCTAAAGAGGCAGGTCTGCTCTGGGCCCCTGGGGCCCTGGCATTCCCAAGGGTGACTCCAGCCCTAGCACCCTGCGCAGGTCAGAACACACAGGAGCGGCTCAAGGGGCCCAGGGCATACACAGGGATGGGGCAGGCTGCCCTCAAGTGCACAGCTTCATTAGGAAGCAGCAAAGGAGGTGTTCGTTCAGGTGAATGGGACATTCTCAGGGCTCAGGAGGTGGTGGAGGACATGGAGGATGCCCAGGTTGTGGGCATGACACTGGCTTTCAAGACAAGGCTCAAGTCATCCCTTCCCGCTGCTCCGACCAAGCTCTCCCTCAGGGAGCCCTGGAATTGCCGAGGACAAGTGCTGGGGGGTGGAGGGTGGGGGAAGATCTCAAGGGCATCTGATGCCCTCTCTCACCCCTTGCAACCATCTGCGTGTGTGTGTGTGTGAGAGAGAGAAAGAGACACAGTGTGTGAGACAGTCGGGCAAATGTCACAGGGCGGCACTCACGCCTGCCTCTCCAGTCCACAGTGGCCAGCGCTGTGAGACCGCCTGCTCACGTCTGGTTGGGAGTATATCGAGCCCGTGGTCAGTCCCTCTCTGAGCCTAGTGCCTCCCGCGGCAGGCTGAGGTCCTGTCTGCTGCACCCCTGGGGGTACATGGCCTGGGGCGTGTCCGAGAAAAGTGATGCCAGGACTAGAGGTGGTGAAGGAGGGGCCCAGGCCCCCCAGTGAGCCCGGCCAGGCCACCCCTGGGCCCGGGCCAGAGCTGGAGGTGGGAGCAGAGTAGCAGTTCCTTCTGGGTGAGAGGCAGCCCTTGGAACACCCCCCAGCCTGGGGGCCCTCAAGCCTCACTCTTGCTTATTCAGCAGAGCGGGTCTTAGTTGCCACATGCAGGCTGTTTGTTGCAGGATCTTTAGTTGCAGAAAGCGAACTCTTAGTTGTGGCATGTGGGATCTAGTTCCCTGACCAGGGCCCAAACCCCCACCCCCGGCATCGGGAGCAGGAGTCTCAGCCACTGGACCACCAGGGAACTGTGCACCTGGCTCTGTCTTAGGACCACCAGCGCCTGGTCATTGTTGATTCAGGGTGAGCGTGCGGCCTGTGGGACCCATGAGGCTCAATTATTATGGGGCTTCTGCTGGGACTTGGTGGGGGTGAGGGTGCAGAGAAGCTTTTGCCTCCTCCTCTGGGGTCTCTCAGCTGGTTCTTACAGGATCTGAAGCTAGACCCCAGCTCCGTTTTGTCCCCCTGGGAGGTACATGACAAGGAGAGAAAGTCCGAGCCCAAGGGATGACATTTGGATGGCCTGCAGTCAGCTCTAGCCCTGGGTGTCCCAGAGGTGTCAGCCAGTGAAAGTCACAATACACACTGAGGTAAAGGGTCAGGCAGAAATGAGCTAGTCAACGTTTAGCAACCAGCATTCGGGAGGCAGGTCCTGATGTGTGGTGTTTGCCAATTCCCATAGTGTAAATACTCTCAGTGTAGCTGGTTCACACCACCACTGGATGACGTTGAATGTGGAGTCGGGAAGGGGGGCACGTAATTGGCTCCTGCAAGTCCCTGCAGACCAGCTTCTGCACACAACTAGGGTATAAGCAACACTGGCCAGGTTTTCTGTCATTTAGCACCAGAATAATCTGATCTGAACACCCAGTCTTGCTGTTCTGGGAGGGAACCTCTCAGTGACACTTGGGCTCCCCATTAAGGTCGTGCAAGTATCTGTTGTCTCCATTCACTAAAACATGGGGGCACTTGTGGTTTCTTTGAACTGTGCTCTGCTGCTCGGGGCTCTGGAGGAGGCAGAGAGCCCCTCGGAGCCCCTCGGGGCCCCTCGGGGCCCCTCCACAGCCTGGCCAGAGGCTCTGCCTCCCCTTCCCAAGCCCCACCAGACACTGGCTCGTCTTTGAGCTCAGGCTCTGACAAGAGGCAAGAAAAGCCCCTTCAAGCAGTTTCTGTTCTCTGTCTTCACTACCTGGCTGTGCACGTTTTGTCTTGGTTTGTTGTGGGGAGAGGGCACAGGGAGGCGAGAAGGAGCAGAAGGAACGCAGAGTCATAGTTTAACCAACTGTCCAGCCAGAGTGTGCAAAAGCGACACCTCCCTCCCTGGGTTGTTGGATTAAATGAGATTATGATACCTTCAGAGTGCTTGGGCTGCCGGAGCCCCACGTGTGCGCGGTGCTTTGTTCCTGCCGGCAGCTATCATATCTGCGTTGCTGTCCGATCTGCATCCCCCTCCCCCACAAGAAAAAAACCCCACCTGCTCCTCCTGAAGCTTCATCTCCTCTCGCTGAATGGCAGCCCCATCCTTCCGGTCAGACCCCGTCCTGGGAGCTGTCCTCCATTCCTCTCTCACACCCCACACCCAGTCCATCAACTGGCTGCCAGCCCTACCTCCAGATGCGAGCCAGGTCTCACCACCTCCACATCTTCCCCCTCTGGTCTGGAGGCTCCCCGCTCCTCCAGATGGATGGCAAACAGCCTGGCCTCGCTGCTCCTGCCCTTACCCCACGGTCCGTGCAGCGGCCGGGCCGTTTTGTTAGCTCCAGTTGCACTGTGCCATTCCTCTGCTCTAACCACTGCAGTTCCTCCAGTCTGCACTCAGGAGTCCAAGCTCTCCCGATGGCCCACGGGGCTGAGACCTTCTCCACCCTCAGCCCTCTGGTTCATCTCCTGCCTCCCCTGCCTCGCTCACTCTGGTCCAGCCACACCAACTACATCCCACCTCTGCCTCTTTGAAGGTGGAACCTTCTCCCCGCCCAGTGTTCCCCCTACTTGGCGCCTTCAAGTCATCTCCTCGGGAGGGGCCTCCCTGTATCCCTGGTCGCTCCATCTTCATCCCCACTGTGCCTGCTTTGTTTCCCCCAGAGCTGATTGCCATCTCTTTCTCCTGGGTTTGACGAATCACCTGCTCCTTGTCCACCCCTTCAGCACTGCTCCAGAAGGGCGGGGTGACTAAGCCACTTACCTGGCCAAGATGACACGTTCCTAGCTGTCCCAGAGCCTGGCACAGAGGAGGTGGTCTGTGCGTGCATGTTTGGTTGGCTGACAGCATGGCTCTCTTGGGAGAGGTTTATCGCAGTTGCTGCCAAGAGAGACAGTGTTTGGCGAGGGTCCACCATGGGCCTGGTGCTGTATGGGGTGTGTCGGGATCCCGAGAAGCAGGGAGGAAAGCACGGCCCTTGCCCTCCAGGCACTGCACTCTGCTCGGTACATCCGCACCTGTGAGCCATAGACGACCTGGCAGGTCACGTGCCAGGGGAACAGTACCCAAACCAGGGCTCACGGAGGATGCAGGATCCTGTGGGCTGGAGAGGGGCCCCTGGCCCAGCTGACTGTACTTTCTACACCTTCCTCAATTCAGTTCCATTTCCTTACCCCTGTCCATGTCTTTATCATCCCCATCTGGAGTGTTCCAGCATCCCTCCCACCCCCCAGGCAGCTGCCCTTAAATCAGTTATTCCCTACTGCCAGAGTCCCTGTTATGAAAGACAAAGAGCAGGTGCTGCTGTGCTGATCAGGGTACCTCCGCCGCCCACACCAGAGCCTTAAACTGGTGGCCTGTGGGTTAAACATAACCTGCGGTCATGACTTATCAGGACCTTCTTGGCACTGGCCTCCCCAGTATTTCTGAGAAATTTAAATTCATTATCTTTTAAAATCAGGAGATTTCATGAATCTGGAATCTGGGGTTCTGGCTTTGCTTGACAAAACAAACCCAGATGTGGCCCCATTGAGTCCAAATCTCTGCAGGCAACAGTGCAGAGGGGCCCAGTGGGAGCCTGTGCTCTCTAGCCACAGTCCTCACCAGCCCCTGTTGCCCTTCAGTGCCACTAGCCTTTCTCTGCTCTCCTCTCGCACGTGCCATGCTTCCCTCCGTTCACTCTCACATTTGATTTTTGACATTTGGGTCTGTGACCCTGGTTCAGAGTGGTCTCACCTCCAAGTACACCAGGTCTCCCCCTCACAGCTCCGCTCCATCACCTGCTGCTCCTGGGTTTCTCCTGGAATCTAGCGATAATGAGCTGCTCACAGTTTCCCATAACCACGTGGCCTTATACTTCTCTGGGCCTTTGCCACCTCTCTTAGTTCCTACTCATTTCCCCCCTACTCATGTTTTAAAGTTTGACCAGAGTGATTGCCTGGTATATGAGACTTACATTAGCGCCAGAAAAGCCTCCAGAACAGGGCCAGGCATGAGAGGATGCGTGCCCCAGGCAGAGGTAGGTGCTTGCATTGGGGCCTTTAAGCCTCACACCTGTGTATTAAGTTCCATCATTAGCATCTCTTCTGAGCTGCCTAGTGCCTTACATCCAATGAGTGGGAAACTGGGCATGGAACCCACAGGACCAGGGAGCCTCTCCTGGACTGTGAGGGGCCCAGCAGGCAGGCTTCTTTCCACGGCTCCCCTGTCTTCCACAGTTAGGCTTCCAAGGCTGATGCCACTCAGTGGTTGCCCAGATGTCTTCCAGAAGCTCTAGGGGCTGTGTGCTTCAAGTTCATTTATGCAGGAAAGAAAGCGAGAAAGAACAGCCAGTGTCCTAAGCTGCATTGCAGCTGCACTGGGTAGACATGCGTCTGACCTGACCAGAAGGCGTTCGGTTGGCTCAGCCCAGGTCATGTGGTCTAGCCCTGGGGTAGCATGTGCCCCCCAGAACCCTAGGATCCCCCACAGAGAGCAGAGGCTCTTGAGGGAAAGAGGGAGGGCACACGTTGAGGGAAAGAGCCAGGGTTCCCCGTGGACGCCCAAGGGCCACTCCCTAGGGTCTCCCCTCTCTGGGCCTTTCTTTCTGTGGGGCAAAGATGGGGGGGGGAGTGTTGGATGGGTAAAAGGAGGGGCCCAGAATCTGAGGGGAAAGGTCCTTCAGGCAACTTGTGTTGTCTCTACATCCACTGAGCCCCCATCCCCTCCATCAGCCCACCTGTGGCCCCATCCAGGATTCTTGGGTCTGAGTTGGAGGGTGGGAGAGGAGGGCAGGCCTGAGTACTTGGAGGTAAGGAGGCTTGAGGGAGAAAGCCAGGATCTGAGGGGGTACACCTCTCCCCATGCTGGTGGGTCTTTTCTCCCCCTGGAGCCTCATCCCCCTAGAGGAGGGGCGCCTTCTCTCATGCAGTTTCCCCTCTAAAACGTCAGGGCAGTGACTTGACTGCAGTCTGGGCAGCTAATGGATAGCCGTACTCTTCTGACCTGACCTGAGCTGCCCCCTAAATTCTGGGGAGCCCCTGCTCTGTCTCGAGCCTCCTCCCCACCCCCCACCCTTGGGGCCACCCAGCTTTTCCAAGAACTTCACGTCTGCCCTGGACGCCCAAGGCCTCTGCCGGCCGGATGGCCTCTCCCTTGGGGCCCCTGAGGCTTCTTCGCCTTTCTGTGTGGGGTGCAGTCCTTTGCAGGACTGTCCTGGCGCCCGCCCACCCTTCCTTGGGGCTCATGGTTGCCAGAGCCCACAGGACCTTGTGTTGTCGCGGTGGCCTGGCTCCGTCTCCCATCAGAGGAGACAATTTGAGGCCGGGACTTGATTCTGATGTCTCAGAATTGCCAACTCTAAACACGGAGCATGGGACACAGATGATTCAGGAGAGTTAGTTGCAAAGAATGAGCGAATGCACGCAACGTTGCACAGTATTGGGTTCAGTCGACCCCAAAGCTCTCCGGGTGATGAGCCTCTAAAGCTAGGGGTCTGGCGGCAATACGGAGCCCCTGCTGTGGCACTTGCCTGTATATGGAAATTACCAATGAGAGCCAATCGGCAGGTCTTCGGGCTTTTAGTGAGCCCAGAACCCAGGTGACTGGCTGGTGCCTTTGACTAACTTTTCCTGAGGGGGCTGTGCAGACAGACCATGAATACTGAATCTCTGCTGGTCTGTCGTGTGTCCCTGTACGTGTATCTGAGTGTGCTTGAGTGTGTGGGAGAGTGTGTGTAGTTTAAACTGATTCTAACCCCCTCTCCACCCCATCCTAACCCCCAGGAACATATCCTAGAATCAAAAGAGAAGTTCACCCACATTCATACAGAAACATTAAAATCTGGACAAAATCCTAGACTATCAAACAGCTTCACATTGTTTTGAAAAAAAAAAAAATACACAGGACCCATATATGCATGCACATAAAGGTTCATAGAACCTTACTTTTCACTGCTTGCCATATCCACTGGTGTCTTCTACCCTGTGTGCATGCGTGTGTGTGCATGTGTGTGTGTAGTGTGTGTGGGGGGTAATGCTAGTCACAGCCCATGAAATTGATTTCACTATTCACCAAAGGATCCCCATTTTGCTGTGTGAGATCCATCATCTTAGGGCACCCCCCATTCTCGGGATTGGTAAAGGCGGACACCAGAGGCCAGCTGCCCTGCTCGCCTGGTGGAGAGAGGAGGGCGGAGAACAGCACAGTGTTTCTTGGAGGATGAGGCAATGACATGGCTCCTGAGAGACCACCCCCGGCTCTTACACAGCCATCGGCAGATGAAGACCCCAGTGGCCACGGGGGCTCAAGAGAGGTGGAGACTGGCACTCAGCTGCCAGCCTGGAGGTCACCAAGTATAGGCAGTTTTCCAAGGCTGGAAGGGAGACCTCCCCGCCCTCCCTTTCCTGCAGCCTCCTTGCCATCCTCACTCCCCACCTCCTGGCCCCACGCTCCCTCCCTTCTCTTCTCTAACCTCCTTTCCTCCTTCAGGGCCTGCCAGGACCTGCTGGGCTGGTGCCGACTGGCATCCCAGCTCATGGCTCTGGCTGAGCCCCTTCCTTGCTCAAGGCCCTGGGTGTGCCCCTTGCCCCACTCATCATTTCTGGGAGCCCCTGGGGTGACTGACAGCTGGAGGCTGGGCCAGGGGGCCTCAGAGGCCTGTCTGTGGGTGGCTGGGTGCATAATAAGAGAGTAGGGGGGTTGACCAAGATTCTCCCGATGCTGGTATTTGTTTTAATGCTTTCTAGATGCAGCCCATCCCAAGCATATAATTTTCATTACATGATATCAACATTTAGCTTCAGCAATGGAAATGTCAACTTTAATTATTTTCAAGGAGTCTTGATGGCTCTGAGAATAAATCAATATAAATAATGTTTTCATAAACTCTGAATCATGCTCCTAATAGCTTTATATCTATAATTCTAATATTCAAAACAATTTTTCTTTGCATCTCAGCAATTAATTGTTGCCAAGTGCTCATTTTTACTGTTTTCCCCATTGCTGTTGGCTCAGAACCGGGGGCTGGGGTTGGGGGAGGGGGTGACATATTGGCACAGGGGCCGTGTCCTCAATCCCGAGTCAGTTCTTAGCTCTACTGTCCAAATAGTCAGGCTTCGCTTAATGTCTTTTCTGCAGAAAACCATCCCCTTTCCTCTCGGCCCATTTACTCACCTTTCCGACCCACGGTCTCCACAAAGTCTGCTCTTGCCACGGCGCCAGGCCAGGAGGGACGGGTCTCTGGCACACACGTGAGCTTTGTGGCTCCCTTCAGCTCCTGGGCTGACAGCAGGGCAAGCAAGGCGGCACCGGGAGCCTGGGACTTGTCCCAGGTGTGCCATGTCCAGCGGTGTGACTCTGGACAGCTGACAGGTGGCAGTGCCGAGGAGTCATCTATCAGGCGGGCTCCTTATCTGCAGGTCGCAGAGAAGGACACCGGTGGATGTGAGCAGAAATGGAACTTACTAAAAAGGCACCGGGCAGCTCAGACTCTGCAAGGCAGGTGACTAGGAACAGCATCCAAAATTCAGCCCTGGAGCTGGTCCAGAGGTCACCACTGTCACCCCCAAGGCCCTGGCCCCTGCAGTTTGCACAGCAGACAGACAGGCCTGGAGGCTGTGGGCTGCAGAGGCTCTTGGAAGAAGAGATGGTCTTAGAAACCAGCCCAGTCACCACTGTCCCCAGAATGGAGGCTTCTCTGCCCCCAGCATCTACTCGAGGCCTGGGGTGCTGTGCACCACTGATGGGCTTGGGGCTCACCCCACAGCCAAGCTGCAAAGGAGCATGAAAAGTGAGTATCTGGTAGTTTGCCTTCCTGTAAAAGGGAGCAAACTTTCTGCTTCACTGGGGGTGAGGGGCCCCCAGGCATCAGAAGAGGCTGGAAAGCTAAGAAGTAGGGCAGAACTCCTTTCTGGGGCCATGGGCCTCCCTCTGTCTGATAGCTGAAGCCCCTCCATAGCTGTTTTGTTTGATGCTGACATTTTCTCAGTAGAGAACTATACAAATGCATGCCTAAGGGCCTCGCCTCCAGTCTGACTTCTGCCCCAGACATTCAGTTATCATTTATCTTCTCACAGCAACTGTTCTCTGAGAGAGTGTGCTGATGGGTCCAACAGGAGGCTCTGGTCCCCATGACGGTTATATTCTCAATGTAAATAAATAATTGGCGTTTGTTCTTTGGGAACTGGCCCTTTGTGAGATTACAGCCCATGAACCAGTGCCCCAGGCTCACTCAGTCCCTTCTGAGCCACTGAGGGTCCCCTTTTCTGAGGCTGGAAACCTGGCCCCAGTTCCTGGCGACAGGATGGGTCTGTCTGGACTACTGCCGACCCCGCCCGTGACCTGGACCCAGCAGTGTCTTCCCAATTCACACAAGTGCTGGGCAGTGCCCTTCCTCTGTCATGATGCCTTTAGAAGCAGCCATTATACCTGTAGCCTTTGTGAAGTCACTCACTCAAAGGTTTAAGAAAGATCAAGTCCATAAGGGGTTTGTTGAAATATCACCTTCCCTTAAAAAATGAAATTATATTCAACTAGGACTCTCTTGGAAATTCTAAGTTCCATGCTGTGGGAAAGATAAAAGAATGGATGGATGGATGGATGGATGGAGAGCATGCCTTCCTGTGCTAAGATATCAGGGGAGGGAGGACTTGGAATACATGAGTCTCAGCTGTGAAAAGCTTTGAGCATGAGATTATTCCGCCTTTGTTTTTGGGTGGTTGAGGGGATGAGCTGGGGGTCAAACCAGAGGTAGGGGGATGATGGGTAGGATGATTTCCCTGGGTCCCTTTCTGGGAATTTTCTCAGGAGATGATCAAGTCAAGACCTGATAAAAAGCAATAGACAAGCAGGAGGTGACAGAACTGTCATCCGGGAGCACATTGTTTTCGAGGATCCACCAAAAAAAAACAACGTCAAAATATCTTCCCTTCATGCATGGAGAGCAAGTAGGGAAGTTTGAAATCTCTGCTTTCAAACTGTGTTCCCGATAATAAAGAAAGAAGAACACAAGTGTTCATACTGTAGCGCTGTGCGTTTGAGTGCTATACCCAGGATGACCAATTCATATGATTCCTGGGCAAGATCTCTGGAGATTCACTCTACCTCCCATAGGCTATTTATCTCCAGGGGTCAGCTTGGTATATTCCCCTGAGAAGTCTCTTCTCAATCGCTGCACTGTTTAAAGCTTCACCTGCTTTGCTCCATAACATCCTTTCCCTTGGGCTTCCCAGGTGGTGCTAGTGGTAAAGAACCCGCCCGCCAATGCAGGAGACATGAGACTCAGGGTGGGGAAGATCCCCTGGAGGATGGCAACCCACTCCAGTATTCTTGCCTGGACAATCCCATGGACGGAGGAGACTGGCGGGCTGCAGTCCATGGGGTCGCACAGAGCTGGACACGACTGAGCGACGGAGCGTGCACGCACCTCCTTTCCCCTTGCTTCCCACCTGCCCAGATTTTCCATGACAAGCAGCTGCAAATAAGAAGGGCCTGCCAGAGAGAGGCCCTGAGCAGGAATTCCGTGCCCCATGAAAAAGGGCAGTGAGGCGGCACTGTAGCTTCAGTAGGGGCAGGGGGTAGTGCGGGAGTCGGAGATGCCAGACAGGGCCTTAGCCAGCGAGGATCTGCCAGCTTTGGGGGGCTCAGAGGGAGCAGGACTGCTACATGTGTGCTTCTGTCTTCCAGGGCTGCTCTGAGAAAGCAGCCATCTGGGAGAGGAGGAGGAGGAAACTGGGGAGGACTGGCCAGGCAGGGGGTGCTCGGCCGAGGTCTTGGGGACCAGACCCTGGGATCCCACCTGGGTCTTCCCCATCGGCTGAGCAGAGGAGGCCCATGGGATAGCCAGGGGACCCTGTCAGGGACAGAACTCCTCACCCACCAGGCATGGCTTGGAGGGCCTCTAGGGCAAGTGCTCTAGAGGAAGAGGAGTCTAGGGGATGCTGGCCCTAAGGAGAGGGGCCTGGCTCCCTGCAGCTCCCGGGGGTGGGGGGGGGGCGCGGTCTCTCCGTAGGCTGGTCCCCACAGGACCGTGAAGGCTCCAAAGGGGATTCTGGCCAGCTCTCAGAGCCTTCCAGTGATCCTAGGACCGGCTAGAGAGATGTCCCTGGGGGACTGTGGGGCTGGGGGGCTGGGGAGGAGATGGTGTGCTGGGTGGGCCAGTGGAGTTTGTGTTACTCTTTGCCATCCCAGGCACCCCGTCCTCTGTGGAGGGCCTCTGAAACTGTCTGCAGGGGTGAGGCAGGAGGGGAGAGAGGGTCCTATGCCTGGAGCGAGGGCCCTCACCTGTCGGCACCTCACTCCCTTGCTTGGCGGAGGGTAGGGGGGCACATTCTCAGAAAGCTGCCCCACCCTTCCTGACCAACCCCCGCGGCCATCCTCACCTCTCCAACCACTCCTGCCCTCAACTTAAAGCCAGCAGAAGGGCTCCTTTCCCCCTGCTGGGCATCCTCACCTCTCTAGCCCAGAGGTGCCAAGCTTCCAGAGACCAGAAGGGCCCATGGTGCCTTAGGCCCTCCTGTGAATGCCCTGTTTGCTTCAGCCACACTGTGCTGACTCAGTGCTCCCCATGGCTGGGCATACCCTACCCAACCCAGAGGATGCCCAGATGGCTCTTACCTGTCCTGGGCCACAGACAGCCATCTGGATCTGGGCCTGGACACGAGCTTCCCTCCTGGCTCGTCTCTCTGGCCTTCACTTCCTATCCCACCCCAAGCCCCAGTTCCACCTTTATTCTCCCAAGATATCCCAGCTGGTCAGAAAAAGTTATGGGAGCTCTGGCCCTTAGTGATACAAACAGGGGTTCATTCTCAGAAACACAGCAGCCATTGCCCGTCCCTGGGACACCCTAGTGTTCTGTCCTGAAGAACCACCCTCCCAATGATGGCCGCAAAGTAGCTTTTCCTCTTTTCCTCGCTTGCCACCTCCTCACTGAAGCCACCTTCTCCATCTGCTTGGTGCACACTGGCCAGGCACTGCACCACGGCACTGGGGTCTCGGGGCAGGGAGTTCTCCTGTCACCTCGGTGACCTTGGACAAGTCACCCCTGCCCAGAGGGCTTGATTCTCCTTATCTGTAAAGCAAGGGAGTGCAGACTTCACCTCCTCTGAGATTCCCTGCTGCCAAGAGTCTGTTTCTGTGATGGGGTTTCCTTTGTTAATAAGATGCAGAGAGTAATAAATCCATAGAGACAGGGAGTGTGAAGGGTTTTTGTCTTCAAGGGACCTGGGATCAACACTGTCATCTACTTTCAAAGAAAGAGAGGGCCAGACCAGCGGGTGTGTCAGTCCAGCCTGGAACCCTGGGCGCCTCATGCCCCCCGCTTCCCCCATCTCTGCTCATGGCCACCTCCTCAGGGAAGAAAAGCATGAGAAGGTCTGTGCCCAGGTGCCCCAGAAGCAAAGGCCTGGACAGCTCTGCAGAGCTTAGTGTCTTCTCCATCTGGTCATGACGCCCCCACACGGCCCTACCCTCTAGGGAGCCGACTGGGGTCTGCACAGGGTCCTTCTCGTGTGACCGTAGCAGGGGTCTCCCGGGGCTCCCTGTGTGGAAGAATGAACTACTGGTGAAAGGGCCCGAGCAGTGGCAGGAAGGGGACCGTGAACCCACCATGGAGCACAAGGGCAGTGGACCCTGCTGGCATGGCAGCTAGAGATGGCAGGTGAGGTGAGCCCGGGAGCAAGGCAGCCTCATCTCCACAGTCCAACAGGGGCTTTCCTGGAATCCGTGTGGGGAGGGAAAGTCTCCCACAAGTACAGAGTGGGTGGATGCCCACCAACAGAGGTGGAGGGTCCCCCCCCGACACAAAAGGAAGCAAAAGGCTGGGGTTCTGGCCTGAATCTGGGCAGAGAGCAATTCCCAACTAGGGGTCCATGGGGGAAGGCTGGGGACTTCCACACACAGGTCACTGTGCTTTGGGCTGTGCGACCACACCACGACAGGGCTCAGGGGCACGAGGCCGAGGCAGTCCCCGCTCTGCAGTGGGGGGGACATATTCTGAGTACAGAGGGGCTGGGAGAGAGTTCGAGATGGCAGCGTGGGCTGGGATGGGGGCCTCTCAGGGCAGTGTCCACACCGCGGCCCTGCTCTCTTCCCACCAAGCCTGTCTCCTGGAGACCAGCTACCAGTTAATCCAAAAGAACCCATCTTCCACGTTGCCCGCCTTCTTCCAGCAGCCTGGACATGCAGAGTCTTAGAGCCAAAGCAGCAGAACTGGGAAAGCCCTTAGAATGAAGGGGGACGGCACTGGACATTCCGTGCTCAACTCCGTGACCAACTCCACTGGTCAGGGGTCAACTGAAAGCAGAGGTGTGAGCGTGCAGGACTCCACGCTGACTGTTGTTTAATGATACTTCCATTCACAGGTAAACCTCACCCTGTTTGCATCACCTTATCAGGTCTTATATCAACCCAGGGCAGTGGTTGGGTAGCTAATTTATCTCCATTTTACAGCTGAGGAACCAGGCTTGATTGAGGAGGTGAAGGACTTGAGAGCAGAAACTCTAATGGTGAAATGGCAGGTGGAGGGCTGACGGTCGAGAAATAAGGGGGCTCTCGACGCCCCCACCCATCCATCCACCTTTCTCAGGGCCTTCCACAGGCCTGCGATCCCCCTGCACCCCCAGCACAGGAATGTTTTAGAGAGGAGCTGATCAAAGCCCTCAGCCGGGCCTCCTCTCCTGGGTGTGTCATGCACCTTTAAGGACTGGCTCTCAGACAGGTAAACAATCCAAGGGGTCCCCAGAACACTGCTGGCCTGGAGCGAGCAGCGCTGAGGTGTGTGGTCTGCGTGGAGGCCGTGGTGTCGTGGCCTTACAGAGGAGCGAACCACTGCCACCCCCGCCCCGCACCCCCGCGCCCTTCCTGCCCTTCTTTCGTCGTCCCTCCCAACCATCAACTCCTCTTCTGCAGAGAATGAAGATAAATTGCTTCGCTCCGGAAAACCACATTTAGTATCTCCTGCTCTTTGTGGGGCAGGGACGTTCTGACAGCGCGTCCGCATTGCAGATGGCTTGCCATATGCCAGTTGCCCGCATGCTCTCACCTTATAAGCAGATTCTGTCAGGTTCTAGGAGTAAAAGCTTAATTAACAAGTGGTGTGTACTATGATGTACTTAATTATCTCCTGCTTTTCTTTGTTGCTTCTTGTTTTTTCAAAAGTTTGGTAACTGTTATAGACATCTGTTTCCAAACGCGGTTTTTGCACCTCTTTTTCCTACCCCACCCCCTATTTGGAAACTGTCAGTGGGATAAGGAGGAGAGCTTTCTCTTGTCTAAGTGAGGCTCCTGCTTCTTGTCCCCAAGCCCAACAAAGCCCACTCCAGACTTGCTGCCTGAAAGCTCTGGGAGGTGGTTCGAGTGCCTGTGATTCTAGGAAGCGTTTCCTGTGGCGCTGACCAGCAGTCCAGGCCAGAAGCCCAGGCCTGGGCCTCCCTCCCACTGTGAGGGCCATCAAGGTGCGGCCTCATTTCGTTCTTTTCCATCTCACCCTGTTGGTCAATCCTGAGCACAGTGGGTGTGGCTGGGCTGGGGCAGTAAGAAGAACAGGGTGCCGGGGGCAGATAGGGGAACCTTCTGCCTCAGGTTAAGGACAGGGGCAGCTTCAGGAGCAGAGCACAAAAAGAGGCGACTTCGAACAGAAGCACAAAAAAGTAGCAAGTTGCAGGGCATTCGGTAGGCTGAAACCAGACCCCTGATAGGCTGAATGAAACCAGATCCTGAAAGGAGAGACTGCCTCCCTGGGGAGCATTTCCGCTTACAGTCGCTGTGACCTGAGGACAGGAAGCCCCGTCTCTCATGCAGGTGTCTTTTGGAAGCATCTGTGTGCTAGGTGTCCTGTTTTAGTGACCCTCCTTTAGAGCTCAAAACTGTTATTACCACGTGGAGACAGAGAAGGCCTTCAGCTGACAGCAGCAGTCTGAATCCCGATGGAGGCGGCCCATCTGACTTCCCTGGGGCCCAAGGGCTGGCTCTAGGCTCTTCAGCCAGCAAGGAAGGGGGGACGCGGGGCCCCCCGTCCTTGCACGCCCTCCCCACCACACCCACCCGTGTCAGCTGAGGCGGGGTGCAGTCTGGCGAGGCCTGGGGAGGGTGGGTGGGAGGAAAGGACAAGGTGCAAGGGCAGAAGAACTGCAGAAATCAAGGGATCAGGGCTTCCCTTTTTTCCTAAGCTGGGGGAGAAAGCTGATGGACACTTCCCTGAAAAGAAGACAGAGGCCACAGCCAGCACGAGGCCGGGCCCCCGTGGCAGTGCCCTGTCCCAGGACATCCATGTCCTTGGCTATATCAGGTGGCGGGGGGCGAGTTCTCTGTATGCTGCAGACATTCCCGTCTCCTGTCTGTCAGAGAAGCATCTGCCAGACTCCAGAGAAAGAAAGGCAGAGGCCATCCTGGGCCCCCAGACCTCGCAGCGTACCTAAGCCCGGGACAGTTCCTGGCCCGTGGTGAGTGCTCAGCAGACGCTGGTCAATCAGAGTTGAATAGACCTTCCAGTGGCTGCTGTGCCGTGCTCATGGTTCTTGTTCTGCCATCCCAGCAGTGGGGAAGACGCAACCTGCTAATTATCTTTTCAAAAGTCTCATGGTTCTTGTTTTTACAAACAACCGCCCGGCCCCAGAGAGAGAGTCTTAGCTGTGTGTACCATGCCCCGTCCCAGCTGACCTAAGGGCAGTCAGTGGGGGCACTTCAGCTTGAGATGTGGCTGGGGATGGGGTGAAGAGAGAGTGTAGGGCAAAGGGATTCTGCATCTCAGAAGGCTGATCTGGGAGGTGCTAAGACAGGAGGGGATTAGGAAGAATCGCTGGGGAGGAACCAGGGGTACGTGGTCATCCGGAGGTGAGGAGAGGGCTTCCGCCCGTGGCCCCCAATCCCCATCCCACTCGGTGTCACTCAGGGCCTCCTGTGCATCTGTTCAACCTTCCCCTGTGACTCCCCCTCGCTTCAGGAAAAGTCAAGGCAGGACGTGGATATGACACATTAAAACCAGGACCAAGATACCAGAGCCCGAGCAGCTCCAGAGGCAGACCTGACCATCAAGGGACAGGTGTGGGACCGAGCTAGGAACGCAGAGAAGCAGAGAAGTGCTTTTTGGGCTTCAGCGGGAGACTTTTGAAAAGATAATTAGCAGGTTGCATCTTACCCACTGCTGGGATGGCAAAGGTCAGGTGGGGAGTCAGGGGTGAGTCCATGCCCACATGCGGGACAACACAACTTCTCGAGATTTTTGCTGAACAAGGAAACACTGAAGGAAACACTGGGTTTCTCTCACCTCCATGGGGATAGGAGCCGCCCGCCTGGCTTGTTACCCATTAGAGAAAAAAGCTCTTCAAACACATGGCCAGGGAGGCTGGGGAGAATGGAAAGCAGAGAAAACAGGAGGGCAGGCTCTTCTGCTGACCTCATCTCGGCGCCAGGGGCCCAGGCAGCAGGGCCCTCTCCCGGGTGGCTTTCAGCCATGGATACAGCCTCTGTCACCAGAAGCCATGCCCCTACTCTAGTCCTCCCTGGGGAGGGGCAGCGTGGAGAGGAAGCTGCCACGTGGCTAATGGCCGTTTGTGGAGTGGACTAGCCCCCTCCCCAACCTGCATGGCAGTCACACTCATGGTCAGAAGACCCTCAAGAGAACCAGACTCTGCTGCACCGGGATGCTGGGACACCTCCCCTGGGGTAGGGGATGACTGGGAGGGGCAGGAGGAAGCCCCAGGGCAGAGGCTGGCAGTGCCCATGTGGGGACCACTGGAAAGGGCAGGCGCTCTGGCCTCCCTGCAGAGGCAGAAACGACAGGGAGAAGTCCGTACGGTAGGTGCCAGCGGGTCCAGGCCGGGATCCCTGGACTGAGTTCCCCGCTGCTCCTAAGCACGGTCATTGCGGTATTCTGTAGACCAGGTCCCGGGACGCAGAGCAGGGAGGAAGCCCGCTTTCTGCTTACTCTCGTGAGTGCTTGTCATTTCTATCCCTCCTACCCAGACTGGAAGCACACTCCTTGGCCCTCCCTGCCCCAGCCCCACCCCCACAGGGCCAGTTTGCCCTCTCATATCCAGTCTCTCCCAGGCCCTCCTCCCTCACTGTCATCTCCTCTGGGGTGGTGGCCCGCCCTGAGCTCATGGAAACCTGCGCTGCCCGCCTCTGCCAGCCCATACTGCTGATCCCCGGCCCACCGCAGGGAAGTCTTATGACTTCAGGACACCAAGAAAGGAAAAAGGGCTGCAGGGAGAACCTCACAGTCATCTAAATAGTGAACTCGGTGGTCCACGCCCTGCCCCTCTCACACGCTGGCCGACTCCAGCCAGGCCACACAAGGGCTGCAGCCCAGCTCTGTGAAGCCTGTTGTGAACCCACTGGCTTCTCCTTGTCTACAGTACATTCTGTGTCCCCCTAAGAAACCGTATCACATGTTCTCATTTTAAATTGTTTTCAGATCTGTCCTTTACGTAAATCTTAGTCCTATTCACCTCTGTGGTGACAATATTTATGTCTAATAAGGGCTTCCTTCTTGATGATGAGTTTAACATGGGGTGGGATGAGGAGATGTGTGAGAGGCCCAGATGGGTTACAGGGCCAGGCCTGGAAAGCAGCGGCTCAGGTGCCAGGGTAGGTGGTAGGCAGGGGGATAAGGAAGGGGGCGGATGGTGTCCCTTCCCCCTTGCTGATCAGGTGCACCACCCTTGGGTTTTCTCTTACTGCTTTACATTAGAACCACCTGGAAGTAAGTGTTCAGAGAAATTAACACCCAGATATGGGGCTTGCAGTGGTGCCAACTAGGGCGGTCTCCTTCCTAGGTTACTGGACTGGGTTATCCTAATGACATGCCTCATGGAGAAGGGGTTGGGGGGTACAGTGTGTGAAGATGTGCCCAGTGGATGCCAGTGCATGCCATATAAAAAGCCATAGCTCTTTCTATGAAGCTGGGTGTAGACCAGGAGGAGGTCACAGTGATCGTATCTGCTGGTGAACCAAACTCTGTCATAGGTATGTACAGTCATCAGAGAGGGACTCTGGTGGAGGATGAGGCAGTGTAGGTGAACTCAAATTTCTTTCTGACCCTGCCAACTTGGGGGCTAAGGTGGGGCCTCTGTAGATAATTCCAACTAGATGATTCTTTATGGAACTGACTTGAAAGTTAATGGCTGAAACCCACTGTATTTATAGCCTAGAGTGTTAGAACCAAAGAAGAGACTCTGGGAAAGCTCTGGAATCCAACCATGAAGAAAACCAAGGCGTGGATGCAATCAGTAACTGCACACCCACTCAGCGATGGCAGCGTTGGAAGTAGGATCTAGGCCCTGCCTCCTTCCCACTCCACTAAGATGAGAACATCCATTTCCTGACCCACAGTCTCCTAATACCTTGCTGGGCTGTGCGCATGAACGTGCCCAGCCACCAGAACTCACGTAACGCCTCCCTGTATTACACATAAGGACCAAGGAATGTCTTATACCTTCCCACTGGAGGCCAGCTAGCTGAGGTCCCCTTGAGTGGAAAGCCTGGGGCCATGTGAACAGGGGTCTAGAGCTGGAAAAAGCCAAAGAAAGGGAAGGTTTCAAGGGAGCAAAGACAAAGGCCAAGAAGCAGCTCCCTTTTCTTCGCTCTGCCCTCAGCCTGAATGTTGCCTTTGGTTCGATGCCTATTTGGGATTTCTGCACAAATGAAGAGATTTACCAGGATGACTCCAAATTCCACCAGATGGAGGGTAGGAGGCAACCCTGGCAGCTAGAAGGAGAGGGTTCTGGAAATGTTTGGTCAGCTGGGGAACTGAGACAGTGCATCCTGCCTAACCAACCAGGAGAACCCACTCTGCGAACCTGTGGCTGTCGGCCAGACTGGGTCCCACCAAGAGACCTGTGTGCTCAAGACCATGCTCTGCTAAACATCTCACAGGTCCCTGGGGGCTGGCAACAAGGAATCCCAGTCACTCCTCTGGCAGTCTACAGGTTTTAAAGCACATTCTCATGTTATGTTAAGCTTCCTCTTCACCACGGATGATGAGCAAGGAAAAAACAAGCCTCCCTAAGCAGATAGCAAGATGGATGCATGCGCACTTAGTTTTGGGGTAGGGCAGAAAGACGCCAGGTGGCCCTGTGTCTCCGTGCCACCCTGCGCCCCCTTTTCCCCTCAGAGCAGCCATAGCCTGATGTACAAAGGAAGCTGCTTTGCCCACTTTCGTCCCTCCAAGTAATCACTCGGCTTCCCACCAAAATCTCCAACCCAACTCCAATCCCAGCCCCACTCCAGCCCCAGACAGGAGGCCATGGTCCACTTCCCCCACCTTCTACCAGAGCCTGCCCCTGGGGACCCCAGACAGAGCCATAAGCATGTTCAGTGGGAATGCTCCTTGGGCCCAGCAGGGATTAATGCATCAATAGAATTGTCAGGCCAAACCTAAGCAGAGGGCTGAGTGGGCTCTGGGAGACAAACAGCCAGACAATTCTGTCTGGGGAACAGCCAACTCCACCTAGTAAGCGCCTCACCTGCCTTGTCAATGAAGAGAGAAAGACTCATGATCTCAGGCCCCACTAATGAGGAACCCGCAGGGCTTGAGATCCAGCCCAGAGGCAAGTTGGCCTCTAATTCTAGGTCTGGGGAGAAGGGTCTGCAGAGCCTGCTGGGCTGGGTCCCCGCGGGCCCTCTGCATGTGATTTTGAGCCATTCCCTTCTTGCGGCCATCCTTGTCTTGTGTCCCTTACCAGATTGTAAGCTCCACGAGGACAGAGACTGGGACCAGCCCCACACCCACTCTCAGCCAAGCACACTGTGCCTTTGTGCTTCCAGTGCCCAGCAAACAGCCAGGCTCCTCCTGTGCTGACTCAGGGCAGCCCAGCCTGGTGGCAATCAGGCAGAAAAGGAACCAGTTGGAGCTCCCTGGCTTTGAGCAGGAGGCCAGAGGTTTACATGGAGATGAGTGATGGGAACCACCTGTGGCTTGAAGCACCCACGATCCCTCTCCAAAGGTATCCGCCTGGAGGGGCGTCCCCCAGCTGCCCACACCACCAGGGGCAGCACCTGCAGGACCCCGGACAGTCCTGTTTGCAGAGCTTCAGGGGATGGGAAGGAGCAGGCAGCTTGTCAGGACGCCAAATAACCAGACAGCAGGGAAAGCCAGAGAACTCATTTCTGGACTCGGCCACAGAAGCCCTGTCCTTTCCCTTGGAGAGTTTGGAAAAATATGCCCAGGCCAAGGAGAAATGGTTTGGGGTTTCTTACAGCATGGCTCCTCCGTGGAGGTGGATAATGGGGTCTGGGGGATTCCCCTCATGCATCCTCTGATCATGTTTTTGAATGGAAATAGATGCTGCAGGTCTGCTGTTTTAAACACAGCAGGGCTTTTCCAAAGAGGTCACCACACTGCTAATTTTCGTTCCTCTGGGAAATTTCCCTGGTCCCCAAATTCCTTGAGTACAATTACTTTAAAACTTGATTCCTTTGTAACTGTCACCTTGCTTATGTCAACCTACTCAAGGAACTGAAGCTCTGTGAGGGAGCAGGGTGGCAGGGGGGTGGTGGTTGAAGAGTACGAGAGAGGAAAGAGAAGCAATTCTTGGAGACCAGCAGGGCAGAGTTGGACACTTCAGCACGAGGGGCGCTTGTGTATCTGCAGAGCAAGGGGAGGCTACGGGCCAAGGCCCTGGTGGTAGCAATCACACCCGTGAAAAATCACTTCGGGAATTTCTGTGCTCTGGGTTAATACAGAATTGTACCCTTAAATGTCAACTGATTCAAGGGTTCACTCGGTTAAATAAGAGGGACCAGCCAGGCAGAAGAGTCTGGAATTCTTGGGATGGATTAGTGCAGCTGTTGTTGCCCAAATCTGGTACCCAGATAGTCTTCAGGAATTCTGGGATGGGCCTCTGGGCAGCTGCTGGGCTGAACAACCTCAACAAGGGCCAACAGGCCCCTCACTGAGGAGGCAGGAGGTCCTGGAGACTCCCATTCTAATGCACGAGTGGGGATCAGGACAATTTGAGCTTAAAGGTAGGGAGGCCGGGTGGACAGCAGGGCTCGAAGCCGACGTCCTCCTCCCTCCTTTGAGGGACCATGGGAAAAAGGAAGAGTGAAAAGAAAGGATTATGTGGGGGAACGAGGTCTCGGGAGGATCAGTGACCCTCAGATTCTCCACACTGGCCTGATGTACAGTTGTATCTGCTTTCCCTAAGTTTCAGGCTTGCCTTGGTGGGCCGTATACAAGAAGGTGCAGGTCCCTGGTGTGGCTGGGATATGGTGACAGCAAGTCTGGGGACTGACCATAAACGGCCTCAAGACTCATGGTGGCTGGGTCGGGCCTGTTGGTGACCTCTTTGCTCAGCCAGTAATAGTTACCGCACCCTACAACCCAAGGTCTTGGAGATTTACAAAGTCCCATCACATCTGTTATCTCCTGGGAGCTTTCCAAGGGTACTTTGAGATGGGCAAGGAAAGGCAAGTGGGTCTCTGAGAGGTGACTTCTCTGAAGAGACGTCACGTGATGGATTGGTGGTCCAGCCAGCGCTATATTCTAGCCCCAGAGTTCTTGTCTCTGGCCCTTTGCCCTCCTGCCCACCCCACCTCTAACCCAGCTACAAAGGACTGGTCCCGAGGGGAGTCTCCAAAATCACCCCCAGAAAGAGTCACCAGACTGAGGTGGGGCAGCACTCTTTCTGCTGCCAGTCACCTCCCTCCACCCTCCAAACCCACCAGGAAGGGGCTCTGTGGCTGGCTGCGGCACGCGACAAGATGTGTCCCCATTCATTGGAATACTCGGGACGATTCATAACCAGTGCTAAGTGGGGAGAGGACGGCCTGAGCCCCTTGAGGCCCCTGGCTGGCCCTTGTGGAGAGCCCACAGAGCCTCTAGGAACAGGGACAGCCCAGGCGCCCCGCAGGCTCAGTGACTTGCAGGTGACCCAAATCCACGGAGGGGTGGGGAAGGCGGGCAAGTCAGAGAGGCGGTCTGTCCCCCTTGTTGCCCATAGGATCTGCAGTCAGCGAGGGTCTGCTGCCAGTAAGGTTAGTGGCCTCCCCCTGGGGCTGCCCCAGTTCACCACGAGGCTTGATGGCCAGTTAAGAGTGGGTGCGCCCCCCAGGTCTGGGCTCTGGCCTCCCAGGGCTTTCTGGGGGCGGGGTGGGGGTGGAGAACATCGGATATGGAGAAGAGCTTTCACTTAGATCTTGAAATTCAAGTCTTCTGTTCCTGGCAAGGAAAATGGGGTGGATTTGATAAAGACTTTGACCTTGAAATAGGTAGTCCTGGGTCCAGGCCTTGGATTTGCCACTGACTAGCTGCGTGACCTTGAGCCAGTCCTGGGAGATCTGTGTAGAAGGCCCTCACAGAGTTTCACTGTCAGGATTTGGGAGCCCTGCGGGTGGGATTGGATGCTGTGCGTGAGGGACAGGGGCTCTCCAAAATGCAGGGGCACCAGGCTGGGCAGGAAATGCTCAGCACGGTTAAAGAGCCAGGGTGTGGAGGGAAACGAACCATCACCAGCTCCTCAGCTTTCCCTGCTCTTTTTATTGTGCACCATAAATTATCATCCTGTTTTATTCTCATTTTATAGCCTCTTCCAGGTCATTGCTAGCGATTTACTCTCTGCTCTGGGCCAATGGTGTTAGAAACGGTTTCCTGGTCTTTATCTTTCTCTGTTGACACCTCAAATTCCTGGCAACTGACCCAGCAACTGGGGTGGGGGGTGCTTCTGTGACCACCTGTTAGCTGGCCAGGGAGGCGTCGGCATTGGCTGCTACAGGTGACATCAAAGTTGGACCGCCTACTGCCTGCCCTAGAGTAGTCTGGATGAGCCAGAGGAAAGTAACTCAGATTCCACGCGTGCACTAGCACTGGTCAAGCCCGCTTCCAGAAAAGAGAGGCTGTCCTCCTGGGACCTGGGTCTCTTTAACTGTCAAGTGGTGAAAAACTCTTCAGCTTCCTCTCAGTGCAGATGGTCCAGCCCTTTTGTATTTAGAAGAAAAGGGTACAAGACCTCTGCATCTCTTTTCTATTGTCAACATCCTGCATTTCCCCCATTGTCAGAAGCTGGGCTGGCAGTGGGGTGAGGTGGGCGCGGATCCCGACTTTGCATTTGACTTTGTGGAACTAGTCCCAGTTCTACTCTGGGTTAGTGGCCCTAGGCAAGTCCCTCCCTCTTGCTGGGGGCCAGTTTCCTCATCTGTAAGTCAAGGGGACAAAACACAAACTTTCCTGAGTTCCTTCCAGTTGTGGCCAAGCTATAGAACTCAACAATGTTCACTGCTCACATACAGGATAACAAGCGTTTGCAAAGTGAGAGGTTCACATGACAGATTAATGTACTGTCAGTGTCGTGGACAGGAGAAGGTGACGGGCACCCACTCCAGGACTCCTGACTGGAAAATGCCATGGATGGAGGAGCCTGGTGGGCTGCAGTCCATGGGGTCGCGAAGAGTCGGACACGACTGAGCGACTTCACTTTCACTTTCACTTTCATGCATTGGAGAAGGAAATGGCAACCCACTCCAGTGTTCTTGCCTGGAGAATCCCAGGGATGGGGGAGCCCGGTGGGCTGCCGTCTATGGGGTCGCACAGAGTCGGACACGACTGACGCGACTTAGCAGCAGCAGCAGCAGTGTCGCAGACAACACTACTGTTTTTAACAAAATGCTGGCTCTTCAAATGAAGGCAGTGGATTAGGGAAGAGTTGAATGATATGAGCCTTTGCTATAACATGTTTACTGAGTTTTTTGTATCCTGATTAAAGGGAAGGCAGAATAGCGGCAATGTGTCTCTCCTGTCACCACCCAACAGAAGAGAATTTTTTTTGAGGTGATTTGTACAGTAAATTATCAAGTACCATTTTCTTGATCCAATTTGCTGGCATGACCTTCTCATGCCATGATTTTGTGGATACAAGTTGGTAAAAGAGCAGCATGTGCTGAGTTTGTGATAAATGGAAGGACACAGGTGGGGACCAGTACCACAGCACTCACAGTGGTGGAGTGATGGGGAGGGGCTTGAGAAGAGGGAGAGAGATCTGCTTTTGTTACCATGCCAAATAAAAGAGAGTGGCATGGCACCAGAGAGAGGTAAGGTTGGTGTCATTCATACTGCAAAGTACAGAGAGAAAAGTGTCAAGGACGCAGGTCTGGGGAAGGGCAGTCCTTCTCGGGGCCTCAGTTTCCTCATCTGTAAAATGGAAGGGTTGTACCAGACAGGCTCTGGGCTTTACCCCATCGTCTACTTCAGAGGAGGAGAGGGAGTAGGGAAGTCAGGCCGTGGGAAAAGGAGACCAGGGGGCTCTGGAACGGGCTCTTCCTGGGGCAGCTGCATCTCAGAGAGAGTCCCCAGGGATGGTAAGTTTGGTCCAATTTGTATTCAACACTGTTGATAATAAATGTTGAAACTGCTCTCTGGATTTTTGTTTATAAAAAGTAACTCTCCCTGCCCCACAAAACAGCAGGTACAGTTTCTGGAGTGAGTCACGGGGCTACAGAGAGCCCTCTATTCCACGCTCCAACCAGTCAAATGCCAGAGCAGTTCTTCTCAGGGTCACGTTCAAAGTCTGTTCAAATAAATCCATATTCCCATTTCAAGGCTGGCAACAAAATCACGCCAACATATGACCCCTTAGCATCATATGTCGATCCTTAAGGATACCATTTCCCTGAAAAAATACACTTAAGTGTATTTGTGCATAATACACAAATAATAAGTGTATAATTGTGCATGTGTATGTGTGTGTGTTTAAATGTTAGGGGACATTAGAAAGAATAAGCTTTTCATTTTCTTCTTTTCTTCCTTTTTTAATTCTATTTTTTCTTTGAAAGACTATGTGCCAGACCTGCGATAGTAACAAGGAAGCGGGAGGACTGAGACAAGGAGACAAGGGGGAGATATTTTACAATTTATCAAGATATGAGTACTGGTCCCTCTGGGTTTAAACCCCCACAGAACTGTATTTTGAGCTTAAATTAGGAAGAAACATTCTTAATGGCCACCCTGAGGCAAGGCTGCGGCTAGGAAAGAGCAATCGTATTAACAGAGAGCAGGCCAGGTGGTTCCAGTGCTGGATCTGAGGTTTGAGCCACCCCAGGGATGCAGCTTCTAGACAGACAGCATGCCTGCGGTGTGGTGGGGGCCAGGAGAGAGAGTGGGGCAACGTGTCAGAAGTCTTGGCAAATCTTTGCCCCAGTCAGCCCCCAACTCAGGAGGCAAGTTTCCTATTGCCCTGCTATAAGCCCAGTTGTAAACTTCTGGTAAAACTCTTTGATTTGGACGTCCCCTTCCAGCTACCTGCCTTGATTTAACCCTTCTGGGTTTGGCAGAGAATAATTATAATCAAAGCCATCTTGTGGAATTTTATATACCATCTTTCACATGCAGAGCATTTCACCCACTCTCAGAGGACAAATACGCATATTATGAGACAAGGCTAATTCTGAAGAGAATTAAGCAGCTCAGAAGGCATTGAGCTCCACTTCCTGAGAATTCTGGAAGGAAGTTTCAAGGACTGTGAGATCAGTTCCCATAACCAACAGAGAGTCTGAGAGAATCCCTTTAAAATGACTGGGAAAAAAAAGAATAAACTGAGATCTGGAAGAATGAGCTTGCAAATATACTACTGAAGGCAAATTTAATGGTTTAAGTAAAATTCAACTTAGTGCGGCAGGCACCTGGCTGAGGGTTACCAGGAATGGAAGTTAAGACCAAGCTGCAACTCCTGAGGAGCCAACAGTCTTGCAAATTCACAGAACAAATCAAAGGGAGAGATTAAACTTACTCCATCACAACCTTGCTTCTCACTTGCTCCAACCCCCTTGTTCCTTCCCTTGTCACTCCTGGTGCCCAGACCTCTTTGCAAAATCCTCTGTTCCTGGGTTTCTCCATTGTGATCAGCGGCTGGCCACCGGTGATATCAACAAGGGCAGACCACCCATTGCTGCCCAGTTACTCCAACCCAGCTTTCTTTCTTTATACAGTGGGCCCCCAAGATTCAGTCCCTCCCATTTTGAGAGGAATCTAACTCTACTCAAAGACTAGTAGCCAGAAGGATGGGACGGTCTTTCTGCTCCTCACTTCCTTGCTGCACATTTTGGGCTTCCCTTGTGGCTCAGCTGGTAAAGAATCCGTCTGCAATGCGGGAGACCTGGGTTCAATCCCTGGATTGGGAAGATCCCCTGGAGAAGGGAAAGGCTACCCACTCTACTATTCTAGCCTGGAGAATTCCATGGACTATATAGAGAGTCCATGGGGTCGCAGAGTCGGACACGACTGAACTACTTTCACTTTCAAGGTCTATCTTCAGAGTTTTTTAAAGAAAAGTGTTGACCAAAATAGAAACATTCAGAAGTGTTGAGATACAGGCTTTTCAAAGATTCCATCAGTTTTGGTCTCTAGTTTATAGCTTCTGATTCCCTTCCTGAAGCACCACGGAAGCTCCTTGTCCTCTGTTTTTAATGCCAAGTGTATACCAGCCAGGAAACAAAGCTGCCCCCTACATGAGCTTTCCTGACCCTGTCCCTCCAGGAAGCCGGCAGAGGGCTTTGGAGGGAATCCTGGTATACTGCAAATGCTCCCTGTATTCTGAAGTCCTCCTGCTGGGGCCTTGCCATCTGGACCCCCCCAAGCCTGGATATCCAGTACTAATACTTGGCTAAGCCCTCCCACCAGGCATCTCCCCCTTTCTATCATTACCAAGATCCCTGAGGACACTCCCTTAAGTGACATAAGGGAGGCGAGAGTCAGTCTTCAGGTGATCTGAAATGTACTCTTTCAAGGAAAGAATCTGGGAGGCTGTGAATTTCCCCCTCTCAAACCCCAGCCTAATTCCCCCTTGCAGCTCCATTCAAACCCACTTACTTAATTCACCCACACACAAGAGCAATGCACTTCCATCCTAGTCTGAGACCTCCTCTTTCCTGGGGCCCTGCATTTCTGGTTTCTGTGTGGAGGGACCATTCACTTAATCACCACAAGCACTGGAGAAAACTCCCCGCCTTTTCTCTATATCTCTTTGTCTCATCCCACTTCAGACCATCACAACACACATCTGCATTTTAAAGGTAAGTCCCTCTAACTCTGGCTACTTTAAAGTCCAAGCTCTAACTAAAAACGGATTTCTCCTTCCTTCCCTTTTTTGGGGTACTCTCCCTCGCAATTTACCACGACTTTCTATGAGAGTAATAACTGTCCTAGATGGATTCGGTGGGAGGGGAGGAAGGAGATTACTTCAAGTGGATGGATTGGGGTCGTCTATGAAAACATCGGATAGTTATAAACTTTGTTTTAATGGGTCTACACTGACAATGGTATAATTTCAGAGCCATCTTTAGCTTGCCTCAATTGCCACAGTCAATTTGCTTTACATTTTGTAAAAAGTCTTCGGTAATTAAAAAGTAATGATGGAGGGGGTGGGGTGTGGGAAAGTATGGCAGAGATTGGTTGCGACCACTCTCAGTTTATTAAATTCCGTTTCCTCCAGGTTTCTATTAGAAGCGGTTAGACGGAAAGGAAATTACTTTCTGTCTTTTCACTCAGCTGCTCTATCTCCTCAGCTGAGGAAGAAGAGATAAGTGAGGAAGAAGCCCGGAGAGGGAGGAGGTGCTGGGTGGGTGGGCAGCGCACTATCCAAGGCTCTGTCTGTAACAGAACATGGAGGGAAATGCAGTCTGCCCGCCCCCGAGGCTGGTGAAGAAACGCGAAGGTCCGCGTCTTTTTTTTCGAGGGAGCTAAGGAGATCTCTGACCTCAAGGTGGATGGAGAGAAACGAGATGGTTCAGAGAGAAGCGGGGCTGGACGGTGCACCAAATTTCTGGTCAGGGTTCTCAATCTAACTAGGCGAGGTGCAAATAGCAGGGCTGGGGCAGACCCCCTCTTCTCTCCTGCTCACTCCACGGCCTCGGCCTTGGCACTGTCCGTTCCTTCTCAAGGCCAAAGACTTGGGCCGGCCTCTACAGCCCCCTTCCGCCCTGCCCCAGACGTTTCTGACCCAGGGACAAATCTGGTGGATCAAGATATCTGGATTAGCTGGGATCTTCCGCAGTGATGCTCAACTATAGAGCTTAATCTGAAGCCCTTTAGAAAGTGCATGAAAGGCGCCATTGTCCAAAGCGCAGGGAGAACAGCTGACTCTGACGACGGGACAGGATATTTGAAATCAGGGATGTCTTGGGAAACCCTCTCAGTTGGTCCTCAGCCCCGGGCCCAGGAGTCCTGATAGGCAGAGGTCCGTACAGACCCAGGAGTGGGAAATAGGGGAATCGCAGCCAGCGTCGGGTGGTGGGGCAGGCGCGGGGAGGGGCCGCTGGGCGTGGCGTGGCGCGGGGGCGTGGCGGGGTGAGGGGTGGGGCGCGGGGCA
>SJYQ01010819.1:163566-244924 GCA_006410935.1 Redunca redunca
TGGGTGCTGCGGACTCCACACCCGGGCGGGGTGGCTCTGGGCGGTGCTGGCCGTTGGAGGCGGGCAGGGGCGGGGTGTGGGGGCGTGGCGCGGGGCAGGCCGGGGGAGTGTGGCACTGGGCGGGGCTGAGGAGGGGTGCTGCCGGCTCCACAGGTGGTTCTGGGCGGTGCTGGCCGTTGGAGGCGGGCAGGGGCGGGGCGTCGAGGTCCTCCCCCTCCTCACCCCGCCCCGGAGTAACTGTCACCCTCAACTTCTCCCTCAGTCCCGCCGCATGGCAGAGCCACGCAGAGCTCCCAGGGGGCGAAAGCGGGTCTTGACTAGCAGACGGGTCCGAGGACGGGACGCGGGAGGAAGTGGGAGTGGGGCGCGGGGTCTTCCTTGAAGGCTGGGCGGTGGGAGGAGAGGGGCCCACGCTTCTCGGCTCGCGGTCCCCACAAAGGGAGAGGGCCACCCCACACATCGGCTGTGTCCTCGGCGACTCGTGGGCTGTCAGACCTGCTGCTGCCGGGAGCCTCTGTTCTTGGTCACTGCTGCTGATGCTAAGTCACTTCAGTCGTGTCCGACTCTGTGCGACCCCATAGACGGCAGCCCACCAGGCTCCCTGGTCCCTGGGATTCTCCAGGCCAGAACACTGGAGAGGGTTGCCATTTCCTTCTCCAATGCATGAAAGTGAAACGTGAAAGTGAAGTCGTCAGTCCTATCTGACCCTCAGCGACCCCATGGACTGCAGCCCACCAGGCTCCTCCGTCCATGGGACTTTCCAGGCAAGAGTACTGCCTGGTCCCAAAGCAGGAGTGAAGGGCATGCCGGGACTAAAGCCGGGGCTTGTGGGCTTCTGAGTGGAGGGTAGGCATCAAGTTAGATGGAGTATGTTGTTGGGGTGGAGGCTGCCCACCACAGGGGTGCAGGATCTGGGGCTCAAAAGAAAGGCAAGCAGTGGTCCTAACATTGTACAAGAGCTCGGGGGCTGGGACCTGCCAACTCTATATCACTTTTTAAATTGCTCTTAAGTGTCTATTTGACCCAGCCTACCACTTGATTCCTGTGAAGTGAGCTTGCTCTGCAGGGGAAACTGTGGGCATCTTGAAGAAATGCTGGCAAGGAGGGCTTGAGGAAGAGGCAGGGAGGAGCCCATTTTGAGGGAATGGGCTGGAGGGAACGCTTACAGAGCAGAAGTCAGTGGCAGCTCCAACAGAGGGGCCCTGGGGGTGGGAAAGGTTGGAAATGCGATGAACTTCAATCAGCTAACAACACAGGCAAACTCCAAGGTTATATTACATGAGGACCAGGGAGGGTGTTGTGGTGTAGAAGGCTTGGGGGAGGGCTTGAAGGGAAGAGAGTGGGGCAGTGCTCCAGGTCACCCAGCACCAGCTATCTCCTTAGCTTTTTGCTAAGAGTCCTCAGCTATCCTTTCAGAGAACATTTTCTGACCATGGAATCTTGTTTGTCAGCGAAATGGAGAAAGAGGGGAAGTTTGGGCCTTAGCCGTTTCCCTATTAAGTGCCTCAGAGAAATAATCATTTTCTTTACAGATTAAGCCAGAGAGCAGGAAAATCTTTGAGTCTGACCCAGACATAAGTGTTTGCATCTTAGTTTTTTCATCACAAACCTCTGGAAAGGAGCTCTTTTCACCCCAATATTTTCTCTTTTGGCTAGAACCCAGAGGTGATAAGAAACTGCCTCATGACAGCCTCCCTGGGGAGAAAGTAAGGGGTGTGGGGGTGGCCTTTTGAAGTAGGCTTTCATCCTCTGGTTCTGGGAGGATCACAAGGCATCAGGCTAGGACTCAGCTTAGCTGTGGTTCAAGACTTTGCCTGTGTGGCTTCTGTGGAAAATATACAAGGTCACCGAGGTGACACTGTCCCCTTATAGTCAGTACCTGATTTTCCAACTTGAGAGAGATCCCCTGATGGCCTCATTCACCTCTGGGCCCCTGCAGCCCCAGCACTGAGCTGGCACCTGGTTGGTATTGGCAATGCATCCTTACAGTATCTTAAAGGCCCAAACCATAGGCCCGTGTATAAGATCCGCATCAGCAGCCGGATGGGGAAGCACTGGGGAGCTGATTGAAATCACGTGATGTATCCAAGGAGTTGGCTCAGCATGAGATTTAACTACTGGAGAATGAGCCTGAGTGGGCCTCATTCGCTCACACTTGTAGATAACTTGGGTGTGCCCTTCAGGAATGTAAGAGCCAGTAGGAAGTTCCCTTCCTGCTGGACTGTGAAGGATTTCTGGGTGGACACTGGGTTATCTACGAGCCTTGGCAGTAAATCCCCCTTGCCCCAAGGTACCTTCCTAGTCCCTAAAAATTGCATAGAGATTACATATTCTTGTCTGCCCAATCAGCCTGGGCTAGCTTCCTGTAGACAGGAGCCAAGGAAGCCCTGGGCCTGCCTAACCAGCCCAAAGAAATCAGGATTGAAAGGGAAATGTCTTTGAGAGGGGTGACAAATGGTCCTGACATTGGGCGGAATCTCAGAGCTGGAAAGGAAGTGAAGGCCCTGTACTCTTGCTGGTGACTTGAACCTCCAGCTTCCGTGTCCACCCCATTGTGCTCTCTGGAGTTGTCCCCCCTCCAGGAGCGGCAGGCCATTCTCCCCTGGATGCTGTTCTCTTCTCTGCTTTGTCTTGTTTTCACTGGCGTGGCAGAACCTTTGGTCTCCCAAAGTCCAGGGAACGCAGCCCCCACAAGACCATCCCCAAAATGTCCTGAGACAGCTTGCTGCTCCAGGAACATAGGGATTCATGTGTACTGTGAGGGCTTTAAAAGCTATGAAGTGGGAGCTTCTAGGATGTGGCTCACAGCTGCAGGCCCCAATGTCATGGCGAGCCTTATACAGAGATCATGTTAACCTGTGTGCTTTCTAGATCTTCTTCTGAGGCAAGCTACCTCACCTGCTCTGCAGGGTTCACCGTGTGGATGTGGGCACTGAAGAGGGTTCTCTTGGCTCAGTGTAGCCCCATCCCACAGGGACAGTGGTTTTCCAAAGGCAGATAAGAAGCAAGATTAGACCACCCTCCCCAAAACTGAGAATTATCAGAGAATTCTGGACAGTGGTCCCTGTCGGGATCTATGTTGGAGGCTGGGAGGAGGAGCTCGTCTCGCAGGGACCGCCGCCCCCCCGCCCCCAAGTGGTAAGAGTGACAACTAATCAAACACGAGACAAGGCCAAGGGAGACGGCCACGTCTGGGGTCCTAGTCATGATTCCTTCTAGACTTCAGCCAGAGGCAGAGCCCCCAGCCCCCTAGCCCCTCACAGCCCTGCCTGGGAAGCAGTGGGGATGATCATTTCTCTCCTCAGCTCCAGGATCACAAATACCCTTTCGGGGAAGCCAAAAGGGCTCCTTAGCTGTGCATGAGGTCAAATGGAACCTGGGTGTCAGCTATTTGAAACGATGACTTTTGTTTTTGTGGTCCTTGTATGTCCTCTGTGCCCAAGACATCCATCCCTCCCTCCCTTGGCCCCCACATCTCCTGTTACTGCAGAGTTTTCCTCCTTCCCTGGATGCGTGTCTCTAATATTTACAGTGGGGCCCACAGATAAACATTAGCCACAAATACGAGACAGTGAGAAATTCACCTCAAGTGAATTTCAGTCACAGTCCCGAGACAGTGATTACCCCTGGGGGTCTGGCCAGAAGTAAAGCTCCCCTTCTCTGGGGCCCCTCCTTGCTCAGGCCTCTCAAGTACAGGTGGACTCACAGGAGGAGATGCTCTCACACTGAGACTATAAAACCATAGACTGTGGGCCCATCAGAGAGTTCTGGACCATGGCTCTAGGTGGGATTGGTGCTGGGGAGACAGGAAAGATTAGTCACGGGGTCGAGGGGTCATCCAGCCAGGATTTACCTGCTCCTGCCCCCTGCATCTGCCTTTTAGACTGTTTCTCTGCTGCTGCAGAGCCACTGAGGCCAGAGGGCAGCTGCTGGCGGATGCAAAGGGGCTATAGTGGACCTGGGAATCTTTGTGAACTTTCATAACACCTCAGTCTCTCACCTGCCAGGAGTGATTCCAGATGCAGGGTCGGCCCCCCAACTGGGGGCAGGCAATCGGGGAAGAGCAGGTTGCTGGAGAGAACTTGCCTTCCTTTCGTTCACCCTGATTGGGCAGGGAAAACCTGAGATGCAGACTTGACCACCTCCTGGGCTGTCCGTTTCTGGGGGAGAATGGGGCCTTTGCCTGTTTGGATCATTTATCACCCATACCCTGACCCCCAAATGCTTTAAGCTTCCCCAGCACTTAGCCAGTCCACCCCCTAAGTTTGCTGTGGATTTAGGGCTGGAGGGACAAGCGCACCCCAGCTTCCCCCGACTGCCCGCGTGAGAAGAGTCCTTTGGGGAGGTACACGTGGGGTTCTGTAACTCTGCAGCCCTGTTCATTTAGGTTTTCAGGCTACTACTTGGTGCACATTTTAACGGCCTAGCCCGAGTTTCATCTTTTCTGGTTGGAGAAAGACGACAATTCTTTCTTCAGATCAAATTAGAATTCCAGTAAGAGTGGACTCCTTGGCGGGGATAGGGAAAGTGAATGATCAGGCAGCAGGTAGAGGGGGCAGGGGTGGTGAGCTGGAAATACAGCACAGGTGGGTGGGGGCATGGATTTCCAGGGCCATGGAAATCTCTGGTTTGTAGTAAGTTCGTAAACCTGTCCAAATAAATTGATTAGCAATTGATCTTATTGATCAATTGATTTGTTGGTCTTCACTCAACACTCTAAACTGCTAACATCTGTTCCCAATAAATAATTCACATAGTAGACATTAATTAGAAAGCTTGTAAAGAGTGGGTGGCAGCTTAAAAACACACTTGAGGTAACTTTTTGCCCAGAAATGCGTGCTAAAACCTGCACTGTGACACAGAGGACAAAGAGCTGTGAAGCACTGCCTCCCTTCTCCTTCCCTCAGTCACAAGGCGCGGGCACGCCCCACCCCTAGCAGGCAGGCAGCTTGACCCTGTCTGCCTCCTTGACACTGCCTGCGCACCTGTAGCACAGAAAAGCCCCTGGGGATAGCTGCCCCAGCACAGCTGGCGGCTGCCCACAGCCACGATTAGGGTGTCTGAGAAGTCCTAGAACTGTAAGTTGTGGAAGGCAGCCCCTGGCCCCACCCACCCCCTCCCACAAGCACCTGACCCTGCCGGTGAGCATACAACCATTTGCTCAGGCATTCACTGGGGCCCGGAAAATATCATGTCCCGAATGCAGCCTGGAGGCCCAAGACCTCCTTACCTGGGCCCTCAGTCACACACACACCTTCAATAATGGGCAGAAGTCAGGGGTCAGCAATTGGAAGATCTGAGACCAACCCCGAAAAAGACCTTCCCTTTCCACTTGGTTTTCCTGGTGTTCTAAGTCCCTTGGCTCCTTTTCTTAGCAGTGTCCTCTGGAGAAACTTTCTTAGCAGTTTCTCAGCAATTTCTTTTGCAGATCATCATTGCTTTCAACTTTGGAAGGAGCAGGGCTTCTGGGGAGCCCATCAGAGGCCTTGTATTTGCATTCCTGGGCAGAGGTGGGTGGCTGACTTCTCTGGGCTGGGCAGCCCAGCTCCTGTTTCCATGGAGTAGGAGGGGGCATTGCTCCCACCAGTCCTAGCCAGTGAGTGGGAGGAAGCAAGTCCATCCTACCTTCTCTCAGTAGTGTATAGCTCACTGAGAACAGTTGGGGATGGACAAGATGTCCAGGAAAAGTACTTCCACCCTTTGATGTCTACTCTCCATCAAATATTGGAAGTGTTTCTTGAAGTCTGGACTACAGGAGCTGCTGGAAGTGGCCTGGGCCCTGCACGCATCAGCAGGTGCTACCCTGGTGGGAAAAGAGTATTAGCAAGGTTCTGTGGGTGAAGCGAGGTCCGTGAGGGCTTGTCACCACTAGCTCTTCAGCCCTTTGACCCAGGAAGCAGCAACCCCTGGCTGGGGGTCCAAAGTGCAGGTGGGAGAATTCAGGTGAGAGCCACGTGGCTGCCCAAGTGCAAGGACTCCAGAAATCACCCACACATCTTTTTGCTCTGTGAATTAACTGAGCGTTTAATTCCTGAAAGCTTTGGTCTCCTCAAGGGCTCTCAGCTCCATGTCTGTCCCTCAATTTCTTAGTACTGTTATTGCAGGAAGCATTTGCCTTCTCATTGGAGGTCTTTGAAATGGAATGGAACCGGCTCTTATTTCCACAGTTTCAGAACCAAAATCCAGAAAATGAGGGTTGTCTCCCAGACAGTTGCATCCCTCTCGGGGATTCCCCTCTTTACTCCCAGGTCAAAGTTAGAGACCCAGCTCTCAGCAGCTGCCTTAGACTCTGAAGGCACCGGTTAGTGGTTGGTAGTCAGTGTGGGCAGCTTGAGGGTGAACTCAAGTGATGTGTGTCACAGGAGGCTGACTAATGCATGCAGGGCTGCTGCGGATTAGGGGGCCTGCTTCTTCAAGAACCTTTCAGTCCTCACACCATGGGCCTGAGAGGGTCACAGACAAGGCGATGAGATGGCCAGGGAGGAGGGCTTGGCTGGGCTTGGCATTTCTTGTGCTAGTCGAGGGGGGCTGAGGCATCAAATACAGGATTGCCCAGGTGCTGTGAAAGGGAGAACGGGCCTGATGTATTTCAAAATTCAGTGGCGGTGTGGGGGAGGAGGAATGACCTCTCAAGGGAAGAGGCCTATGGAGACAAGGAAGGCGTCTCTTGGCCTCTCGGGGTAGATAACGGGTGGTTCTTGGACAAAAAGTCCAAGAGGCCAAGAGGTGGCTGGGGCGGGGGCTCCAGACCCATGCCCCCATTCTGTTGTTTAGGATGGTGCCCCTGGAAGACCCCGAGTGGCCTGTGGTCAGACCACCATTTGGAGAGATTTAAGTTAGATGGATAATGGGGCCGACCCATGGCCAAGTTAAGTGACTTTCTTTACTCTGCAGGGATCAGCATTTCTTAGCCTCTACTGAGAGGTGCTCAGATTCCAAGAGCAGAATATATACCAGTGAATGAAAAATATACACCAGAGAGAGAGCATTGCCTGGCACAGATCCCCAGAGATGAGAAGAGCACGTTCTGGTGGCCAGAGGTGGGCTTGGCAGAACAGAAGAGTAGATTGATTGGTCAAAAGCCAGCCTAGCCTGCCCACACTCACTGCGGCCCAGATGCTAACTGTCCCCAGTGACTTGTGGGAGGATTTAGAGCATCCAGTCAAGGGACGGGTGGCTTCTGCAAAGGCAGAGTATAGGGCTGGAGTCACAATAACCGCTGAAAGGCAGGACGAGGACCCTGCTTCCTGCCGCTCCCCTATCAGTGCATCCTGAATCCAAGGTCCCGTGATCTGAGAGGGCAAAGCAGGGGGAACAAGTGTGTTACTGTTATTTCCTGTGGCTAGAAATGCAAGCAAGGTCAAGACTAGGAATCTCACAAAACTCACATGTGATTTAGCCCACTGCCTGCCTCTCTACCCACAAGGCTTCCCATGCCCTCAGGTAAATTTATCAGACTGTCCTCTCTTCTTGAGTCCCCTGGAGTGGGTCTTACTCCCCTCTGGCCAGGACTTCTGTTCCAGTATGGAGAGCTCGTCCACCACCTGCCTCACATGCTCAAAGCTTGCCCATCATTCAGATCTCAGTTCCAGTGTCCTCCCTGAGGGGCATCTTTCCAGGCCCCTTGGACCCGGCAACCGTCAGGGACATCTCCACAAGCCAGTCCCTTGTGGCATTTAGCACACTTTGAAATTACACACTTGTGTGATTATTTGGTTAATGTCTCTCTCTGCTCCAAGACTGGCCTTGCCCAGTTGGGCTTACCATTGCCCCCTGCCTCTTTTGCCACTCCCTGGCACTTAATTAGGTACTCAATAAATATTTGTAGAATGCATGAATGGAAGGGGCCTTCTGGGCTCTCCTCTTCCTCACACTCACCCACGCAACCCTTGTTCATTGGGCAGCTCACTTGAATGTCTTGGCTGTGCAGTTCCTGGGGGCACCTGGAAAGAAGTAGGTCTGGAGGTTGCAGGGAGGGGTTTTTAAAAAGACCCATCTGAGGCCCATTAGCATAAAGATGATATAAGAAGCCACTCGGAAAACACAGGGAAAAGTCAGGAAACAACTTTCAAGAGGTTGGCAGAGGAGGATGGCCCAGTGTGAAGTGGTAGAGGAGGCTTGAGAAGGAGGAGGTAAGAAGTAATCCAACCACAGACTTTGAAGGTGGAAGTGGGGGCCGGGGCCTTTGCTGCAAAACCAGCCCCCCAACTCCACCCCCTGTGCTGCAGGTGGTAGGGCAGGGAAGCTGGTACAACCTCGCTGGGCCGTTTGAAGCATAAAAAGCAGTTCCACGGTGGGGACTCTCTCCAACAGAAATGCTTGAATAACTTTGTGAGGATCTACACGCAGGGACAGCTGCTGCAATGTTAAAAACGTCATTAAACCCGCAGTACCTCTACAGGATAAGATATGAGGCAGCTTCACTGAGAGCGATGGAGGTACATCACCAACTAGGAAATCCGTGGTCTGGTCATTGAATCTGTGTGCTCTGTTCTGTTCGTTCAGTGTGTGCACCTGGATCCCATGTCTGTTTTTACAACAAACTTCCATTTGTGTACATGAAACTACATGTGTTTGTGCTTAGAAGAAAGTCTGGAAGGACCCACACGTCCCGTAGCACTTTCCTCTGGAGAATGGGATTCAGGGTGGTGGGCTCAGCGGGGAGTGATGCTATTTGGCTCTCTGGGGTATGATTTGAATACATATGTATTGTGTGATAAAAAGGAAGCGGAAAGGTGGTAGGATATGGAAGGCTGAGGGGATGTTGCACGATGGAAGCTCAGAGTCATTTGCCTCTAGGGAGCCAGGGCCAATGGCCTGAGTGGGGATGGGTAGGCAAGACCTCTGTGGACTGCAAAGATCTCTCCAGAAGTTTTCTGGAGAGTGGCCTTTCTGAAAGAGGATGCTAGCTAAGAGGTGTGGTGGAGCGAAGCTCTTAGAGCTAACTGGGGGGTGGTGGCAAGTTGGTGGCAAGAAGGGAGGGAGGCAAGATCAGAAATAGTTTCTTGGGACACTGGGGAGAGGGAGACTCAGCTGGAGGTGAACCCAAGAGCCCAAGCAGAGGAATTATCCTAAAAGGGTGAGAAGTGTTTTGGGGGTGAGGGAGGGGTTTGGGGTGGATAAGCTGAGGTGGGAGGGCCAGGGAAGGGAGTTCAGAGTTGGTGACCCCGGTTCTCATCAGGGAACTGAGTGGCTATGCCATGGAAAGGGACACCGCTGGGGCTGTGGACAACGCTCTAAGGGCAAAGGTCTGGGAAAAAGCGTTCCTGAATGGACTGCTCACTGGCGGTGGAGGGGGGCCCAGCTGCCTGGTGGATTACACCTCTGTGATGCGACAACCTGGCAGTTGTGTTTTTCTCTTGTTGGAACCCAAGTGCAAGACTAGAGAAATTTCACATGGTGCCCAGGCTAGGGACTGGCCCACAGGGAAAGGAGGGGAGGGCTTTTGATGGACTGACCACAAGGTAGAGAAACAACAAGAACAGAACTGGAGACCTGGGAGCTGGGAAGAGCAGCTGCAGAGATGAGCCCTGGAGAGAAGGGCTTCTACAGCCGGGCTGAGAAGGGCTTCTCTACAACCCGGGATGGCCCCTTAAGGGATGTCTGGGCTCAAGGTGTGGCTGTGGGGAGGGGTTGCCCAAGTGGATAAGAGTGAGGACCAAGTCCCTCAGGAGTTAAAATCGTCGAGGCAGGAGCAGTATGAAAGTGAAAGTTGCTCAGTCGTGTCCAACTGTTTGCAACCCCATGGGCTATATATATAGTCTATATAGGTGAGAACCCTGGAGTGGATAGCTGTTCCCTTCTCCAGGGAATTTTCCCAACCCAGAGGTTGAGCCCAGGTCTCCCACTTTGCAGGCAGATTCTTTAACAGCTGAGCCACCAGGGAAGCCCGAGAATACTGAAGTAGGTAGGCTTTCCCTTCTCCAGTGGATCTTTCCAACTCAGGAATCGAACTGGGGTCTCCTGCATTGCAGGCGGATTCTTTACCAACTGAGCTGTTAGGGAATCTGGGGGGGCGGTATAGGGGCAAAGATAAAACTTGAGGCCAGAGCTTCAATTCATTCATTCAACAAATATTTATTGAGCACCTACTATGTGCCAGGCACCCTTTCAAGCCTCGGAGTTGGGGGAGGGTGGACTCAGGAGGCCCTGGGACTGCTGATAGATGAAGATGTGAAGAAGAGGGTCAGGTGGTGGTGGGGTAGAATGTGGTGGTGGGGGTGGGGTTTCCAAGAGGAAGAGGAAGCATCACCAATGACGGACTTAGAATGGCCAGGAAGATGGGGCAAGGAGCCAGTGGGGGTGGGCGGGGCACGCTGGTGGACTTGGGATGGACAGGAAGAAGAGCAGCCTTGGTCTTCTAGAAGAGTTGGAAGAGGAGCACTGTCAGGGACTGGCAGGCTCCAGATGAGGGGGTGGTGGGAGCCTGTGTGTTTCACGGCTTCCTCATTGCACACCGCCCCCACACAACCCCATTGCAGCCACCTTTCCCCACGCCTTGGGCCTCACAGAGGGCACCTGGGGGCTGACACGTGGGGAGAGGCAAGATCTTCCTCCACATCCAGGACGGTGACACTCTTCCCTGTTACTTCAGCTCTGGATCCTGGCCCTTAGCCATTGTGTGGAAGTGAAGAGCCATGGAGGGACAGCCAAGATGCTCCTGAGAGAAGCAGCTGGGGGTCAGTCACACGAGTGGGGTGACACCAGGCATGTCTGGCTCAACCAGGTCTTGAGGGTTTCCAAAGCTCCCTCTGATGGCTTCTTCCTGTCCTTTGGGCCACCTTGAAGCCACAGGGGGCAGGGGGATGGGAGAAAGAGGTCTAGGGGCAGTGGTGGGGCCAGGGGTGCAGAAAGGCCTGGAGGGAGGTGGGTGGTGATGACCTGGGTTCCCTGCAGGGATCTCGAGGAGGGTGCCTTTCCTTCCACCTGAACACCCTGGCGTGCTCCCTCTATGTTACCTTCCAGGTCGTGCGCCACTTTCTAGGATCACCTGCTGTCACTCTGTCCCACTCCCTAATCTACTGACCTTGTCATTTGACTTGAACATCCTGGTCTTCATCCCCCCTCCTGGGGAGCGGTGTGGAGCTCCCCCCAGGCACTGGTGACCTGCCCATCTGCATGACATGATCAAGCTGGGCTTTTTAAGGCTCCAGATGAAGATTCCTGGCAGGATGACAGGGACTTCGGCTTCCCCTGCAGGCCAGAAAGGCTCTGCTCTTGGAGGAGGGCCACTCCAGAAGAGCTGGAGTTGCCAACTGAAGGTGGGAGGGAAGCTGAACTCCAGGTGGACAGAAGTCTTTTTCTCCTCCTTTTGCCCTCCAAGTCTTTGGGATGCCAGCAAGGCCTGGGGCCTCATCCGTCCACCAGCAGGTGGTCAGGCCACTCTTCCTTCCCTGGTTCTTGTCTCAGCAACTGCAGCTTCTGGGGAAGGAAAACCTCAACAGCTGAGATGGGCAGGAAGGGAGAAGAGAAGGTGGCAGAAGTGAGGACCGAAAGCCAGAGCCCCAGGGCAGGGACATTTGTCGGCCCAGGGTAAAGAGGGATAGGCAAAGGACTTGGGGCCTGCCTTTCCATCTGCAGATGACCACGTGCATGCAGCAGCGAGGGGAGAACAGGAAAGGCCAAAAAGGCTTGAAGCTGCTTAGAGAAGAGGGTCCCAGGTAGAAGCATGGAAAGAGGTGCTGGAAACTGATCTGCTCCTGGGGTTGGTGGCATAGGACAAGGACACATACTCATCTCCACCTGCAGTTAAACCTGTCGGAGGGCCCTTTGCTGGGGCACGGTGCTGGGAAGCGGCCCCTTCAGGCACCTCTCTCCTCCTCTCTGCACTGCAGCCCACGTGTGTACACGCGGGTGCTGCGCCATCACAGTGCTCAGAGTGGCCTCCAACTGGCATCGGGCCTCCCATTGGGGCCTCAGGCCTGGACCAGAACTGGGCACAAGGAAAAGTGGGGGTGTCCCTCACTCTGCTGCTGGACCACCCAGCCCCGCCCCGCCATATCTGCTTGACCATCAGGCCAACGGCTGCTGGGAAACCACTCTGGTTTCTTATAGACCAAAGCTCTTGCCCTGCCTTTTCCTCCCCACACCCAGGAACAGCTCCTAGGCAACAAAGCCATGCACGCTCCGCAGTGGCCAGGAATGCCCGCCACACCCAGCTGCCCCTGCCAAGACTGACTGGTGGCCCCAGAGCGGGGTCTCCCTGAGCCCTCCCCATAACTTTTATGGAGCTCTTTCCTGCTCTCAATGTATCTAAATCCTACTTTAAGTTTCTTTTCAGCTTAGTAAACTCTTCCTGAAAGTACCTGCTTTGCTAAACGGGTTCTTCCAGCCCCAAGGGGGGTCCTGGTGTTAATCAGTTTTCTAGGATTTGGAAACTGATTCACAATCCTGCTGAGACATATCCTTAGAGACTGGAAGACACCACGCACAGCCTAGTTAAGCCCTCTTTCTTGAGCCCCTTGAGCTTCCTGGCACCCTTCTCTTAGAAAAGACGTTGTAATCTGTTGCTTGAGGTCGTGTGGGAGCCGCTTGCTTTGTGTCAGGTTCGGATGAGGTTCTATTCTGCTTTCCACATTCAAACCAGGGTAGTATACTCGGACACCCAGACCCTTGTTCTTATCTCAAGGCCACCCTGGAGGCCAGAATTCTGTCTGCCTTGAAGTTCAGGTCTGCCCCTCACTCCCCTGCCCCTGAGCTGTGACTCCGCAGCCCCTCCCCCTCCTGCAGCTGGGAATTTAATTATTCTCTTTTTCTTCTCCATCTCCCACCCCTCCCCCCACCTCTTGCAGAAGACAGGGCCCACCAAAGCTCCTTTTACCTGTGCAAGTATTGATTCGTCTTCTTTCTGTCTCAGATTTCTTCCTCAAACCCAATTCCCAAGGGCCTGCCTATTTCATCTTTTCCCATCTGCCTCTCTGGACCTCCTGGCCTTCTTGCTTGGGCCCATACATTTTATCCCAGAGAGAGGGGAATGGTGATCTGGCTACCCCAGCCTTGCCCTGACTCTCCGCACACTGGTGCACAGGTCCTCTTGAGGAAGTGAGTGATGGGTGACTGTTACAGACTAGACAGGATGGGTAAGGAGGAGGTGAGGTGGCTCCGGGAGTGTTGCTGGGTCCTCCTGGTTCTGCTTCCTGGCCTCGATGCCAGTGTCAGTGGTGGCCGCCGTCCTCATTTTGTGACTCAGTGAAGGCGATGGCCATCACCCCGCTCCTCCTCCTCATGGTCTTCTCCAGAGCCACACTCCAGCCCCTCTGAGGCTCCTGGACCTCATCACAGGAGGCGGGGTGAATGGACTACGGCCACGTCTCCCAGTGCTGCGGTCCAGGGGAAGGTGCCACCATCGGGAGGGAATGAAGTTTGCAGAGAGTGGGCACTGGCTGGTCCCTCTGGGAGGCCATGGCGCTGGCCCAGCTGCCCTCCCCAGCAGAGCTGCGTGCGCCCCTGCTTTTAGGTCTTCTATTTCTCCGTGAAGCACGCCCCAAATCCCCCTTTGTCATGGTAGAGAGCAGGATGGTTGAGCTCTGTGTTCAAGCTCCCCGACCGGGTGGCCCTTCTCTCCACTGTGTCTTCCCAGCTTCTTAAACCCATGTTCCCTTTCCGTGAACACAAGCCTGGCGTGCAGCCAGGCTTTCTGGTGCCCCTCTTGGGTAGGGAGGGGCCTCCCACTCCGCACGACCAGGCGCCAAGGGTGCTGCCACTCGGCGGCCCGCCCGCCAGGTATTGCTGGACTCTGCACGGTTAGGGCTGTGAAAATAATCGGCCTCGTTAGCTTGTGAAAACCGTGGATGGCTTCATCTCCAAATGTAAAAGCTGAACTCAAACATGCTTTTTATTCAAAAGGCATCTCCCTGAGATGCTGAGGCTCTTCTGGGAACTCCAGACGCAGTGGCTGGACTAGAAGCCTGAACTCGGGGGTGGGGGTGGTGAGGGAAGAGGGGGCACCAGAGATGGGAGGTGGTCCCATAGTTGGGGTTGCTGAGAGGAGAGGTCCAGCAAAGGAAATGAACCCAGAACTTAGGGGCAAGTTGACACTTCAGGGGCAGGCCCAGGGAGAGAACAGTGGGGAGGGTTAGGAAAGGGCAGAGGTGCGGGTGGAGAGAGAACCAGGAAGTCAAGGGAAGCGTGTCAGCCGAGGGAGCGCAGGAGACTATATCAAACCATTGGAGGTTGCCTTTTGAAGGGCCGTGCCATGTCCTGTGGTCTGACCACACTGAAGCTGCTTGTGCGCTGGGTGTGGGGAAGGAAGGGGCTGCCAGTTAGCAGCTGGGAGGAAGACACCCTCAGAGAGGGAGAAGCCAAGTTTCTGTCTTGAGGGAGAAGACTGAAGGCGTGAGTCCTGAGTGGGCCAGGGAGGGGGTCTTGGGCCCTAGTAAGGCTCCACCCCCCATCCCCCACCTCCACTGCCACTGCTGGAGATCTTGGGAGGGAAGTGGGTGTGCTGGGGACTGTTTCCAGGTTGGGGGACTGAAAGGAGGCTGAGACAGGTGGGCAAGAGCCCAGAGGTGTGAATGTTGGTGAGAGAGGGTCTACTCATCGAAGGAAGGGAGTGAAACCCAGACGCAGGGACCCCCAGGGGACACCAGGACCTGGGGCCTCTCTACGAGATTGAAAATGGGGATATTTTTATACTATTTGTTTATCTTTGCAATAAGGAAAAAAGTGATTAAAAAGTGGCCCAAATGCCCATCAACAGTATAATGGATAAATAAATTGTGGTATATTTCTACAATGGGATGCTCTACAATTCCATGTAACAGCGTGGATACATCCCCCAAACGTATACCTGTTGAGCAAAAGAGGTCAGACATAGAAGACGAGGGACTATTTGCAATCACTTCTGTAAAGCTCAAGAAACAGGTGAAAGTAACCCGTGGGGATAGACTTCAGGAAAGTGGTTTCCCTTGGGGAGAGTGGTTTCTCCTGGGGAATAAGTGACTGTTGCTGTTTTATGAGTTGACTTCAACAGGGCCGTTCGTTGAAGAGCATCAGCCTAGAAATTAATGACGTGGACATTTTTCTGTGTATATGTTCTACTTCAATAAACAGTTTGCTTTAAAAAAGAGAGCAAGAGAGACTACGTGGAGCCGTGTCTTTGGGCTACAAGATCAGTCACTTCTGAGGTCGCCTCCAGCAGATGTTGGGCCTCCTTCGGGCTGGAAGCCGCAGAGTCAGCATAGCAGCCATTCTTCCCATGCCAGTGCCGTGCCAGCTGAAGACCTGGCCACCTCTGTCTGCTCCCCCTGCCCAGCGGTGGTGAAAGATGTTCCAGATGACTAACTGCATCATGGATACTAGAGGCCGTCTCCCCTCTGGAATCTTCCAGGCCTTGGGGTCATGCCCCCTGTGGCAGCGACAGATGGGACCAGCCCTCTCAGCAGGCCACGCGGGGCCCAGCTGCCCTGGACCCACCCAGAGGGGGTGCCTTTTTCTAATTTACCCAAAGGTGCCCGGGAGATTCTCAACACCGCTGCTGGAGTTGCTGGGCAAAGACTCTTTAGGCCTGATGACGTCTGGTCCAGAGAAAGGGAATGTGAGAGCTGTGCCATAGCATCTCGCTAAGAGTAGCGGCAGTGCTGTGCACGGCAGAGCTTCTTTAAGATCTTTTGCTTTTTCACGGCACTTGTGTGGACAATCCGTGACCAGGGCTTTGCCCAGGTTCTGGCAGGAAAGACAGAGGCGTCTCTCCTGGCTGTGATCCCTGGAGCTGTGAGGCCATGAGAGGGCTTCGTGGCCACAGAGCCCTTCTCTTTCCTCTCTGCGTGTCCTCGGCAGACTGGGCAGACGTCTGTCACTAGTTGGAAGGTATGTGTGTTCGTGGTGCTATGCACCCCGCCATCATCCTTTTGCTGATGGGCTCCATCTGCAACCCCACTTACTCTTTATCTTTAGTTCCTGCTTTGAAGGTTTGTGAGAGCCCTTGTCAGGGGCTGCCGGCTCCCAGACCCTCTCTCTGCTCATGGCGGCCTTGCATTCAGGTGCCAGTGGCCTGGACTTTTTGTTCTGCAAGAATTGTTGTGGCGGGGTGGTGCTGGGGGAATTGGTTTTTTGAGTTTTTTCCTGTTTTCTAGTATTCTCCAAGGCTTCCGGTGGGGTTTTGCTCTCTCTTTACCTTATACTATTAGCCACATTTGATCAAAGTTCTTCCTTAAACAAAGGATGCACGGGGGCGTATCTGGGCTTCCTTTCTGTCTGTCGCTACACCGCCTTAAAGGCTATCAGGTGTTGTGAAGAGACATCAGTGACCCAGGGACCCCTCCTGCGCCAGGGTCTGTTGCCTTGGAGAACGAACCCAGCCTATTTCCTCTTTCTATGGGATGAGGAAACTCCGGTCGCGGGAGGCATCTGTCTTACCCGAGCGAGCCTCACCTCAGTGTTTCGTCCTGAAGAGAAATCAGCAGCTGGAGCCAATAGAGGGGACCTTTATCCTGAGTAGTGAACCGGCGACTGACTGATGGGAACACGTGGAGCCAACTCATCATCCGAAAAATGGTGCAACTGGAAGAGAGAAAGTTCTAGAAAGCTTTGGGGACACCTCAGGGCAATTAGTGAAATGAGATTTGGTTATTGAAAACCCCTTCATTGCAGCTCCCTCACGACTGTTGGCTTACCCAGGTACTGTAGGGTGGGCCGATGGGCCAGCCCCAGGGAGCAGCTCCTATCTTCCTGCATCCTGTAGAACCTCCGTTTCCGTCATTCAGAGCCATGGCCGTGGGTCAGCTTCCTCCTGGTCTCTTCCACTCGATTTGGTCAAGGCTGCACGGTCCGGCCCATGTCCCCACTCATGAGGTGAGCGTAGAAACAATCGCATATTTTGTCTGTACTTTCTGCCACTTCCCGGGCCTGTCGGTTGTCAGTTTACATGGGCGCATTTCTTCGTTGCCCTGATTTTCTTGAAATCTCTTTACATTCCCTCCTGATCCCTGCCTGTCACAGTGTTGGTACCAGTCAGAATCTCAGAATCGGTTGATACTGATTGACATTTGCTCCATTTTAGTTGAAAAACTACCCTGATTGCATTTGAATCTCACTGCCAGCATCTTAGAAGCATTCATTCAACCCATCCATTCAGGCTCAGAAGGCCTGCCGTGTCTCGTATCCTGTGTTAGAGGACTTGAACAGGAAAATGCTAGGCCGGGGAAGCTGGTTTGAAAGTGAATTGAGCTGGCTTGTGGGGGTGGGGGAAGGATGAGATGGTGAATCCGGCCTAGAATAAATTACCTGGTCAGAGGGGCGGTGGTGAGCACTTGCCGTGTGCGGATTGATCTGGAGCTGGAAGGTTCTAGAATTCAGGGGCAAGTTAATTAAGGGGCTGAGGAGACAGGATGAAGTAGAGAGAGGCAGCAGGAAAAGACCCCAACCTATGGAGAGAGAAGAAGAGGTATGAAGGTTCACGCCGGGGTGAGACGCTCTGTGGACAAGAAGTGGCTTGGGAGGACAGGCATTCCAGGCCCTGGGAGCAGAAAAGGGAGTCTGGGACGTGGTGGCCCACACACCAGCCAGTGGTCAGCGAGCTGATGGAAACAGCTCTGGGGCAGCCGCACGCAGAGGTGCGCTCGGGGCAGGGTGGCCTCGCAGCTCCTTTGGAGGGCTTGTCTCTGGCAGTGGCCCCTGCTCCTCCTGCCTTCCCCACCCCTCTGTCTGAGTTCATGACAGAGTCCGTGGTCAGCCTCTTCTTCGGGCATGGAGGTGGCCCAGCGCCACGTGGCCTGCCTCTCCCCACCCTGCACAACCTCAAAGCCAAATGATGGAAGCCCTTCCCTTGCCAGGGGCTTTCCCCGCCTGCTTCCTTATCTGTCGCAAGCTGACTGTCTCCAGAATTTGGCCCAGCCCTCAGCGGCTGTGTCCTCTGGGGCACAAAGAGTGGAGGGCAGCTTGGGCCTCTCCAGTGCATCCTCTGCATGGCTTCAGAAAAGCAACAAGGAACCAGCCCTCCAAAGGGGTGCCTCTGTCTAAGCCCCAGGACTCATTCTGTAGTGTGTCTAAAGAGTGAGGTGGGCTTTTTTGGGTTTGGCTTTCTTGATTTTTTTTGGTATCTAGATACCAACAGCTTCCCACCCCGCCCCCCACTTCATCACTCTGCCCCCCAGTCTGCCTGGGGCCCTCCTCCTCCGGGAAGATTTCCTGGTCCATTCTGGCTTATCCCCATCCTCCAGTCTGCTGACTGCAGAGGGCTTTTATTGTCTGCATCTCTTATTTTATTTAGTGCTTCATTATACTCCATTGATGTTTCGGCTCTGTTTTAATCTCTAAGAGTTTCTTGGGCATTCTTTTATCTAGAAAGATAATAAACTCCTTGAGGGGAGGCCTGACCCTGCATTTCTTTGAAAGCCCTTCACCCCTCACCATGGGGGATAAAGAATTTTGAGGGAAGCTGGCCTGTGTGCTTGCTTGCCCTGTGTGTAGGGGCGCTGATAACTCAGTGCTAAAGGGTGCTGGGTCCGCCTGGGCGCTAGCTGGATGTACAATGACACTCGCTCCAACAACTGATGGCGTCTCAGCGGGGGGCGGAAAAGAGGGGTTCTCCAAGGGCAATGAAGAAGCTAGACCTGCTGCTTGGGACCCTCTCAGGATCCAGGGAATGTAGGAGAGGTTCAGATGACCTGCAGATGGGGGTGAGGCAGAAGGCAAGGGGATAAACAAGGGCACAACTGCTTGGGGAGGAAGCAGACTCAAGAACTGGGCTGAGGGCACAGACACTAGGGTTTCTAAGCCAGACGCTGTCTAGGTTGGAGGACTGGGCTTGGGAACTGCTGCTTTGTGTGTGGGACGTGGGGGGCACTTAGTCCTCTCCCAGCCAGGTCAGCTCAGAGCTCGGACTGTGAAGGGTAGCGATACGATAGGGTCTGGGGTACAGGGAGCGAAAGGAATAAGGTCCCTCCCAGGTCCACAGCCAAACCTCCAGGATGACACAAAACAGGGCACAGCCCCCGGGTGCACAGCATGGCCAGCGAATACAGGCTGAATTGAACTGAACAGAAGGGGTACTCACCCCTCCGAATCCCCTTAGCTACCCCCCACAGGAAAGTCCTCTCTGATGCCCCACAGCTCCACCGGGCTTCCTCCCCCCAAGGCCATCCTTGTCATCCTGCTGGTCCTGTTTTCCTCATAGCACTTATCATTATCTGGATTTATCTTGTCCATCTCTGTTTCCTTGTTGGTTGTCTGTCTCTCCTCCCTGGAGAGAGCTACACTCCAGGCAGGCAGGGTCTGGTCATTCTTGGCTGCAGCCATACCTTCAGCTTCTAGAATGGGGCCTGATACCTATGGGAACTCAATGAGTATTTGTTGAATGGATGAATGGGTGGATGACAACAGGGGGACGGACACAGGTCTTGAGTGGGACAGGGGTCAGAGTAAACCTAGCTAACTCTTAGTCCAGCACAAAATCCAGGAGCTGGCCCAGCCAGAGAGGGGCTGCCGGGTGCTGGTAGAGAGTGTGTTCTGGGCCAGGGCCAGCCGGCGTTGACTGACAGATGGCATGCTGAGAGATTTGTGGAATGGAACGCAATCCCAGTTTCATTTGAGCCTGGATTCTGGGAAAGGAAGTGCCAAAAATATGTCGTTCCACTACCCCTGCTCAGGTATGGGGTCCAACAGTCTTGAAGGGTTTCTGAGGTGGGGAAGAAGTGAGCCCCCACCCCAGGCCATCTGATGAAGGTGGGTGGTACTGGGTGCAGCAGGCCTTAGGGGACACTGGCCAGTCCCACACAGCAGGCAGAGGGGAGGGCCTGGTGCTGGGCACAAGAAAGGCAGAACTGCCTCACTGCTACACCCCGCCCCACCCCAGCCTGCTGGGTGAGCCGGATGGAGGCTTTGCCCAGGGCTTCTTCGAGCCTTAGTACGCGGTGCCAGTCCCGCTCTCTTCTCCAGCTGGCCACACCGTCTGTGCTGTTTCTGAGCCCCCAGCCTGGCCAACACAATGAGAAGCCGAAGGAAGAGAAGGTACCTTGAGATTTCCTCCTTTAAGGCCCCTGGGGCCCCTTAAAGTTCAGGAAGTATCAGCGGAGGCAGAGATGGGGCAGAGAAGCTCAGAGAGGGACTCGAGAACTTCACTGAAGGTTGATGATGCCCTTTTCCTCTCTTCTAAGGGGTTCCTTCCCTCTTTCTATACTGGCTAGGGAGTTCCAGTCTTTTAAGAGAGACAACGTCTGCACTTGGAAAGCAGAACCACAAGCTGAATACCGGTCTGGATGGGGATATTTGGAGCATGGTTCATATAAGCGTGTCTGCTGGACAAAACTGTGTGAAGAGCAGGGTAGGGGTGGCAGACTGCCCTTCTCTTCATCTGTGTCCTCTTGGTCTATCTGGCCTTACCTGACCCCCTCACCCTTAATGGAAGGTCAGTAAGCTTCCCAGTGTGTCACCAAGGAACACTCAGGACTTTGAACCCTGGAGGAACCTCTGGGGTTTGGCGTCTGAGCATAGGTGCTGGAGGATGAGGCTTCGTTCTCCAGCCTCTTCCCTCAGGCATCTTATCTGATGAGCTTCTGGGGACTCCACACCACTGTCCCTACAGAGCAAGGTGCCCACTGGGCATCTCCTCCCAGTGGACCCACCGCCCTCCAAACCTACTTCCTTCCCCATGTCACCTTCAACTTCCCCACCTTGCTCGCTTCTCACTCATCGTCCCTGACCCCTATGTTTGTAGCAGGGCTCTTGCCAGTTAAGCCCCAGCTTGCTTCCTGATCTTGTGTCTAACCCCTGGGGGTCCCTGTCTTGCCTGGGCCCCGGGGTCTTGGTGTGGCCCCCTCTTCCCTTCACAGCTGCAACCACCTATCCTACCATCTGAGGCTCCTCTCTGTGCCTTGCCAGCGGCCACCCACGGGTGCTCCAGCTCCCTGCTTCCTCGTCACCTCCCGTCAAGCATGGAAGGCAACAAATCTGTTTTCTATTTTTACAAAAATGTTTATTAATATTTGACTGCACTGGGTCCTAGTTGCGGCATGTGGGGTCTTTAGTTGCGGCATGTGAACTCTTGGTTGTGCTATGTGGGATCCAACTTCCCGATCAGGGATCAAACCCGGGCCCCCTGCCTCAGGAATGCAGAGTCCCAGCCCCTGGACCACCAGGGAAGTCTCAACAAGTCCATTTCAAATGCCTCTCTGCCAACGACAGTGGGGCAACAAACAACAGAAGGTGTCTGAGAAATCTTGGAAATGATCATAGAGCGTGTCCCTGACTGGCAGAAATGTCAGTGGCTGGGAAAGCCCCACCCTCTCTTGTGTTCCCTGGAGTTCCAGGCTCTGTCTTCATTTTCCTATGTCTTAGGATTTTCTGGTCTCCTTAAGGTCAGCTGAGATCTAGTTCGTTCCGGACATTGTTTGTGAATTCACAGGTGGCAGGAAGTCGGGGGGCCAAAGTCAGCCGGTGGGAGCAGCACAGGAAGAGGACCACTCTCCCAGATGGTGGGAACTGGGGCACACCGCCTGAGACCGCCTGAGCCACGCAGGTCTGTGTATCTGTTTCCGAGCCTCCCTGGCAGCCCCCAGACCCCCATCGATCAGAGAAGACCTAGTAAAGGGTCTCAAGCAACCCTCCATGGGTGGTCTGCGGGAGGGGAGTTTCCAGGCAGGAATGTCCACATGGAAGGCCTTCAAATGAGGGGATCCCCTTGGGGACTGATCCTGCCTGGTAGTCTGGCTCATAAGTGAGGGGTAATTAAATCCAAGTTGGAGTATCTGGTTGCCAAGGTTTGGAGAAATGCCATTTTGTAAGGATCAGTTATTAGAGATTCCAAGGTTTACATCACTGCGGTTCTAGTTTCTGAGGATATGTATGCCAAGGGGATGGAGGGCTGGCAGTTAGCCCCAATTTCTGCCACAGCAGAAACTTGTCTGCAGCACCCGGGATCCTGACGGGGAAAAGCGCAAGAGCGACAGTGGCACCTCTGGGCCCCTCTGCTGGCAGAGAGCACAGTAGAGTCAGGAAGGGGACAAAAGGCCTGTCCCTGGATGAACATCTTGGAGGGGTGGAGAGGAGCTGATGGCGGGGCCCTGCATCAGGTGAAGTCCATGGAGCCAGGCTACTCCAGATCGTGGCCTGGCCCTGAACTTGACCTGGATGGCCAGAGACGCTTTGGCCTCTACAAAGAACTTGCATCCCCCTAGCCTCAACTTTGGAGAAGGCACTGGCACCCCACTCGAGTACTTTTGCCTGGAAAATCCCATGGACAGAGGAGCCTGGTAGGCTGCAGTTCATGGGGTTTCGAAGAGTCGGACACGACTGAGCGACTTCACTTTCACGCATTGGAGTAGGAAGTGGCAACCCACTCCAGTGTTCTTGAGAATCCCAGGGACGGGGGAGCCTGGTGGGCTGCCATCTATGGGGTCACACAGAGTCAGACATGACTGAAGCAACTTAGCAGCAGCAGCAGCCTCAACTTCTTGGGGGAAAAAAATATACACAAGAATTGGGATGAGGGTGGTTTCATAGTAGAATGGGGCTTTGGGGTCTTATGGGACTAGGGGGATATCAGCTACTGTGGTGGACTAGCCAGTTTTCACGCCAAAAAATTTAAAATAAAAACCCACCTAGGATTCAAGAGCAAATCCAGGAGTAAAACTCAGATAGAGGGGTGGACCAACACTGCAGCAAGGATGAAATGTGGGAGTGTTCCACTTTTTCCTGTTCTAATTTGCCCCAGAAACAGTGGAAGAGGCCAAGAAAGTAATCACCAGCTCCTGGTTCTGAGCAATGTATAAGCCGTCCTTTTGGGAGTTAACAAACTAGGTTTGGCATTCTGAAAGAAGAGTGTCTAACTTCCTAAATCACCCTCAGTAGTATGCTGAGGGCCAGGCCTGGTGAGCTGGACTAGGAATTTTTACTTAAGTGAGGTCCAGGCGGAAAAGGAAAGGCGCAAAGCCAGCACTGCCTGCCCAGGGCCCTCTGGGAAAGAGAAGGAGGGAGAGAGAAGGCCCTCTCCAGAGCTCAGCCCCAGAGCAGGGCGCACGTTACCAGCTGAAGAAGCCAAAAGCAAAGGCGGGCAGCCCCGTGGTCACCTGGGCACAGCCCTGCCCCTGGGCCATCTTTCCTGCAGGCCGAGGGGGTTACTGAGTCCTGTTTTCTTGATCTGCCCTGGTCCACGTGTGCGATAGGCAGAACCCAGAAGCTGTTTGGCTGCAGACGTACCCAGGGCGGGAGTTGCTCCAGCTTAGATGATGGGCTGGACCACATGGAGGCTACAGTTGACTCTGATGGCCAGGAGGAGCCACAAGCCTGCACCAAGGAAAGCAAAGACCCCCTTCCTGGGGACAGAGACGCTACATCTGGGCCTGGAGACTCTCCTCTGTTGAATGGGACTGAACTTTGTCAGATTGGGCATTTGCGCAGTTTTTTTTTAAAGCTATAGACCAAATAAAGAAATTTCGTTTTCCCTGTGTTGGTGACAAGTGGCGGCTCTGCCTCATCAGCCAAGGTCATCAGGGAAGTGGTCCTTCTACCTCCAAGAGACCGCAGTGGCTGCCAGCGTCCCCAGTGCTTTTCAAGACATGTACATGCTTGTTAGTGTTGAGAAACAGAGAGTGAAGTGCTGATACTGACCGGGCCCACAAATGGCTGTGGGCTGAGAGCCCCAGGTCTTCCAAGACCGTCCTGGGCCCCAGGTCCACAGTGGGTATGCCAAACATGTCCATCTGGGCCTTGGGTCAGAGAGGTGGGCCTGACGGCCCCTCCCCAGACCCAGCCTCAATGTCCAGATAATCCCCAGGGGTTGGGTCAGCGAAATACTTCCTCAGGGCCCCCTAGTGAACCCCCAGGGGTAGCAGGACAAGTAATGGTTTCTAGCAGCTGCAACCCCAATGGGCAGGGGAGCCAGATGGACCAGAGTTGGAGATCAGGTCACATATCACCCACCTCCTCCAGGGGCTAGCAGGACCAGGGCAACCTCAGCTCGGATGGAGGATTAAAGCATAAAATTTTAAAAGGCTGTAAGAGCCTGGGACTACCCCAACTGGGCACTCAGCCCAGGAGCATGCCTGGAGTGGGGTCTCCTGTGCTAGGGGATGGCACAGTGACAGGGAGAAGAGGTGCCTACAGGTCCAACCCCAGTGGGCAGCCAGGACATTGAGAGGGGCAGAGGATCAGCTCGGATGGAGGATTAAAGCATAAAATTTTAAAAGGCTGTAAGAGCCTGGGAATACCCCAACTCGGCATGCCTGGAGTGGGGTCTCCTGTGCAAGGGGATGGCACAGTGACAGGGAGAAGAGGTGCCTACAGGTCTGACCCCAGTGGGCAGCCAGGACATTGAGAGGGGCAGAGGAGTCTCCCCAAGGGTCTTGGCCAGTGCCCCAGGCACAGCCCCCCTGTCCACTGGGAGAGGAATTGTGGACACTAGCAGGCTTGGGGCCCAGGCCATCGGGATGTTGTCCACCTTTCTGCCAACCTCTGTGGGTCACCTCCATCCTCGTGGTTACAAGATGCTGGTGTTCCTCTAGGTACCATGCCCAGAGGGGAGGGACAAAAGGCCCGATGGGCAGACCGGGCCCTTTTAGGCCTAGTGCCTTCAGCTTACAGCTCATCAGCTGGAATAAGCTCATGAGACATTGCTCTATTCTGTCACTGAGGTAAGTAGGGCCTTGGGGTGCAGGCTAGCACCCCAGCCAGCTGTGCCCTGGCATAGCTGCCTCCCTGTCTCATCCTCTATCTCACATGGGTCCTCACATTGAGGGCAGGATCGTGGCTTCACCAGCTTTCCCGCTGGCCCCTAAAGTGTTGACTGGCAGAAAGCAAGATGGATGTGGCCTCTGCCAGCATGGAGAGGGCGGCGTGGTGCAGTGAGGTGCAGGCCAGGGCAGCCTGGGGGGGTTGCGAAGCAAATAGCCCAAATGGAAAGCCCAGTGTGGAGAGGCAACGTGCAGGGACAGCTTCCAGGAGGCAGAGGTGTCCGAGCTAAGATCTCAAGATGGACAGGAGCAAGTGAGGGTGGAAAGGACACGGCCAAGAAACCTGAGGGGATTCAGCTGGAGAAGAGGCTGGGCCAGACCAGGGGTCCCGGGGCAGAGGTGGGCTGCGGAAGAGCCCTGGGCCTGCAGGGGCGCCAGCTGGGCTGGGGGCAAAGAGCAGACGACTGCTGTTAGAAAGGCAGGGGTGACAGAGGCATGAGCTCGGGACCAGCGGGGAGGGAGCGAGATTCCAGAGACAGAGCCCTCGGGCTTGGAGTGAGGAGGGGGCACATAGGACTTGCAGGTGGTCGCTAGCCCAGGAACATGGCTGCTCGGGGAGCCAGCCTTTAGGGTGGGAGGGGACGCAGGGCGGAGCCCATCTGAGGCGGGAAAGGCCATGTCCGGTGGAGAAGACTGGGTGCAAGCATGCCAAGAGAGAGACGAGAGGGACGGGCATCTGGTCCCGGAGCTTGGCAGAGTTCCCGCCTGTGCCGTGCAGCCCTCCAGGCACCCGCCTAGCGAGAGCCTGTCTCCAGGGACAAAAGTACTGTGTCGCTGGACACCAGGAAACAGGAGAAGGAAGAGCGAAAAGCAGTCTTTGCTTTCCTTTGGGCCACCTTTCAGGCCTGGCACTGGGTCTGGGCATCCAGGAGGTCTCCTTGGCTCACCCTCCCTGCTCCCACCCCAAACTTGGTCCACACGGCCTTCTGGCTCCTGGCTCCACGTGGGGAAAATGGTTGAGAGGCTTTGAGGGTAGTGAGGTGGTGTGGGGAGTAGGGCGGGGAGGGGAACAGCAGCCTCTTGGTTGATCAAGGGATTTGTAGAGGGTGAGCGGCTCCCACCCGTCTCTGGAGGCCTGTGCCCCACCCCCCCGAAGTGGGCTTTTTGCAGGAGGTCACACCCGCCAAAGCTCTGACTCATTACAGACACACTTACTCTGGTTGGGGAGGCAAGGATAGCTTTCCATGCTGTGAATTAACCATCAGGGGGACTCCAGAAAATTCCCGCCCCTAGCTCCCTTAGAGCCAGGTGGAGGCAGTGATCTGGGGTCCATCCTGGGGCACTGCTGTGACTCTGCATAGCAAGTTCTGTCTTCCGGAAAATGAAGGGCCTTTGACTCTTTGCAAGTCTTAGCAGGTAGAGCCCGTGAAGTCCAGTCTCAATGACTCAGATGCCGAGAGGGGAGAGGGGGTGAGGTTGGTCAACAGACGGCAAGGTGAAGCTGAGTGCTGCTGCCGGGAGCGCCTGTCCTGAGACATCCCTGCTGCCCAGGCTTGAGAGCATGTATGCCAGCGGGCAGTCCCCTTTCCTCTGGAACCAGCCTGAGGGGCTTGTTAAGAACCCTGCACGTGAGCACAAGTGTGGGAAGGAGGAGACACAGCTGCCCCACGACAGATGATGGGCTCCGTGGGATGAAGTGAACCAGGGGAGACAAGGACCTCTCGGGCTAAACACAGTTGGAGACAGAAAAGGAGCCCAGGATGGAAAATGGGGTGCCCAGGGCCGAAGCTTGAAGACTTGAGGAGCCGGGGAGGGGACGAGCTGCTTTAGGTTCCTCACTGGTATGAACAGTGATGGGAAACATTCTCTCCTATTCATTCACTGAACAAATATTTATGGGCCGCATTCAAGGACCCATCTGTGAATAAGACAGGCAAGGCCCTACCTGCCCAGACCTGAGGGTCCAGCTGGGAGGGTCAGGGACAAAGTGAATATTATTGAGAGAAGCAACTTAGGCAGGGAGCCCAGGTCCCTTGAAGGAGGAGGTGAACATTGCTCATGCTTTCCTCATACAAGAATATATCTTGTCCGAGAACTGGCCTTGCTTTAGGTCCAGAGCTGATAATTACACAGGGAGACAATGTCTTACTATGTCAATGGTTATAATTGTAACATATCTTGCCTGGGAACTTGTTTCTCCAGACTTGCACCCCTAATTGCACAGCAACAGTATATCCAGCCCAGAGTCGTTGCTGAGAACTTGTACTCCCTGGCTCACCTTGTGCTGAAGTTATCTTAGGGTTTATGCCTTGGGAAAGGGTCTGGTGGAGCTCTCCCAACCTTGAGGTATTCTTTTCGTCTAATTCTCAGCAGCCAGCTGAGAAGTCAAGGCCCGCTTAAGCTCGTGAGGGTGGGTACTCTCCTACCCACTTCCAGTGCCTTTTGCTGACACTTTCTCTATCATTTTCTTTAAACTTTGTTACACAAAGCTCTGAGCGACTGAGACCCACGTCTTTTGGATGCCGGAGTGAAATTTTCTCCTTTGGAGGCCACGAGTACTGGCACCATCCACCGTAAGCGATCATTCTGTCTGACGGCTATGTGTGCATCTAAAGAACTGTGACCAAAGCGCAGCAGGGCAGGGTAGAGGCGGCAGACGGCAGCTCCTCCTGGGTCAGAGCCTCCCCTGCCCTTGGGGAGGCGGGGGCCGTGTGGGGTGCAGGGGTCGGGAACAGTCTGGGCAAAGGAGACAGGGAGCATCCCTCAGCTGCTGCAGGGTCCCCAGGAGGTCAACAGTCAGGCCCCAGTGTGGCCCCTGCGTCTAAGGTCTTCACAGGAGTGAGGGTGGTATTCCCATTGAGAAGGCGAGGCCTCAGAAAGGAGAGGGGGAAGGGGGTGATGTGGAAGGGAGTTCAGAGTCCTCTCCTCTGCTGCTCATTCGTCTGTGAAGTGGGAAGGCTCTGGGGATCAGAGGGGACTGTCTAGACTCTGCCTAGGTGCTAGCTGGAGGCTGACTAGGAGGCTGCCTGATCTGTTGGTACATGTGGTTGGTCTCAGCGGTGCCCAGCTGCTCAGGGGGCGGGGCCTGGCAGAAGAGATGCTGATGAGCTGACTTGGTAGATGTGAGGGTTTGGCCAAGACAATGGGCCATGAGGTAGGCCCAGCAGCCAGAGGCAGAGAGGACCAGAGTGAGATCAGGAGCCCTGATCAAGGGAAGAGGAAGGACCCAGGGGTGGAGTGGACGTGGGCCACTTTCTGGTGAAGCAGAATCAGCAAGTGGGAGAGGCCAGGTGGACTTGGCAGGGGGTGGACCAGCATGCCCAGCCCGGGAGGAGGTGACCCACACCGTCTCCTCCCTTCCAAAACACAGGCACCCGCATCTGCTCCAGCATGGCAGTCAAGACCTCTGTTTGGGCCTCAAAACTGCGTATCTAAACATATTCAGCTTCACTAGCGCATGAAATTTGGGGGGAAATTAATCTTTCATTTGCTTCAACTCTCATAAAAGAAGATATTCACAGAGTTTTATGAATAACCAGAAATTCTCTCAAAGCTCTTTGTGTTTTGATGGGGAAGAGCATTGACTAGCATTAATTTAGTGTATACTGTATGCTGTCTCCCCACTGGTGGGCAGTGGCATCCTGCTCCCCACCCACCCCCCTCCCAGTTCTAGACCACTCCAAGGAGCACAGGACAGGACCCAGGGATGGAGGTGCAGCGCTGGCAGCCTCCCCTTCTGACAGCCTTCTGAACACTGAGTTGAGCCAGGAGGTGGGAGGAGGAGGTACTCGGAGGCACAGGTTTTACCTGCTGGAGGTCGGGGGAGGCCAAAGGGCAGTGTGTGCCCCAGGGAGCCTCCCCACAGTTACACATTAGGCAGGGGGTGGGGGGCAGCGGCTGAAGGGTGGAGCCTGAGTGTGTGGGGATGGGCTGGACCTTTCCGGGCTCTGCACGGCTGGGACTCCCAGGGCTAAGGACAGCCCCCTGGGCCCTCTATGGCCCTCCCAGTACTTCCCAGCCCCTGAGCCCAGCACAAAGGTGACTTCTTGGCAGTGAATAAGTGGCAGCCCCCACCCCAACCCCAACCTCCAACCCCGGCTTGGTAGCTCTTCCAAACAGGGTCCTTCCCTCAGGGCCTTGCTAGCCTCCGCTGTGAAATGGGGAGAAAATTTCTCTCAGAGGAGCTCAGTTCAGTTCAGTTCAGTCACTCAGTCGTGTCTGATTCTTTGTGACCCCATGAATTGCAGCACAACAGGCCTCCCTGTCCATCACCAACTCCCGGAGTCTACCCAAACCCATGTCCATCGAGTCTGCGATGCCACCCAGCCATCTCATCCTCTGTCGTCCCCTTCTCCTCCTGCCCCCAATCCCTCCCAGCACCAGAGTCTTTTCCAATGAGTCAACTCTTCGCATGAGGTGGCCAAAGTACTGGAGTTTCAGCTCTAGCATCATTCCTTCCAAAGAACTCCCAGGGCTGATCTCCTTCAGAATGGACTGGTTGGATCTCCTTGCAGTCCAAGGGACCCTCAAGAGTCTTCTCCAACACCACAGTTCAAAAGCATCAATTCTTTGGCACTCAGCTTTTTTCACAGTCCAACTCTCACATCCATACATGACTACTGGAAAAATCATAGGCTTGACTAGACGGACCTTTGTTGGCAAAGTAATATCTCCACTTTTGAATATGCTATCTAGATTGGTCATAACTTTCCTTCCAAGGAGTAAGCGTCTTTTAGTTTCATGGCTGCAGTCACCATCTGCAGTGATTTTGGAGCCCCCCAAAATAAAGTCTGACACTGTTTCCACTGTTTCCCCATCTATTTGCCATGAAGTGATGGACTGGCTGCGATGATCTTAGTTTTCTGAATGTTGAGCTTTAAGCCAACTTTTTCACTCTCCTCTTTCACTTTCATCAAGAGGCTTTTTAATTCCTCTTCACTTTCTGCCATAAGGGTGGTGTCATCTGCATATCTGAGGTTATTGATATTTCTCCCGGCAATCTTGATTCCAGCTTGTGCTTCATCCAGCCCAGCATTTCTCATGATGTACTCTGCATATAAGTTAAATAAGCAGGGTGACAATATACAGCCTTGATGTACTCCTTTTCCTATTTGGAACCAGTCTAGGTGAGGGAAAAAACATGACTGGGCATTTTCAACTCCAAGCAAAATGCTTGACACAAAACAGGTGCTCGTGGAACTCCGAATCTTCCCGTGGGCTCCCTAACCTCCCTGGTCCACCTGGCTCCCCGCCCAGCCCAGGCTTCTGGTCCTGCCTAACTGCCAGTCTCACTCCAGACACTCCCAGCCCTCTGTGACCTCTGCTGCTAGTCAGTCTGAAATGCCCTTGATATCGTCCCTGACCTTGCCACATGGCACCCTCCCACTCTCGGTTTCTCCATCTAAGGCCCATGTCTCCTTCCCGATCTCCCTGCCCCATCACGGGCGCGCAGCCAGCTCCTGCCACGTCTCAGCCATGCACCTCTGTGCTGTTGGAGGAGGCTGCCCAGCTCCAAGGTGAGAATGCTGAGTCCCAGGCCTGGGAGCAGGGAGAGGCTTGGTGGCCAGTCCGGGCTCCCCAGACTCCTGGATTCTGAGCTGCTTCTGCACAACCCCTAGCAGCAGCAATGGTGGGGCGTGAGCTGGCAGCAGCTATGGCCAGGAGCCCTTGCCCTCCTCACCAACATCCATCGTCCTGACCCATGGTGTCCCTCAGCCACCCTGGGACAGTTGCCAGGCCTGGGTTCCAGGAAGTGCCTCAAAGGGACGAGTGTGCCTCTGCCCTGCCTGAAGGCACACAAGCCACGGCTGCTGCCTCTGCCCACTGGGCAGAAGGCACACTGTGCGACTGGCTCCAGATGACACGGCGCCACCCAGAACCAGGCCGGGACCACCAGGCCGCATGAAGGCGAGAGGGAACATGCCTCTTTCATGTAAGCCAGCACCGTTTCTATGCAGGCCAACCTGATCCTGACATGGCCCCTACCTGCCTCCCTTCCCTCAGCTGACACTGTCACTAAAGAGAGCAGGAGCAGGATGGGAAGCTGTGAGAGACGATTTAGAAAGGGCAGAGGTGCCCAGGAGAGAAGCAGCAGCAGTGGACCGGGCAAGGAGGACAGAGCCTGGGGAGGGTTTGTCAGTGCAGCGGGGCCCTGTTGAACTCAGCTGAGGAAACACACAGGGCGATGCTGTGTACACTACATGTACACGGGGCCGAGTGCTGAGGATGTAATTTGAAGAAGGCCTTGCACTGCAGTGCCCAGGGCACAGCCCCCTAGTAGGTTTAGCTGGCTTAGCAGGTAATATCTAACAACCAGTTCTCCAAGCTGTAGGGTCTGCAGATTTCCCTGGTCTAAATCCTCCACCATGTCAGTGCTAAATCTTGAATAAGTCCCTGAAAGCTGATTGGGGCGAGCCCCCCAACCCCCGTTGGTTCTCAGGGGCGACTCCAGCGTACCCCTGCCAGGGCTTCCTGTCGCAGGTCCCCAGTCCAGCCACAGGTCTTGACCCTGAGTGTACAGGTTGCTTGGCCTGGGTTTGGCCCCTGGGAAAGTAGAGACTGGGCCCCTGAGCCTTCCCACTGTACCTTAACCCTGGCAGGTCAGCCATGGCCGCTGTGTAGAGAGGAACTGGGGGACAGTCAGCGACAGAGCACCCTCTTGAGGTGCCACTCCCCCTCACTTCTGCCACCGCCACCCACCCCTTCCAATCCGTTTCCTGTTCGGCCACAGCGTTCCCTCACCTCCTCACAGTCAGAAGGGCCTCTTCCCCAGCATATGGGGCACAGAGCTCACTCACCCTTCCAGGCTCCCTGGCCCGCCCCGCACAGTGCTGGGCAGCTGTCTTCTTCCTGGCCTCGCCTCCCCTCACCCCTGCAGCCCTGCTGCCAACTCCCTGCCTGTCCCCAGCGATGCCTTCACAGACACTTGCTGAAAGCTGCTCCAGGGGGACTGCAGTTCTGTCGGCTCTCTGGGGGCTGCCACAAACTGCTGCCTTCAAGAGAGGGCGGATCATCCCCTCCAGCCTCCCTGCCTGGCTCTGCCATCCCAGCCCCAAGCCATCCAGACATCAGCTACTCCACCTCCAGACAGCTCAGAGCCAGCCCCCATCTGCCAGCGACCTGGAGGCACCGAGGCTTCCCGGGCCCTGGTGGGACACAGATCTAGGCCCCCAGGCCCCAGGCCCCAAGGCGCCAGCTTTGCAGGAGAGTCGCTTAATGACCTTGTGAGCAGTAATTACACCCCAGGGCCCACTCTTAATAACCACGTATTCTCCCTGTCAATGTGCCTTAATTGAAAATGAGTAGGCGATATAAGTTGCTGTGAAGTTGGCTGGCAAGCCCTTAACGTGATATTAATTGTAGTAATTAGTAGTCACTTTGTGTTGGAGTCATCTATAAATAGGGGGTCCATTAGTTTAGCAAAAGAGCACGATTTAAAATGCAAATAAAGCCCAATTAGACGGATAAATCACTCGTCTTTCCCAGCAAATTATCATCTTGTGGGAAGGTGGGGACAGCAGTCACTCTGAGAATGCATTGGTCAGTTCAGGGACTCTGGAGTTTGATAGCACCCAAGCAACCCATCTGGGACACTGTCCCTTTAAGCAGCTTTGCCCAGGCTCCCTCAGGAGGCTGTCACTCTTGGGTCTTCCCCCAGGCCTGACTGGTGGTCAGGCCCCCAAGTAGCTCCTCCCCGACCTGCTGATTGGTTCCCTCTGGCAACGTGGGCGTACTTTTTAAAGGAACAGTAGCACAGTGCACATTTGGTGCTGGGAGAATGGACCTGGTGTAGGAGGAATCCCCTCGTTGGATACAGTCCCTCACAGTCCAAAGTGAACCCATGGGTACCGTGTATTATCCTGTGATACAAGAGTTTAAAAAAAAGTAGCGCAACACTGTTCTGGGGGTGGACTATTTACTCTCCACTTCCTACAGCCTTCCACAAAAACCACTTATGGCAATTGTTGAAATCACACACACACACACACACACACACACACACACACACACACGCTTTAGGCAAATGCTGGAGGTGGAAATGACTGGAAGTAGTAGGTGGCAACTGAGGAGGCATTAAGAGGGCTCAGCTTCATGGTCAAGGAGACTGTCTGGTTCTGCTTTCATTTGATTAGCACCAGCTCCCAATCCCTTCTCCCAGGATAGTATTTCTAGCCTCACATTTAGAGAGGCCTTTGAGATGTGCCCGGGAACATGGGTGCTGGTCCTTCCCTCTCAGGTCACTGGAGCTGCCAGACACCTGGTGTTCAAAGCCCCATCTGAGTACTTCGCAGCCCCACTTTCACCTGCCAACCTCCCACCCCCATCCTAGAACCCATCACTGCTTTACGGACTATTGAGGCTGGCTCTCCCACAGTATTTGCATTTTAATGAAAGCTAAAGCCATTATAAGATAAAGCAGCCATTCCCAAACCCAGATAAGGATCAGAATTGTTCATTCTATCAGTTTTCTCTGTCATCCAAGAATGAGGAGAACGTGGGCAATTTGAGAGTATTATCCTATATTTTAATTTATCTTCTATTATTCTTTTATGACACAGGGCTTGCAACAGGTGGTAGTACTTGTGATTTTTAACATCCTATTTGACAGAATAGAATATTGGCAACCATACTGGCAACCACTGGATCCTCAAAATAGGTGTTTTTAGAAAATTTTGCTAGGGTATCAAATCTAAGTGTCTGGGAGATCCTGAGCTAAAAGACTGGATTAGAGGCTTGGGGCCAGATGAGTCAGAGTGTGTGTGTGTGTGTGTGTGTGTGTGTGTGTGTGTGCGCGCGCGCACGCGCGTGTGCACATGTGCTCATGTGGGGGCACTGGTGAAATAGGGAGGTTTATCAGCAGAGATTTCCCTCCCTCTCTCTGAAATAGCCCAGGACTGCAACTAGACCATGGATAAGAAACTAGGAGGTGGCCCAGGCGCTGTCTCGTCCGATCTCCTTATATCACAGATGAGGAAACCGAGGCCCAAGGAGGCAGAATAACTGGCCAAGCAACATGGTGAGTCAGGCCCAGGCTCTGGCCATCACACACTGAGGGTACCTCCTGCTGTCCCCACATGCACCTGATTCCTGGGTTGGCCCCTAAAGCGAGCATCAGAGTGGGTGTCATAGGATAGGCAGGGTCGGTCTTGGCCTGCTATCTAGTTCTTCCTTAGCAGGGACCATTTGTTTACTTCAGGAAAGTCAAAAACAGCCCTACTGACCATCAGACAAGAAGTTCCCAAAGGAACCAAGACCACGATCAGGGAGCACCCAGACAAGGCCATGGGGCCAGCCTCTTAGAGGGACAGCTGTCTCCCTGTTTTAACTCTCCCACCTCCTAGGTAAAAACTAAGCCCCCAGCCATGAATAGCCTCCCTTCTAGGCAGTGCCAGCCCCAGATTAGCCTCTGCTTCCCCAGCTTCTCCTCCAAATCACTCAGCACCAACCTCAAAGACGCCACTCTCAGAAGTCTTCTTTCCAGACACTCTGGGGAATCTTTGGTAGGTATGTTCTCCTTTGCTGCAGCAAACTAAAGCCTAAATATTTTATTACAGATGTGTTCCTGGTGGCATTTGATTGCTGGGCTTTGAACATCCCACAGATATTTGATCCACCATATTCCAGGCAATGTAGTGAAGAAAAGCAACAAACCCTGAAACAGTGTGACTTAAGGATATATACACATGTGATCAATGGAAAAGAATTGAGAGTCCGGAAGTAAAATCATGCCCATGGTCAAGTGGTTTCAACAAGGGTAAAAGGACCATTCAATGGGGGGAAAGAATAGTATTTTCAACAAACGATGATGGGACAACTGGAGAGCCATATGCAAAAAACGAAGTTGGGCCCTTACCCGAAGTCATTAAGTAACATCAGTAACGTGAAATGGAACAAAGAACTAAACACAAAAGCTAAAACTATAAAACTCTCGGAAGGGAGCCCGGGAACAGATCTCCATGATGTCAGATTTGACAATGGATTCTTAGCTGTGACACCAAACGCACAAGTAACAAAAGAAAAAATACACTGGACTTCATGAGAAGGGTAAAACTTGTGTGCCTCAGAAGGCATTGTCAAGAAGGCGAGAAGACAAGCGCTAGAATAGGGCGAAGTATTTGCAACTCAGATCTCCAGAGAGGACTTGTATCTAAAAGAGCTCTTACAGGACTTCCCCGGCAGGCCAGCGGTTAGGGGTCTGCCTGCCAATGTGGGGGATGTGGGTTCAATTGCTGGCCCCGGAGGACCCTAATGCCTTGGAACAACTGAGCCGGTGCTCCACAACAAGAGAGCCACTGCAATGAGAAGCCCACACACGGCAGCTAGAGGGTAACCCCTGCTCGCCATACTCAGACAAAACCCGAGCACAGCAAGGAAGACTCGGCACAGCAAAAATTGTTTAAAAACCCTTACAACACGCTAATTAAAAGAGACAAACCAATTTAAAAATGGATAAAAGATCTGAATAGAAATTTTTTCCAAGGAAGATATATAATAGCTGCTGCTGCTGCTGCTAAGTCGCTTCAGTCGTGTCCGACTCTGTGCGACCCCATAGACGGCAGCCCACCAGGCTCCCCTGTCCCTGGGATTCTCCAGGCAAGAACACTGGAGTGGGCTGCCATTGCCTTCTCCAATATAATAGCTAATAAACACATAAAAAGACACTTGACATCCTTAGCATCAGGAAATGCAAATCAAAACTACAGTAAGATATTATGTCGCACCCACTAGGAGAGTTATCATCTAAAAATCAGATAACAAGTGTTGGTGAGGATGTGGAGAGACTAAACCCTTAGGCATTTGTTCTGGGGACGTAAAATGGTACAGCCACTTTGGAAAGTAGTCTAGCATAAAGAGCTAAACATAGTCACCATGTGACCCAGCAGTTCCATTCCTAGGTGTATAAGAGAAATGAAAACAAATGTCCACATAAAAACTTGTACATGAATATTTATAGCAGCATTATTCATGCTAGCCAAAAGGTGGGGGAAAAAATGTCTGATGAATGGATAAACAAAGTGTAGTATCCATGCAATGGAATCATATTCAGCCATAAGGACTGAAGCACTGTTGCATGCTATAGTGTGGATGAACCTTAAAAACACCATGTTCAGTGAGGGAAGTCAAGCACAAAATACCACAGACTGTGAGTCATCTATATGAAATGTCCAGAGTAGGGAAATCTATAAAAGACAAAGATTAGTGACTTGCAGGGGAGGGGGCTGAGTAGAGGGGTAGGAGGTGGTAACTGAAAGGTATGGGGCTTTATGAGGTGTTATAAAATTGACCTGTTGTGGGGGACTTCCCTGGTGATCCAGCGGTTAAGACCACTTCCAATACAAGGGGCGTAGGTTGAGTTCCCGGTCAGGGAACTAAGACCCTGCATGCCGCATGGCCAAATTTAAAAACTGGGGATGGTTGAACTTATCTGTGAATATACTAATTCAATAAACTCTGAGTAGGTTTACGGTGTATAAATTATATCTCAATTATTTTAAAACAAAATGGGCTCAGCCCTTCCCTGTGCAGGCTCCATTCCAGAGAAGAAAGTCTGCAGAAAGCACAGCGCCCCACAGACAGAGAGTTCCCACGTGACACAGGCCCATGAGGGAGACAGCCTGGGCCATGAGACACGGCAAAGACGACTGGGGAACTGGTGTTAGCAAAGGCTGCTCTGGGGAAGTGACTTTTTTAAATATCTTATTTTACAGCTTTACTGATGTGAAGTTGTTCAGTCATGTCCAACTCTTTGTGACCCCATGGACTGTAGCCTACCAGACTCCTCTGTCCATGGGATTTTCCAGGCAATAGTCCTGGAGGGGATCGCCATTTCCTTCTCCAGGGGAATCTTCCCAACCGAGGGATCAAACCCAGGTCTACTGCGCTGTAGACAGATGCTTCCCCATCTGAGCCACCAGGGAAGTCCACTGCTTTACAGAGTTATGTATTAAATTCAAATGTGCAAGTCAATGATATTTAGTAAATTTACAAGGTCATGCAACCCTCACTATAATCCAGTTATGAAACAGTTGCATACACCTGATAAGATTCTTTAATCCTATATACAGTTAGTCCTGTTCCACTAGCTGGACTAACCACGGATCAACTTTCTGTTCCTTTAGATTTGCCTTTTCTGGAAATTTTATATAAATGGAATCACGATATATGATCTCACATGTCTGGCTTCTTTCACTTGGCGTGTTTTGAAGGTCCACGTAGTAGCATGTAGCAGTATTTTTATCGTGCATAATACTCAACTGTATGGACAGACCCTGTTGTGTTCATTCATTCCACAGGTGATGGATAGGTAGGTTGCTCCCGAATGGGGGCTATTATGAATGAAGCAGCTATAAACACTTCACAGCTAGTCTTCATGTGGACGTGCATTTCTGTTTCTTATAGCTTCCTAGGAGTGGAACTGCTGGACCATGTGGCACATGTAACCTTTTAAAAAACTGCCACACTGTTTTCCAAAATCTCACCATTTTACAGTCTGTAGGGAAGTGACACTGAAGCTGAGACCTCACAGATGAGATGGAGCTGGCCTTGCAAGGGGGAGGGAGCGTCCAGCTGCAGTGCAGACAGGGCCCGGCAGCACCTGTGAAGGCAGGGGAGGTGAAAGCTTACCTGCACAGAGCGGCTGGTTCCCTTAGGGAAGCGGGTAAGATTCTTTATGTTAAGCTACCTTTGAGAATATGAAAATGCATGTCTTAGAACAAGGCCCGAAAGGTAGGGTGGTGTGTATGCTGAGTGTGTGGTGAACACAAGAGAATAGGACTATATGTGACACGCTGGAGGTCGGCCACTTAGGGCACAGCTGGAGGAGATGGCACCAACTTTGGAGCAAGGCCAACCTTGGTTCAAATCCAGCTCAGCTTCTGGGATGTTGGGCACGTGTCCTAGCCTCCCCGAGCCTCAGGCTCCTCTGCTGAAGCTTCACGCTGTCACAGGAGGTTCTGAGCACTGGCAATAACATGTGTCGAGAACCTGCTGGAAGGGGCCAGATGTGCAGCAGGTGTGTAGCAGGGGCGGGGGGGGGTGGAAATCTTCCCAACAGTTCAGTGCAGCTGAAGTGATGAAGGCGGCTGCAACTCTTATCTACCCAGGAGGCAGTGAGAAACAGCTGGAGGACTCCAAAGCTGGCCAGGGTGGGAGGCTCTGGTAGCAATGCAGAGAAGGGGAAGGTAGGAGGGGACAAGTCATTCAAGGGGACTGCCAGAGAGATTACAAGAGGCTGATGCAGGCAGAGGTAGAGAATGCTAAGTGGGTGGAGGAATGCCTAGGTGACGGAATTAGGGTGGCTGGGGGTGAGACGGAGGAGTCCAGCACATCTCCAGCTGTCTAGTTAAGCTGAACATGTGGGAGAGGATTGGCAGCTGAGATGCACAGCAGGGTATGTACCCATCCACAGTAATATTTCCCAACCTTACTTGCTGTCGGATGTATGCTTAGTCATATGACTAAGTTTTGCTAATGGGGATATAAGTGGGTAGTATCATTTCCAAGTGTCTATGGTGAAAAAGTGTGACTGCCATCATTCTTCCTTCCCAACAGTTGGAATGCAGGTGCAATGTCTGGCACTCCAGCAGCAACTTTGGATCATGATATTGTGGAGAACTTGGGACTGGAGATCACACACAGTTAACAACAAGAAAGAAGAAAGTTTGGGATTATCTACATTGCCCAACTTCAAGGAGCACCCTTTATGTTGTATACTATGGTAAATAGAATATAGAATACACAATACAATAAGAAAGATATACCCCAAATTTGCAAAGCAACACCCTGGAGCCTGGGCCACTGATTCTAGAGTGCCAAATCAGCCTCAACCGTCTACCTCTGATCCTCATGCAAATAAGAGAGAAACAAACTACACTGTGAGCAACTGCTATTTGAGTATTTTCTGTTATCTGCCGCTGAATCTACCCATAAGATCCCAGGTCTAAAACTTAGCCCATGTCCTCCTTTCCTCTGCCCAAATCCATTTGTGCCCAGGATAAGCGATTATTGATTCCTTTCAGGAGAAGCCCCACTTTACCCTTGACGGTGACCCCACAAGACAACCCACAGAAGTGGCATAGCCAGGATTCCACCAAAGTCTGACTTAAGTCTCTCTTGGGCTTATCCTGTGTTTGATGATCTATGGCCAACCATCCAAAACTTAGTAGCTTCAAACTTCATTTGACCTCCCACAGTTTTTCTCGGCTCACCAGGCATTGCTAACCCCCAGGGGGCTGCAGTCAGATGGTGGCTGGGGCAAGGAGTCATCTGAAATTGCAACAGAGCTGGGCGTCCAAAGTGCCTCCCTCATACAGCAGGCAGGCAGTGAGGTCTGGGAGCTTAATCGAGGCTGCCATGGGGCCTCTCCCAGCATGGAGGCGGGATTCCAAGGAGTGTCCCAGGAGTGAGCACCCCAGGATACTAGGCAGGAGACGTGAGTCTTCTCATGCTCCAGCCTTGAAAGCCATATGGCGTCGCCTCTGCCATGTGGCTAGGGCCAGCCCAAGTTCAAGGGCAAGGGACTAGCCAGGGTGCAAATACCGGAAGGTGCTGTGCCACAGAGGTGGGAGTCTGGAGCTTGGAGGGAGCCTGGGCCAGAGACACGGCTTGGGCACCAGCTGCAGCATGTGCGTGCTGACCAACAGCCAGGGAATGTGCGCTCCGGAGCTTGCACGCAGTGTGTGCGTATGTGGGTGTATGTGGTGTGTGCTGTGTGGTAGGCGCAGTGTGTGAAGTGGGTCTATGTGCCTGTACATGGGTGGGAGCTGGAGGCTGGCTGAGAATAACTGGGATTCGAAGGAAGCGTGTGTTTTTACATTAGCTTTGGGGGATTGGGTTCCCTTTTCTGCTGCCTCCCACTCTCTCCCTGGAGTGCCTCCACCACCTTCAGAGTCACGGGCCGCTGTCAGGGAACCCACGTGCTCCCTCACCCCTCAGCTGGCCCAGGCAGAGGCCGCATTGAGGCAGGCAAGGCTCGTGAGGCTCTGCCCTGCCAGCAGCCCCCAGAGGACACCATTCTTGTCACCAAAGGCCTCTGAGGACGGTGAAGGGGTGCTGTCCACCCACCCAGGCCCGTGGGCCTGATATATGCAAAGGTCATTCAGCCAAAAGTCAGGAGTTCTGGGTTCTGCTCCTGCCATGGGACTGTGGGGACATCATGTGCGTTCTCTGAGCCAAATAAAACGACTGAACGAGAGCCCCGAGTTTCCATCCGGAGTCCCGGAACTGCAGGCAGCTCCACACAGCCTCTCCCATACCCTCTCTCCCCCATGTCTCAGCTGAAACCTGGAAGGGGCCGCAGAGGCAGGACAGCACCTAAGTTCCAGACATCATCTCAGGCAGCCCCCTGCCTGAGTTCCAGCAACATCTCTGTCTGAGCCCCAGGCCCTCATCAGTCAGAGGAGCCCAGCGGCTGCAGGGGAGGAAGCAGAGGGGGAGTTAATCTTCCCTAGAATATTAATGGCCCCATCAGGAGTACTGGGGACAAGCGGAGCAGCAATCTGCCTTTATTAAGGAGGCGGGCGCCAGCTGGAATTCAGGGGCCCCGGGAGACAAAAGGGGGGAGAGTAGAGGCAGGCGGGGAGCCCTGAGGGTGGAGCAGCCAGTTGGAGGGGCGCCCCACTGCCCCTGGGCCTCAGAGCCTCTCCCACCCCTTTCCCCTCCCCTCTCTTGCCCCCTCCTCCAGGAAGCCTTCCAGCGGTCATGCTTGACTGGTTCTCCGAGACCACCTCCATTCATCTGGACTGTGCTTGTCACCGGATGGACTGCCCTCCCTCTAACTGTCCAGGCTGGCGGGTCCCAGGCTTGCCGCACGCTACATAAAAGCACCTGGAGACTTTTGGGCTTCCCAGGCAGTGCTAGTGGTAAATAATCTGCCTGCCAATGCAGGAGACACGGGAGACGTGGGCTCCATTCCTGGGTCTGGAAGATCCCCTGGAGGAGGAAATGGCAACCCACTCCAGTATTTTTGCCTGAAGAGTCCCATGGAGAGAGAAGCCTGGCAGGCTGCAGTCCATGGGGTCACACAGAGTTGGGCATGATTGAAGGGACTTAGCACGCACAGGGACTTTTAGTGATCCTGATAGCCTATTCACACCGGAGATCCTCATTTCAGTAGTCAGGAGCAGGCCTTGGTGTGGCTGCTAATGTGGTATCAGTTTCCGGGTGCTTGCAGTATGCCTCCCAGATGAGACACCCAGCCTGACCTAGGGGAGCCCCTCAGCTCTACCAGCACCCCGTGCTGCTCCAGAGAGGGATAACACTTACCTGTGCTCGCTGCAGGTCAGGTGCAGTTCTGTGTGCTTGACACACTCACTGGCTCCTCACAACCACCCAGGGACCTCTGTTATGTTCCAGTATATATGGAGAAACTGAGGAACAGAGAAGTAACTTGCCCAAGGTGTCACAAACAGGTAGTGGGGCCCCAAAGCTGGGCTCTGAACCACTCTATCTGGAGCCTACAAAAGGGACCTAATGAAGAGAAAGGCTCAAGATGCAGGTCCTCTGGGAGGAGACAAGAGGACATTACAGCCAGGTCACCAGGAACCGGGCCTTTTTCTGGGAACAGATGCAACAGACCCGAGTTGGGTGCCAGGGAGAGGTGGGGTCAGAGGGCGTAGGGCATTGAAAGCAATTGACCTACGCAGTTCAAAGAGCTTCCTTTCCACCAGTCACCTTGAGGCCCTCCAAAGCCTGTTCCAAAGCCCATATTACTAATCGGGAAACCAAGGCTGGGGGTGGGGGGAAAGGCACCAGACCAACTTCTCCAGCTGGCTCGGGTAGGGGTTGGGGTGGGCCCCCATGTGAGAAAGTGCATGCTCAAGGGCTTCCTGCTTGACCGGTGCACGTGTGCCCCACAGTGTCAGGTGCGCAGGTCTGCAGGTGTTGGGGGGTGCATGCATGCCCTGGGCCCACCTGGATGCCTGGTGCACACGCCACTCCAGGCCCCAAGGGAAGGAAAGCAGCGCTTTGACTCCACAGTTTCCCTCCATTTGGTTCCCCTATGAATAAGCCAACATGGGGAGGAAGCGTCAGCTAGCCGGCACTCACTCCACTTAATTACTTAAGCCGCCACCAGGACAGGCTTATGAAGCCGAGACTAACCATTGGCCTCACGACTGGAAGCAATATGTATTTTACCTTCCCTGCCCACCCTTTTGCCTCTTTTGTTCACCAGGTTGAATCAATTTATTAGAGTTGCTTGCAATCAATTTGATTTGATTCCCCAACACTGAAGAAGAGAAATGAGGCACTGGGGCCCTGGAGCCAAATTTCACTCATTCAAATGAACCTGTGGCAGCCTGAGGGGGCCCAGCCAGCCTGTCACATGCCACCTGCCTTGCCCTCCACTGAGCTGTTCCAACCCCCAATCTGAAGGCTGTCTGAAGGCCACAGGAGATGGGGACACTCTCACCCCAGCTGCATCCTGACCCCTGGGGCCCCTCTCCCTAACCCCAAACATTTCTAATTGAAACCAGATCCTCACTCCACTCGCCACTCCAGATGTCACATCACGCAGTCCAGTGAGCTGTGCTTTCCAAGGCAGAACCCCACAGGGTGGGGCACTTAACTGTCCCTTCCACCACTGTGCCTCAGACCCCGCCATCGGAGTCCTAGGTGACCACGGTGATGACAACACTGGCTAACACCCGCTGGGAGCTCCCCAGGCACCAGGTGCTGGTTCCATGAACTCATCTAATGATGCAGACACTACGATTTGCTCCCTTTTCTCAGTGGAGACACTGAGGCTGGAGAGGTGAAACGGCTTCCCCAAGGCCACACAGGCGGCACGTGGTTGGCACTCACAGAGTGGATGCACCATCCGAAAGCTGCCACCAAGCCCCCTTTCCCTTCCTTCCTTTATGGCTGGAGAGCTGAAACGCTCACTTTCCCAGCCTCCCTGGCTGTGAGGAGTAGTCCCATGACATCATTTCAGTCAATGAACAAGAGGCAAAAGTCTTTGGAGCACCTATTTTCAAAGAAAAAGCCCAGCTAAAGGAGAATCCTTCACCCGCTTTTCCCCACTCCTCTCTGGAGGCCCCTCTTCCTTCTGGTTATTTAAGGGGGACACAGACATTATGGCAAGAGGTGCAGCAGTCACCTTGAGAGCATGAGAAACTCACTTGCTAAATGTGATGGAATGGAAAATCAAAGGATGCCACTTCCCAGTGCCATCCTTGAGCTACTGTACCAGCTCAGGACTACCTTCTCCCAGCTCTTGGATGAGCCAAAGAAACCCCTCCTTTGTTTAAGCCCCTCTACCATCATTTTCTGTTACTCAGTGCTGAAAGAACTCCTAGCTAATAAGATTCAAACACAACAGTTTGGCTCCAGAGCCCCGGAGCTTAGCACTCTTGTCCCACCCGTAGAGGACATTTTGGAGGCTCATCACGATATACACTCTTTGGGGGTCCCCTCCCCTCCCAAACTGAAGGGCCATTTATGCCATTTCACTTGGCAGCTGCCAGAGCACAGCTCATTGGCTGTAAAGTGGACACCTGACCAAGAGCTGAGGCAATCAGTTTCCCACTCAAGTACCTGAACCCAGCCTGGGGCTCAGTCTCAGGCAGAGAACACTGTGATGCTCTACCCGCATCCCTCTTTAGGAGTGGAGGGTACATTTCTCAGCTGCTGGAAGTGCCGCTGATGGGAGATATCTCCCAGCTGCCACCCCTTCAAGGACAGCCTCAGCGGAAGAGAGCCCTGTCAGAGGTCACGCCCTCTTTCCTAGGCAGCCCACTCCAGTGACTAGTTGGAGGTGGGTGGGTGAGGTGTATTAAAAGTCCAGTCCTCTTACCATCTGGGTCCAGAGCTTTCTGTGGGATCTGCTGAGGACATTTGGAGGATGGTGTCCCAACCTGACCTTTCCCTCTTTCCACCCCTGAATCCTTCCTTTCCTTCCACAGGAGTTGATCTTGAAAACCTTCTGAACTAAACATATTCCAGGATAAACTCCATCTCAGAGCTGCCCCCAGGGAAGCCAACCCCATGATGCAAGAGCTACAAGGGCCTGAGACACAAGGGCTGGCAAGACTACGTCATCCACAAACAGAGACGGAAGCGAGAGCCTGGACCCAGAGAGAGGCAATTACCTGGCCCCAGAGAGGCAGCAGATGAAACTGCTGATTCCTGACATTTTCCAGCTCCTGCTGAAGCCCTTGGGTTCTGCAAGACATCCTTGATCCCTCATAATACCACTCTTTGTTGAACTTGCTTAAGTGAATTTTGATCTCTTTACCTCAAACCATCCTTGAACAAGACCTGCTGCTAGTCTGCATTTTAAGAATAAGAAATGAAAGCCCAGAGGAAAGGGGCTTCCCTGAGGTCATAGCAAGTTAGTGAGAAAGGAAGGTCTTCATCCATTACTAATGTAGCAAATAGCTATTGAAGACCTACTGTGTGCCATGAATTGTGTACCTTTGGGGGTTAATAAAAACAGCGTCAGACTTTATTTTTTTGGGCTCCAAAATCACTGCAGATGGTGACTGCAGCCATGAAATTAAAAGACGCTTACTCCTTGGAAGGAAAGTTATGACCAACCTAGATAGCATATTCAAAAGCAGAGACATTACTTTGCCGACTAAGGTCCGTCTAGTCAAGGCTATGGTTTTTCCAGTGGTCATGTATGGATGTGAGAGCTGGACTGTAAAGAAAGCTGAGTGCCAAAGAATTGATGCTTTTGAACTGTGGTGTTGGAGAAGACTCTTGAGGGTCCCTTGGACTGCAAGGAGATCCAACCAGTCCATTCTAAAGATCAGCCCTGGGAGTTCTTTGGAAGGAATGATGCTAGAGCTGAAACTCCAGTACTTTGGCCACCTCATGCGAAGAGTTGACTCATTGGAAAAGACTGATGCTGGGAGGGATTGGGGGCAGGAGGAGAAGGGGATGACAGAGGATGAGATGGCTGGATGGCATCACCGACTCGATGGACATGAGTTTGAGTGAACTCCGGGAGTTGGTGATGGACAGGGAGGCCTGGCGTGCTGCGATTCATAGGGTCACAAAGAGCCGGACACGACTGAGCGACTGGACTGACTGAACTGAGCTGAACTGTAAGCAAGGCAAACACTCCTATCACTGAGCTCACAACCCCATGAGAAAGAAAAACAAATAAACAGACAATTACAGTACAGGAAGATAAGGGCTGTGGAATCACTTAGGAGGGCACTGAACCCAGGTAGGGAAGCTCCCAGCAACTCCCGAGAGGAAATGACATCTATGCCAAGGCCTACAGGAGAGTAGAGCCCTCCAGGGAGAAGGGAAAGTGAAAAGGCTCAGAACTGAAAGGGAGTGGTGTGCGGGATCCACACGCTGGTTCCCTCTGCCTGGCATCTTTCCCTTGGGGAGGGGGCCTCAGTTTCCCTGGGCCCTATTGCTTCCGGGAGATGGCCAATCACCACCCCCATGTCCCTCACCACACGGTTAGGTCTACGGCCCAGTCTGGCCCAATCAAAGCCTCCCTCAAGAGTCTGCCTCTCTAAAGGAGACACAAGGGGGTGGAAGGTGGTAAGGGCTGAGGCACCCTGTAGCAGTGCCCAGGAGGAGTGTCCACACTGCCCGGACGCCCAGAGCTTCGGGGGTCCTGTCCCTCCTGAGCCTCAGGGTCTAGCTTTTCCTTCTATTCCGTGCCCTGCTTCACTGTTTCTTCGATAAATCCCCTGTTCTTGTTTCACTCTTTCATCAGAGTCAGTTTTTGGTACTTCCAACTGAAGAATCCTGATTTCAGAAATTAGTACCACGAGTGGAATTTATGACATTAAACCTTAGGGATATGTGAGCTACCTGAAATTGGTTTTCTTAGCTCCATGGGGCCAAACTCAGAAGGACTCTGGTTCACATTATTCGACAGAAAAGAGGCTACCAATGGTATGCGGTGGTGAGCAGGTAATCATGCCACACATTCCGGTCACCTGGGACCAAGTGCCAACTGAATATGAGAGATCCCAGCAGCTGCTGTGGGCCAATTTATAAAGGATGAGGAAAGCTGGGACCTTCAGCTGGATGGCTGTTCCTAACACTGGATAATTTAAAGCAAGAAAATGACAGGCTCAAATCAAAATGTTCACCTCAAGGCACAGAATAAAATTCAGGGCCATTATATGAAAGAATCTTTTATTGCATATTGCTACAGAGTTTGAAACTGCTGAAGACTGAACTTCAAGATTGATTTTGAAGTTACTGAATTACAGTGTCAGTAGAATTCACAACCTCACTTGGTCCCTTCTGTGAGCAGGAGGTCAGTGGTCAGGAAACATGAGTGTCCTACTGGAATGGTGGTACCTGGGGGGATTGCCAGGACCCTAAGCCTAAGCAGCTCACTGCCTCACCCTTGAATTCCCTCCTGGCCCACCTCTCACGTTTTCTCCCTGAATAGTCAAGAGTCCAGACTCCTCGTGGTCCAGATGAGATGATGAAGAATCAGTGGAAGAGAAGAGTTATACTCAGAAAGGACTGCAGGAATGCACTAATTTCTATTTCTAAGGTATGAGGAAGACGTGTGGGGAGGATCTTGAGAGTGACTTGATCAAGTGGGAGGGATATGGGCGGGGGCCGGACTGATACAGGCGCTGTCATCAGAAATCTTGCATTCAAGGTGCTCTTGCAGACAGTTGGCAGACGTTGACATTTGCTGAAATCACAAATATGAATCTGAACCAAATGATGATCTTCACTAATTGGCTAAAAAGGACCAAAAAGTCCCTGGCATAAGTAGGGGAAGGAAGGCAAAACCACCAGCCGAGAACACCAAATGGATCTATCATAGCCACAAACTCCAGGTTACTCCCTCTTCCTACTTCCCTTGTGGATGCTATCAGTGAGATAAAGTCACGATCTTGTCTTTTATAATCAAAAAATTAGAAACATATTTCAGAGATACAAAACAAACACAAGAAACATCCAGAAACCTCTTATGCAAACTAAGATATGGAAAGTGGGAGCTTGAGTCCTCCAGGAAGCAGACACCAAGATGGGACTTTAAAATGCCTGCAAAGGATAATATCGGGGAGGCAGAGTAGGAGGAAGGGTCATCAGATCACTATGCGGTCTGACCCCACAGGACAGAGGGAAGAGTCCCAGACAGCCGTGCTGTTCTGAGAAAGTTTCAGGAAGGCTACCAGGAAGTCCTGAAGCCAAAGTCCACCTCAATAGGACTAAGGTGGGGAGGGGGGGTGGTTGCCTGGTATCCCCACCATGCCCAGCTGGGACAGGTGCAGCCTGGGAAGCGTAAATCACCAAGTCGTGTGAGACTTTTTGTGACCCCATGCCAGGCCTCCCTGTCCCTCACCATCTCCCAAAGTTTGCCCAAGTTCATGTCCATTGCATCAACGATGCAGTCCAGCCATCTCATCCTCTAACACCCTCTTCTCCTTCTGCCCTCAATCTTTCCCAGCATCAGGGACTTTTCCAATGAGTCAGCTGTTTGCATCAGATGACCAAAACACTGAAGTTTCAACTTCAGCATCAGTCCTTCCAATGAGTATTCAGGGTTGATTTCCCTTGAGATTGACTGGTTTGATCTCCTTGCAGTCCAAGGGACTCTCAGGAGTCTTCTCCAGCACCAGTTCAAAGGCATCAATTCTTTAGCACTCTGCCTTTTTTACGGTCCAGCTCTCACAACCATCCCACTGATAGCTCAGTTGGTAAAGAATCCACCTGCAATGCAGGAGACTCTGGTTTAATTTCTGGGTCAGGAAGATCCACTGGAGAGGGATAGGCTACCCACCCCAGTTTTCTTGGGCTTCCTTATGGCTCAGCTGGAATCTGCCTGCAACGTAGGAGACCTGGGTTTGATCCCTGGGTTGGGAAGATCCCCTGGAGAAGGGAACGGCTACCCACTCCAGTATTCTGGCCAGGAGAATTCCATGGAGTGTATAGTCCATGAGGTCACAAAGAGTCGGACGTGACTGAGTGACTTTCACTCACAACCGTTGGTGACCACTGGGAAGACCACAGCCTTGACTATACGGATTTTGTCAGCAGAGTAATGTCTCTGCTTTCCAACACACTGTCTAGGTTGGTCATGGCTTTCCTGTCAAGAAGCAAACATCTGATTTCATGGCTGCAGTCATCATCCACAGTGATTTCAGAGCCCAAGAAGAGGAAATCTGCCCTACTTCCCCCTACTCCCCCCTCGATGTTTGCCATAAAGTGATGGGGTCAGATGCCATGATCTTAGTTTTTTTAATATTTAGTTTTAAGCCAGATCTTTCACTCTCCTCCTTCACCCTCATCTAGAAACTCTTTAGTTCCTCTCTGCTTTCTGCCATTAGAGTGGTACATTGATGTTTCTCCTGTCTGTCTTGATTCCAGCTTGTGACTCATCCACCCTGGCATTTCTTGTGATGAGCTCAGTGTAGAGACTAAACAGCCCTGTCGTACTCCTTTCGCAGGCTTGAACTAGTCAGCTGTTCCATACAGGGTTCTGGATCCCTGGACTCGGGGAAATTGATGCAGGGTCTCGTGGGGTGAAATGAGAGAGCAGCCCACTGAGGGCTCACCTGAGTCTACAACCCAAATCCTCTGCACTGTGGGCTCCCCCCATTACCTGTAACTGGGACAGAGATCTCAGTCCAGGGCTGGTTTGGACCCAGAGACCCTCAAATAAAGGGGTGGGCAGTATTTTGAACAAGGAACTGTTGCCACAGCACAGAAGACACAATGCATCTTCCACCGAACTTCACCCAAAGAAAGCCGCTGCTCTTTACCTGGGTTGCTGAGCACAGAAGTGGAGGGGACGAGCAGGTGAGCGTCTGGCTCACTCTGACTCCTGGGGACAGGCAAGCCACATGGCCTGGAGGTCAGAGTGGTCCTGCAACAGCTCAGGAAGAAGGCAGTTCTCACCTGAATTCACCACACACCAGGTCAGTGAGATATCAGCCCCCTCCAGGAGTTACTTCCCAAGTTCCTGAAAGGAAACAAGGCCCTTGTGTGTGACAGAAAGCCCACCTCAGCTTCCTGACCAGAAGATGAGGACCAGTTACAGAAGGAAAGGCCAAGAGGAAGCCATTTATGCTCCTCCTGCCTACAAATAGAGGGACCCAAAGCAACACTGCAAGCCCGAGGCGCCCCCAAAGCTGGGCGTCCCCATCTGACACCAGAAAGGTGGCGCTGTGATGGCCCGGCCACACCCTCGATGCTATCACACAGACCAGCTAGTGTGAAAAACAGCCAGCTCTTTGCCAGCAATGGTGGCGCACTGTAACTCAAGTGGATGGTGGCTTGGTTTGCAACTGTTGTTCCAGATGTAGTCTCTCTGGTATAGCAAACACTATAAACAAAGCTAGTGGGGATGATGGAATTCTAGTTGAACTATGTCAAAGCCTTTGACTGTGCAGATCACAATAAGCTGTGGAAAATTCTTAAACAGATGGGAATACCAGACCACCTGACCTGCCTCTTGAGAAACCGGTATGCAGGTCAGGAAGCAACAGTTAGAAATCAACATGGAACAATAGACTGGTTCCAAACAGGAAAAGGAGTACGTCAAGGCTGTATATAGTCACCCTGGTTATTTAACTTATATGCAGAGTACATTATGAGAAATGCTGGGCCAGAGGAAGCACAAGCTGGAATCAAGATTGCTGGGAGAAATATCAACCTCAGATATGCAGATGACACCACCCTTATGACAGAAAGTGAAGAAGAACTGAAGAGCCTCTTGATGAAAGTGAAAGAGACTGAAAAAGTTGGCTTAAAGCTCAACATTCAGAAAACTAGGATCATGGCATTTGGTCCCATCACTTCATGGCAAATAGATGGGGAAACAGTGGAAACAGTGGCTATTTTTCTGGGCTCCAAAATCACTGTGGGTGGTGATTGCAGCCATGAAACTAAAAGACGCTTATTCCTTGGAAGGAAAGTTATGACCAACCTAGATAGCATATTCAAAAGCAGAGACATTACTTTGCCAACGAAGGTCCGTCTAGTCAAGGCTATGGTTTTTCCAGTAGTTATGTATGGTTGGACGATAAAGAAAGCTGAGCACAGAAGAATTGATGCTTCTGAACTGTGGTGTTGGAGAAGACTCTTGAGAGTTCCTTGGACTGCAATGAGATCCAACCAGTCCATCCTAAAGGAGATCAGTTCTGGGTGTTCATTGGAAGGACTGATGTTGAAGCTGAAACTCCAATACTGTGGCCACCTGATGCGGAGAGCTGACTCATTTGAAAAGACCGTGATGCTGGGAAAGATTGAGGGCAGGAGGAGAAGGGGATGACAGAGGATGAGATAGTTGGATGGCATCACTGACTCAATGGACATGGGTTTGGGTAGACTCCAGGAGTTGGTGATGGACAGGGAGGCCTGGTGTGCTGCGGTTCATGGGGTCGCAAAATGTCGGACACGACTGAGTGACTGAACTGAACTGAATCTTATCCTGGTGGACTTCCCTGGTGGCTCAGATCGTAAAGCGTCTGCCTACAATGCAGTAGACCAGGGTTCAATCCCTGGGTCGGGAAGATCTCCTGGAGAAGGAAATGGCAACCCACTCCGGTATTCTTGCCTGGAAACTCCCATGGACGGAGGAGCCTGGCTCCCTCAGGAAGGCTGTCAGCGTTCCTGGTGCTTCTCCGCTTCCTCTTTCAAGTCCGGCGGCAGTGAGCACAGCTCTGCTGGCCCCTTGTGGGAAAGCAGAGGAGCTCCTTTCCCAGAACCCTCCAGCAGCCTGTGTCTGATTGGCCTGAACTAGGTCACGTGCCCGTCTGCGGACCAATGCCCGTGTCTGGGGAGCTTCACTGGGTGGCCACAGACATCCAAGGGCTGAAGGAAGCTAATCCTATCCAAGCAACCTGACCAAGAGCTGGGGGCAGGGATGGCGCTCCAAAGGAAATGGGGTCTTCACTGACGTAAAAGTGGGGGGAATGAGTGCTGAGCCCTTTAAGCAGCAGGCTTCACACAGGGCACAGGGGAGGGGAGGGGAATCAGTTTTGATTGTAGAATCATATTTTGGCTTGAATCTTATAAACTCCCAGAGTTCATGTCCCTGGGGTTTTTCCTTCTCTGGGGCCTCTGCTATCTGCGAGGAGGGGAAGAGAACCATAGCCCCTGGTGGAGACTGCGGAAAACCTCAGAGCTTCAACTTCAGCTATTTCTCATGAATATCCACCAACATGTCTGGGAACCTGGGCACCACAGGCCCTGGGTTTAGGTTCCATGCTTGAAGACTTTTTGCCCTGCCTTGGAAGTTAGACCACTTTTCACCACAACACCCCTGCCTTTCTGTTATAAAAAAACATTTCACCCCAAAGCTGACTAACGAAACACACTTTTCAAAGTTATATTTCTGCATTACAGCTCTCAATAAAGTCATATTCAGCTTGTTTACTGGACTCTGCCATCTCATCTCATCTCAAGCAGAGACGGTCCTGGGGGGACACGTCTAAGTCCTGGGCCAATGTCATGCGCCAGGCAGTGCGGGGTAAGGGGGCCATTTCCTGTTGTCTGTGAAGCCGTCTCCATCTGTTGGAAAGTGTTCTCTGGGAAGCCTTCACTTTGCCCAGAAGTGTTTTTTCTCTGCTGTAACTCTATGAGCCCCTCCCCACCCCGTCCCAAAACACTGCTTGTTTCCCAAAGGGGACAGAGAAATCGTTACCACATTACATTTTAGTCAGGAGCCACAGTATTTAATTCCAAGTCATTGCTTACTCCTTACATAAACCTGTTTTCCTCATTCAGTGGCTGTCTTTCTATCTGTGAGAAATTGTCTTGGCAAGGGGTTGAATATACCGTCCTTTTTTTTCATTAAAATTAATGAAAATATTTTTTCATTTTATGGTTTTTCATCCAGGAGCGGGCTTTCCAGAAATTAAAGTCATGGAGTGAGGGATAGGCACATTGACCCTCCTGCATCTATCTCTGCATGTAACAAGGATCGCCACCTTGGCTGAAAAAGCCTCTTGGGAGGGCAGGTGCTGTCCCCATTGTGCTCTTCCGGGCAGCCCTTACATTTTCCCCTCACAGGAGGGTATCTGTCAGTCATTCTGCCCCTCCTGTCTCCTGGGGCCCAACAAGGTCCAGCTGAATCAAACTTCGAACTTCGGTGGGCAAGACGACGTGTTCTCTCGGGATGTGCACCCCTGAAGGCATCTCCAAGATGGGGAAAGCTTTCCATCTCCCTCTGCAGGAGGCTGGAGCCACGGACTCTCCTGTTTGCGACACCTACCACCAGGAGCAGTCCCGCCAGACCACAGCACCCTCCCTGAGAATTAGAGACCAAAGAGAGAGTCTGTCCCAAACAAACATGTGTTTCGAAGGAGCTCCCAACTGCTGGGCCACGGTTGGGGTGGGGAGAGGGGAGCCTGGAGGCTGGGGGAGAGGGTGAGGGTTCTAACACATCAAGTGCTGCAGGGGTGTCCTGGGAAGGTGGAGGTAAAGGGAAGCAAGAATACAGTGGACCTGCCAAGATGGGGCTTGGAGGGTGGGGTGGGGGAGAGGAGGAGGGGTGGAAGGTGGTGGAGGGGCCAGCAGACTACGGTTGGTGGTGGGGAGAGATGCGTTCATAGGATGTGCGGCAGGCGGGGTGCAGACGCACTCCCCAAGCAGATATGGCCAGTGGGAAGCTGGATAGAGCGTGTAGTTCCAGAGTCCAGAGGGAGGCCTGTTCTGGGCTGTCTTCCTGCCGAACTGCAGTTTCCTCAAAGGCTGCGACAGATTATTGTCACATGCCAGGGAATCCTGCAGCTGGCATATAGTAGGTGCTGAAGAAATGCCTAGTGAATAAGTGGGTGTGCTCCAGGCCAGCACAGGAGGTGAGCCTGGGAGTCTGTACACACCTGTGCATGCCTCTGTGTGTGTGCATGCATGGAGGCGGGGGCGGGTGTGCAACACCCGGCATGGTCCGGCCAGCGCCTCGCCTCAGCCACGGCAGTTCCTGAGGGGCCACTTCTCTTTCCAGCTTGATTTCTGAGGCAGGTGTTGGCAGTTTATCTAGCTGTGCTAATGAAGAGGATGGGGTGCTAATTTCTTCACTTTATTGAAGCCTCCAATCCTTCACAGCCTTAGGGCCCTGAGAGGGGGTGATTAAAAGACACTTCAGCACGCTGGTTATTGCCAATTAACAGACTCCAATATAAACAATTAATAAACCCACTGTGGGAGGTGAGCAGGGAGGATTCGATGCCCCAGCAGGGACAAGCTCTGCCAGCTCCTGGGTGGGGGTGGGGCTGCAAGCCCATCCCTGTGATCCGACAAACCACAGTCCGGGAAAGGAGGGTGGGGGGTGTTGCCCAAAGCCCCAGGGACCACCTGTGCGGGGCTCTTTGGGCCCCCCAACCCACACCTTTCTTTCCCTGCCTCTGCCCGCTTGACCAGGCAGTGGCCAAACCTAACGGGTCTTCTCTTGGAGCCAAGACCAAGGAGCCTCTAAGAGATGCCGGTGTGACTCTACCCCACCGCCGTCCCCAAAGCTCATTTTCTCCGGGGTAAAACCTGCCACATGTGCCAGGGAGCGGCCTTGCCTCCTGAGGGCCAATAGGGGCTCACTGTGTGAGCCTCCGAAAGATGCTGGCACCAGGGCCCACGACGGCCAGATGCCACCCAAGCTGCTCCTGGGCCATCTTCCAACCAACCATAGCAGGAAGTTAGAGTTAAAGGGGGGAAGACACACCTGGAGGGAGGGGCGAAGGAACCTGCTTGTGTAACCTCATCCCTTTCAGCCAGTCAGGGGCTGGACTCCAGGGCCAAACTCACAGACCAGGGGCAGGGGGCAAGTTTTCAAAAAAGGGCCAATAGTAAACATTTGAGTTTTGCACTTTATCTTTTTGGGGCTCCAAAATCGCTGTGGACAGTGACTGCAGCCATGAAGTTAAAAGATGCTTGCTCCTTGGAAGAGAAGCTATGACAAACCTAGACAGCATAGTAAAAAGCAGAGACATTACTTTGCCAACAAAGGTTCATATAGTCCAAGCATGGTTTTTCCAGTAGTCATGTATGGATGGGAGAGTTGGACCACAAAGAAGGCTGAGCACTGAGGAATTGATGCTTTCAAACTCCAGTGTGGCAGAAGACACTTGAGAGTCCCTTGGACTGCAAGGAGATCAAATCAGTCCATCCTAAAGGAAATCAACCCTGAAGATTCATTGGAAGGACTGATGCTGAAGCTGAAGCTCCAATATTTTGCCCACCAGATGCAAAGAACGGACTCATTGGAAAAGACCCTGATGCTGGGAAAGATTGAAGGTGGGAGGAGAAGGGGACGACAGAAGATGAGGTGGTTGGATGGCATCACCAACTTGATGGACGTGAGTTTGAGCAAGCTCCAGGAGATGGTGAAGGACAGAGAAGCCTGGTGTGCTGCATGCAGTCCATGGGGTTGCAAAGACACGACTGAGTAACTGAACAAAAACAAGGCCCCATACTGTCTGGGTCATGACTACTCGATACTGCTGACATGGTGCAAAACAGCATAGACCGTACGTAAGCCACTGATTGAGGCCTCGTGCCACTAAAACTTTCTTTACAGACAATGAAATGTTAATTTTAAGTCATTTTTCACACGTCACAAAATTTTCTTCTCTTGGTTCTTTTGCAGTCACTTAAAAACCACTTTTAGCTCTGAGACCACCTAGAAACCCGTGGCAGGACAGATGTGGTCCACAGGCCAGAGTTTGACAACCCCAGATCAAAGCTTCAGGAATCTTTGGGACCCCACTGGGCATCCCAAAGAGAAATTCCCTGGGGTACGACCCCTTGGAGGGAGCCGGGAATATAAAGTGCCACCACATGGCCTTGCTGGTGGAGGCTAGAAGGCAAAATAATTGGGCCCAGACTTAGTTCCACCAGAGAATCAAATGGCCCCAGAAGATGGCCCATGAGGGACAGAAAGAGGCTGAAAGGCAGGGTGTGCGCACAGATGGACAAACAGACATTGACATGGAGTGATGTAGCCAGTCTCCTGCCACTCAACTTGTGTGGGGGCATGGACAATCCAAAATGGTGGCCGGGCCTCAGCAGCTGGACCTGGGACCGACTCCTGCCCTCAGATGGGACCACGGGTGCATCTGACCTTCTGACACTTCAAGGTAAATGAGAAAGAACAGACCCAGAGGAAGCTGAGAAGTCCTCTTTCTCTTCTCATCCCTACCCACATTATTCATGCAGTCAACAATTCTTCCCCCCACATCCACTAAGGGTGGCTTGGTTTTCAGCGTGAGACAAAGCCTCCCAGCCTTGCAGCTGTCTTTGGAAATGACCCTGGGGGAGGGGAAGTGTTGCATTGGGGTTGCCAAGGACGTTCCTGTGCTGCCTGGGGAGTGAGAACAAACAGAGGACATCCGTGTTGACGGAGCAGGTAAGGAGTCTCTTGAGGGAATCCCGGCTGTTGGCAAAGCAAGTAATTTAGCGAAGTCAGTCCCATGTAGAAGCAGCAGGAAGATGTCCCCAAAGGTTTCATGTAAAAGGCAATATTGATTGATGGGAAGGAGAGAGCATCAGCTTTGAAAACCCGAGAGGTGACTTTGACCACCGGTGGTCCCTGCCACAGCTTCCTCAGGGCACCTTCTCAGGCTGTGGACAGGTAGCAGAACCAGAGCTCCACCATCACGTCTGGAGCAGCAGGGCCAAGGCCCAGAGCCGCTGATGGGGGCACCAGGGTGCTGGGTGGTGTCCTGAGCACCTCTCTTCTCATCCTGTACAGGCTTCCCTGATAGCTCAGTTGGTAAAGAATCCGCCTGCAATGCAGGAGACCTCGGTTCGATTCCTGGGTCGGGAAGATGCCCTGGAGAAGGGATAGGCTCCCCACTCTAGTGTTCTTGGGCTTCCCTCATGGCTCAGCAGGTAAAGAATCTGCCTGCAGTGTGGGAGGCCTGGGTTCAATCTGGGTTCGATCCCTGGGTTGGGAAGATCCCTTGGAGAATGGAAAGGTGACCCACTCCAGTATTCTGGCCTGGAGAATTCCATGGACTGTATAGTCCATGTGGTTGCAGAGTTGGACACAACTGAGCGACTTTCAGTTTCACTTTCATACCATCAACTCAGAAATCCTACTGGTTTACCTTGAAAGTGTGCCCCCACTCCAGCCACTTCTCCCACCCCCACTGCCATTCAGCATGAGCCTGGAAGAGTGCAGTCGACCTCTCCTGGGTCCCCCTGCCCCACGTCAGGTCCTCCACACGCAACTAGAGTCACCCTCTCTGGTTTCCGTGGTCCCATCCCCTGCCTTCCCTAGAATGCATCCAAATTTGCAGCGTGGCTGGAAACTCTCAACCCTGTGGTCATCATGCTCGCCCCACTCAGGATACTCGCTCCGCTCCACACCCAGGACCGGCTCCCTGTTTCCTGCCGTCCGTCTTCCCCCAGATACCCCCAGGTTCCCTCCCTCACTTCCTGCAGCTGGCCCCCAGTGATTAGGCTCCTTCCCCCACCTCCTCCTCATTTGTCTTCCCCGCATTTCACTCCTCTGGCTATTTTATCAATTTCCAGTGTGTTTCCTGCTACCGGGAGAGGCCTGCTCTCTACAGATCCCCAAGGACCCCCGTATAGAATGCTGGGGGTCTGTCCGCGTGGATGGGGGAAAAAAAAATCACATCTTTATTTTCATTCATTTTCAGTTAAAATTGACCACCTCCTTCCCGTGTGCACGTCAGCAGCGAACCACAGTAGTCATCCGGGGCCCCGTGGCTCTGTCACACATGGAAAGTGCAGATCATTTCAAATCGTCTTATAATTGCAGCAGAAATCTTGAAATACATTTATGCTAAACCTTACTTCAAAGTGATGGTGGTTTTATTAGACCCACTGCTCAATCTTATTATTTAATGCATTAATAAAGGAGCACATGTATTACTCCATCGCAATTTTTCGTTAATATTTTGATAACTGCATTTTAATGTAATTGGTTTCGTTTGATTCTTAGAAATTTCATTGCATGGATTTACAAATGATATTCTGAGAAGGGGTCTATTGCCCTTCCCAGACCCCAGAGAAGTCCACGGAGTCACATCAGTGAGGAGCCTCTGTTCTACATGGAAGCTCTGTGCAGAGAGGGCCCGACACAAAGTAGGACAAAATAAAGGTGGAAGAGACAAGGGTGTGGAGGAGGGTGGGGGAAGCAGGGGAGGGAAAGAGCCAGCACAGAAGTGAATAAGGCTTAGTGGTGAGACTGAACCTGAATCAAACTGCCCTGGGTGAACACGGTTCCATGATGTGCTCAATGTGGAGCCCTGGGAGTATCACGGAAACAGGCCGAGCCTCAGTTTCCTCATCTGTACGATGGGGTCACTCCTTATATAGTTGTGAAGATAAAGTTGTGTGCTTGGTGCCTGGCCTGGTACGTGGTGAATGCTCCATAAATCATGGCGTGTTTTGGTCAATGCCGTTCCTTCCCCAGTTCTGGGCTTTTGCCCAAGGACCTGGCTCCCCAGTCAGGAAGGCATAGGCATCCCACTGAGCTCTCCCCTCTCAGGGGCCCCGGGCATTCTAAGGAGACACAGTGCCCCACCTGACAGGCTAGCAGGGCTGGGCCACTGGCTGGGACCGGACAGAGGGTATCCTGTCCATTGCAGCAAGGCTAAGGGTCCTGCCCGTGCAGACACGCTTGTGTATGGGGTGTGGATGGAGTCTGAATCATGCCCCTATATGGGCAATCTGCCAAGACCCTAACTTGTGAGGCTGAGGGCATTTATAAGGGTGGCAGTGCCAGGAAGGCATCTGGGACAAACTGCTAGGAAGGGGGTCCTGAGGACCCGGGACAAACGTGGCCCCTGTGCCCCGCAGCCTGAGTTTCCCCATCCACCTGCCCAAGGCCGGCCTCCCCAGGGTCAGCACCTTCGTCCTGCCTGCTCAGGGAGCCCAGGCTGGCCTCTTGCCTGAGGCCCTGCGTCTCGACCTCTTGCCCATCACCACACACACGGAAAATGACAGCCTTTGTCATGGCACACTGTGAACAAGGCCGAGGGAGCTGGAGGCAACCAATCTCACAAGCAGCCAGAGGACGGAGCTGCCCCTCACAGCAGCTGCCCTGGCCCTACACAGGCGGCGCCCCTGCCTTGGGACCTCGCCCCGGCCAGGCCCTCTGCTCTCCACCCAGATGGCCATGTGATCTGTCACCATCACGCCCTCCATCTCAGCTCAAGTCCCAGACGCTGCCAGGACCTGCCAGAGGTCTAAGGTGGTGGGAACATCTGGCTTCGGAGTGGTTCATCTGTAAATGGGACGGTCCTGTTGGCTTCCTGGGGTTGGCCATGAGGACCCTGATGGTGCTTGGGCACCCCTGGGTGGAGCAGGAGCATGCGCCTGGTAGTTTGAGCATTCTCTGGCATTGCCTTTCTTTGGAATTGGAATGAAAACAGACCTTTTCCAGTCCTGTGGCCACTGCTGAGTTTTCCAGATTTGCTGGCGTGTTGAGTGCAGCACTTTCACAGCATCATCTTTTAGGATTTGAAATAGCTGGAATTCCATCATCTCCACTAGCTTTGTTTGTAGTGATGCTTCCTAAGGCCCACTTGAATTCACATTCCAGGATGTCTGGCTCCAGGTGAGTGATCACACCATCATGGTTATCTGGGTCATGAAGATTTTTTTGTATAGTTCTTCTGTGTATTCTTGCCACCTTTTCTTAATATCTTCTGCTTCTGTTAGGTCCATAACGTTTCTGGCTTTTATTGTGCCCATCTTTGCATGAAATGTTCCCTGGTTTAGTTGCGGTTTAGTCGCTAAGTCGTGTCTGACTCTTGTGACCCCATGGACTGTAGTCTGCCAGGCTCCTCTGTCCATGGGATTTTCCAGGCAAGAATACTGGAGTGGATTGCCATTTCCTTCTCCAGGGAATCTTCCTGACCCAGGAATTGAACCTGGGTCTCCTACATTGCAGGCAGATTCTTTACCAACTGAGCTATGAGGGAAGCTATGAGGGAAAAGTTCCCTTGGTATCTCTGATTTTCTTGAAGAGATCTCTAGTCTTTCCCATTCTATTGTTTTCCTTTATTTCTTTGCATTGATCACTGAGGAAGGCTTTCTTATCTCTCCTTGCTATTCTTTGGAGCTCTGCATTCAAATGGGTATATCTTTCCTTTTCTCCTTTGCCTTTAGCTTCTCTTCTTTTCTCAGCTATTTGTAAGGCCTCCTCAGACAGCCCTTTTGCCTTTTGGCATTTCTTTTTCTTCAGGATAGTTTTGATCACTGCCTCCTGAACAAGATCACGAACCTCTGTCCACAGTTCTTCAGGCACTCTATCAGCTCTAACCCCTTGAATCTACGTGTCACTTCCACTGTGTAATCCTAAGGGATTTGATTTGGATCATACCTGAATGGTCCAGTGTATCCATAAGATGGTAGAGGAAGATGTGCGCTCATCTTCTCCTGTGAGAACTCCAAAATTGCAACTCGCTGCTGAACATTAGGAGAATGTTGGATCCCACCAAAAAGATACCCCACATCCAAGGGCAAAGGAGGAGCCCCAACAGGATGGTAGGAGGGGTGAAATCGTGTTTAGAATCAAACCCCATACCTGCCAGAGGCACCCAGAAGGCTCAAACAAAACCTTGCATGCACCAGGATGGCAGGTGGCATAAGTCTTCTTGGAGGAAGTCGTCATTAGCCCCACCACAGAGCCACCGAACAGACGACCCACAAACTGAAAAGCAATTATGCCAAAGAAGGTCTCTCACTGTTACAGAAATTCTAGGACCCACGACAGATTTCCCAACCTGGGAATTCGGCAAAGGAACTGAGAAACCCCAGGGAATTTAACTTTGAGATTTGATTATACAACTTCCGTAGGTCTGGGGAAATAGACTCTTCGAGGGCACGACCAAACCTTGTGCGCACCAGGACCCAGGAGAAAGGAGCAGTGACCCCAAAAGAGAGTGAGCCAGACTTGTCTGTGAGTGTCTGGGCATCTCCGGCGGCGGCGGCAGCGGCGGTCCACAGTGGCCTGCGGCAGGGCTGGGGGCACTGACGGCAGCAGAGCTCCAGAAGTCCTTTTGAAGGAGCTCACCGTTACCATTACCCCGACCATAGTTTGGCCGCAGCCCTGCCCATCAACAGAAAATCGGATTAAAGATTTACTGAGCATGGGCCTGCCCATCAGAACAAGATTCCCCTGCAGTCAGTCCCATCCAAAAACTTCCACAAGCCTTTAATCCTTATCCATCAGAGGGCAGACAGAATGAAAACCACAAACACAGAAAACTAACCAAACTGATCACATGGACAACGACCTTGTCTAACTCAATGAACCATGCTGTGGAGGGCCACCCAAGATGGGCGGGTCATGGTGAGAGTTCTGACCAAACGTGGTCCACTGGAGAAGGGAATGGCAGACCACTTCAGTATTCTAGCCTGAGAACCCCGTGAACAGTATGAAAAGGAAAAAAGATAGGACACTGCAAGATGAACTCCCCAAGTCAGTAGGTGCCCAATATGCTACTGGAGATCAGTGGAGAAATAACTCCAGAAAGAATGAAGAGACGGAGCCAAAGCAAAACAACACCCAGCTGTGGATGTGACTGGTGATGGAAGTGAAGTCCGATGCTGTAAAGAGCAATATTGCATAGGAACCTGGAATGTTAGGCCCATGAATCAAGGTAAATTGGAAGTAAATTTGGTCCCCTGAAGGACCAAGGAGATGGCAAGAGTGAACGTCGACATTTTAGGAATCAGTGAACCAAAATGGACTGGAAAGGAGGAATTTAATTCAGATGACCATTACATCTACTCCTGTGGGCAAGAACCCCTTAGAAGAAATGGAGTAGCCCTCATAGTCAACAAGAGTCCCAAGAGTACTTGGGTGCAATCTCAAAAATGACAGAATGATCTCTATTTGCTTCTAAGGCAAATCATTCAATATCACAGTAGTCCAAGGCTATGCCCTGACCAGTAATGCCAAAGAAGCTGAAGTTGAATGGTTGTATGATGACCTACAAGGCCTTCTAGAACTAACACCCAAAAAAGATGTCCTTTCCATTATAGGGGACTGGAATGCAAAAGTAGGAAGTCAAGAGATACCTGGAGTAACAGGCAAGTTTGGCCTTGGAGTACAAAATGAAGTAGAGTGAAGACTACCAGAGTTTTGCCAAGAGAACGCACTGGTCATAGCAAACACCCTCTTCCAACAACACAAGAGACCACTTCACACATGGACATCACCAAATGGTCAATGCTGAAATCAGATTGATTGTATTCTTTGGAGCCAAAGATGGAGAAGCTCTATACAGTCAGCAAAAACAAGACCGGGAGCTGACTGTGGCTCAGATCATGAATTTCTTATTGCAAATTTCAGACTTAAATTGAAGAAAGTAGGGAAAAACACTAGACCAGTCAGGTATGATCTAAATCAAATCCTTCCCTAGCATGAAAGCACACTTTTGCTCATTGGCACCCCTTTATGTCCTTTAAGGGAAGTGGGCTGATGTCATTATGCCCATTTTACCGATAGGGAGTTTGAGGCTTTGAGGGACAAGGTGACACAGAGCCCAAGTTTTTGCCGCTGCGTGGGGTTGTGTGTTTCTTCCCACAGCTCTTGTACTGGACTGAATGAGAGGGCATTTGTTTAGACTCATGTGAATTCTGAGGTTGTCCCAGGGCCCCATCAGTGTGCCCAGGGAGGGGGACTGTGTGCATTCAGGGGGGTCTGCAGTGATGCCAGCCTTCATTAATGGAACCCCGACCGCATGCTGAGCATCTGACTCTGGGACTTGTCTGACCTCGCAAGGCCAGGAATAGGTGCAGCCGTCCCCACCGGAATGAGGAAGCAGAGCCCACGCCAGGACTCAAGGCTGGTCCTGGAGATGAGAAAATCTGTGCCTGTCCTGCAGCACTGCCGGGAGGCGGGGACCAGAGGACTGCTCACGTGGGAAGAAAGAGAACGCATGTCTTGGAGAAACTGTGAGTTTGGGGACTGGGACGTTGGAGGGGATGCAAGGGCTGTGGCTGCTGCAAGAGACAGAGCGCCAGCCAGGAAAAGCGAGCTGGCGACCTCCCTGGAAGGCACACACTGAGCCGGAGAAAGAAGGAGCTGCAGGGCAGCTGCGCCCTCAGAGCCAGAGATGCTCGGGCAAAGCTGGGGTGAGGAGGGGGCTCCTGGGGACCCTGGGGCGATGCTGGGCCAGGAGGCCCCCACTCGCCAACCCTCCCCTGCCAGGTGTGGCACCAGGCCTCTCAGCCCCTCCTGCTTTCCAGGGTCCAGAGTCAGGACCCAGGAACCTTCTTCAGATGGGATGGGCTCATGGGTCTTGCTGGACAGGTGTAAGTTTCTGAGGGCTGGTTTACCAGGTTGGGTACCTGGGGTCAGAGTGCAAGGCACGAGGACATCTTGGCATTTTCAGTGGTAAGTGTTCGTGAGAACTTATGCGCGTGCACACGCGCGCGTGTGTATGTGTGTGTGTGTGTACAGTAAGGGTATGGTGCATGCATGTCTTCATGCACGGGCCAGCACATATGTGTCTGCATGTGCTGTGGCATGTACATATGTGTATGTGCGTAAACTTGGGTGTTCGTGCATGCGTCCGGTGGCATGAGGTATGTACACAAGTGTATATGCACTCTCTCTCTGCAGAGAGCGTGCCTGAGTGAGGGCATGGGGGAGGAAACCTGCTGTTCCCATCACCCACCCCCCCAAGCTGGCTAGGGAGGAGGTGCCAGAAACCAGAGGCCTGGGGAACCTTCTTTTCCCAAAGGTGCCACCACCAGCAGAGGAGGAAGGGAGGGAGAAAGCAGCCCCTTATTTAAATGCAAATAACTGAAATACAACTTTCTTTATTAAAATGTAAATTGCACCTCAGTGTCTGACGCCTCCCCAGTGTGGAAGCCACAGAACAGTGGGGGATCAAAGCTGCAGGACCGCCCCCTCCCCCAGTCACCCAGCTGGTGAGAGGCCCCACTTGCTGGTGTACGAAGCAGCTGAGGGCAGAGAAGAGGACCCAGGTGAGCTTGGGATGCTGAGCCAGATGCTGGTCTCCAGGGCTCCTGGGAGAGGGGAGCAGGCGCTGATGGCAGAGGTGGGGCTGGAGGTCTGAGCTGTCACCCCATCGGAGGCCCGGCTGGAGCTTGCCACGGGATGCCTGCTGGCTAGTGCTCTGTGGTTTCCTAATGAGCCTGGGCTCCCTGGTGAGCCTGGAGCCCTCAGTTGGGAGACGGTAAGAACTCTTCGTCTACTTGCCAACATGGTAAAACGGATTACCTCTTGGGTGGGCAGAACGCGGCTGCTGAGAGCAGAGCATTGGGGCATCCCCAAAGCAGCCCTCAGCTCCGACTCCAGGAGAAGACTGCCAGGTACAGCTGTGCAGATCACGGGGGCGCTGCCACGAGGCCCACACCCTACTCCCCAAGCTGGGTGACTTGGCCCGGGGGCCCAATCCTCTGGGAGGAAGGGGATCTTTTTTTCAAGCACAGACATATTTGGTTTACACCTTTTCCTAATTCATTAACCCGCAGAGGGCGCCTTTTTCTGATTTTCACACAGTCACTGCAGAGGCTGGGGGCCCCTCAGACCCCAGACCCCTCTTTCTCCTGCCCTACACCCTCCTTTCAGATCTTACCCCTCCTCCCTGCTCCTTGGTCTCCGCCCCTGTCTCAACAGTCTGTCTCCTCCACTCATCTATCTACTATCCTACCCTCTCTGTGGGTCCCTCCAGTTTGCCCCCTAGAATCAGTCTACAGGGAGTCCTTACCCCCTAGGGTCCCAGGGAGGTTCATACAGCCCGGGGAGGGTGGGCCAGGTCCCTGATGGCTCAGGGCCGAGCTGCACGTGCAGAGAGCCCAGCCCGGGGCGATGGGGAAGGGCCCCCGATTCCATCTGCCGAGCTCCTAATATAGGCGCAGCAGCCCTGCGCGAGCAAGGGAAGCAGGGAAGCAGAAGGCAACGTGGAGCAGGAGGGTGACAGGGCTGCACTTCCTCCGTATAAATAGTCCCGTCTGTCGCCCTGGAGGCGGGCGGCTTCCTGGGGCACTTCTGATGTCATCAGCTTCCCAGGGGAGTCTTGCTGGGGTGAGGCGGGACCGATGACAGGGTCCCAGACCGGGAGGCAGCGGTGCTGGGGGCGTAGCGCAACACGTCTGGGGGCGTAGCGCAACACATCTGGGGGCCAGCACCTTGGTAGTTCCGGCCTTTCCCAGGCATCTTCCTGGCTGTTCGAAGACCCACACCGCGGGCCGTCAGGCGATGGCTTGTGCACCTCGAAGACACTTATAAAGGCACCTTTCCCTGACATCAGCCCCAGATCTTTCAGTTTATCCCACCCAACCGAGCGCTTACTAGTCCTGGGGGCCACCCTGGAGGTCCTGACGAGATGGTAATCTCCTTTAGATCCCCGCCCGCTCTTGGAGGGGCCCAAGTACCAGCAGTGAGAAAGATTTTGGGAAGAGATACTGGCGGCCCCTGGCCCTCGCCACGCTGGCCTCACTCTCCCAGCAAGGCTCTGCCTGGGCCTCCAGGACTCGGCTGCATCCCCTCCAGGAAGGGAGAGCGCAAAGACTTCCTCTTGAGCCCACCCCGGCACTATGTTCCCAGCTTCTGCTGGCGTCTCTGAGTTTCCACACAGGCTTCTTCAGACCCTGCTGCCCTGTCAAGAAGGCAGAGGAGACAGAGCTGCCACCAGGCCTGGGGCTATGTCTCCCCAGTCAGACTGGGCGCTCGCAGAAGCACTGCTCTGCCCATCAGAGTTAGGAGGGGGGCAGGAAGGGATGGTCCTTAAGGGCAGGCAGCTCCAGGCAGCCTGGAGTTCCCATGCTATGAAGGGCATCCTGCTAGTCTGCTGGCGGGGGCCCTGGTCTGGCCCGGACCCCTGGGGAGGGGGGGCGGTGATGGGAGCTGCCAGGGTTCTCATAGATCCTGAATGATAAGAATGGCCTCAGACGCAGAGGCAGGGCTGAGGTTTGAACAGGAGGCACAGGGGGGCCCTGGGCCGCTGCCCAAGGCTTGGAACCTCCCTCCCACAGCCCAGGAGCTGAGTCAGTGTGAAGGGCAACCTCCGTATCCCTGCGGAGATGGACTCAGATTCACTCAGAGCAGGGCGCTGGGAGTCTGTGGGATAAGGTGCGGGCTGCTCCCTGTAGACCCCTTCGTGCCTGGTGGGTTTCCAACAGTTCGGCTCACACAGAACAGCGAGCCTGTGACTGTTGCTCACTTACTCTGTGATGTTAGGAAAGTCACCCCACCTCTCTGAGCCTCACGTCCCCCTGCAACAGGGGGGTGACCTAACACAACAGTGCCTGGTGCACAGCAAGGACTGTCCTGAGGACCAAGGTCCCCCAGGTCTACTAGGAATTCTGTTACAGGAAGGGGCCCTCCTGGCCCAGGAGTGATGACTGGCATCAGCACTGCCCCCCAGCAGCAGCCTCACCTCATGTGGAGCTCTGGTCTCTCCCAGGGGTCCCCAGAGCCCCCGTGGCCCACATCGCAGCCCTGTCTCCCTCCCTACCTCCCTCCCAGCGCGTCCAGGGATCACCTTCCAGTTCAACTTGGGTGCAATTGGATTAGAATCTTTGTCTCTGGGCTGCCTCTGAGCTCTGCACAGCTGGGCAGCAATCCCCAAGTCCAGGGACTAATGCTAGAACCGGGGTGGAGGGAGGGGTCCTCGCACAGCTGCTCCAAGGGCCCTGGGGCCAGAGCTTTGAGGAGATGCTCTCGCATCAGGCTCTGCAGACCCTCTGCTGCCTTCAGTGCGGTGACAGAAGCTGTCTCCTCTCCGGTTCTTGGTTCATGTGTCAACATCCTCTCGTCTGTCTTTCCAAAGGAGGCTGCCAACAGGGCATGGGTAGCAGCAAAGTCATGCCCAGTTGTCAAGGAGGGGGCTCAGAAAACTAGAAGATTCTAATACCATTAGGCGCTCACTGTGTGATGTTTTGTTTATTCTCATGACAACTCTGTAGGCAGGGCTGCCATGTACAGTTGGCAAGGTTGTTCACTGAACAAGGGCATCTGGCCAAGAGAACAGACCGTGATCTCCCCAAGCAGCATACCTGGCATATACCTATGACTCTTGGAGGGGAGAGGCAAGCTTTTCTTAATCTATGGAAGGGCATACTATGGCCATTCATGGCTTAGGGGTAAGGCCTATTTTATCTCTATTTTATCATTTGCAGACTGAGACACAGAGAGTTTAAGAAATTTGTTCAAGATTTGCCCAAGATTTGGAGCTGAGCTCTGGAGCCGACCTCTGGAGCCAAGAATTCTGGCTTCAGAGCCCACACTCCTTATGCAACCTCTTCAGGGCCGGGCCAGTCACAAGAGCTGGAAGTCTGCTGAGGGCCCTGACTGCTGGGGCCAAGCAGTCCTGAGACTCGGGGACCCCGAGAACCAAGGGAAGACAGTCATCTCCCCTCAGCTCCTCAGGGGTCTGGAGGTCTGAGGCACCTGCCACAGGGGCGATATGGGGTAGCTAGAAGGGCAGAGACCAGGATTCTGTCTCATCATGATCCAGAGGAAGTCACCTTGCCTCACAGAACCTCAATTTTCCCACCTGTAAAATGGAGCTGACAGGCCCCACTCTATCTGCCTCACTGGCAGGGAGGGGAGGGAATTATTCCCCAACGCCTAGAATCACACCTAGAATTGCTTCAGTTAAAGCTCAATAGGTGGGAGGGATAAATTAGGAATTGGGGAATTAACATATACACACTGCTATATATAAAACAGATGACCAGCAAGGACCTACTGTATAGCATAGGAAACTATATTCAATATTTTGTCATAACCTATAAGGAAAAAAGAATCTGAAAAAAATATATATATAATGGAATCACTTTGCTGTACACCTGAAACTAACATTATAAATCAATTATACTTCAATTTTAAGAAAAGCTTGATATATATTTGTCATCTGCTTAATACACTATTATTTTCCGAGTCTGTCTGTGGAGGTCCCCCCCGCTGCACCCGCCTTTTACTGCCTGGGAGCCAGTCCTTCACGGGCTGCCTGCCTTTCTTCCCAGACACAGAACAGCAGAGCCCAAATGCCAGGGCGCTCCCAGCTAATGACTCAGCCTCCAAAATGAGTCCAAACATCTGGCTGGCAAAGGGCACGGCTCATCGGAAGCAGCTCCTTCTGCACAAATATGTTCTTAATATTCAATTAGTATTTATCCACCACGAACAACAATTACACCATTGACTCTCAATGAAGTGCCTGGTTAATTAATTAACGCAGTCTTTAACATGCTGGCAGTATTTCTCTATGGGCGCGATAGTTAAAATAATGGCACAGTGATGCCAGGATAAGCCGGGGGCAGGCGGGGGCGCCCTGGCTCTCCTGGGCTCCAGATGTGAGTCTGGAGCTAAGCATGTGCTACACAAGCCATCTTCTGCAGTTAAAACACACACACACACAAAAACACTGATTTTTGAGCAAGCCACTTAACCCCTCACAACTGGCCTCCTCTCCCGAAGCAGGTGGGCCAGATGATGCCAAGGTTCCTTGGAGTCCTAAACCTTTGCAAGGGCTCTATAAGTGACGTTCAGATCTGCACTGACCCCCCTGCCGCTCTAACTGCCGCATCCAAGGTCCTCCGGGGCTCCACACCATCCTCTCTGTAAACCACACACGTCAGCAGCCTCCCTGCCCACTGCCGACCATTCCAGCGCCTCCTTCTCAGGCCCCGTTTCTTGCTCCTGCTGTTTCCCGTAGGTGATACTGAGAGCTCAGGTCCGACTTCCAGTTCGGATCACTCCCTTCTCCCAGCCTCTCCCCCAAAACCCTTGGCTACCAGCCTCCCAACTGCTCCCTCTCTCTGCTTCCAGCTCCATCAGAGCCTGGTTTCACCCCGCCGCTCCACTTACCAGCGGTGTGACCCTGGCCCAGTTACCCAATGCTCCAGGCTGTGGTTTCCCCACTTCTAGAATGGGGACCGTCACGTGGGCCATAATCATCACCTCCACTGCCTCAGTCAGGACGGGCTAACCTGCCCTGACGGCCCCAAAATGCAATGGCTCAGACTCAGCAACGGTGTACTTCTCATTCGCCAGCAGGTTGGTCCCTGCAGTACAGAGACTCCAAAGGCCCAGGCTCTTTCCCTCTTGTTGCTCCAGCTGCCCCAGGGGGCTCTGCCATTGCCCTGGTGCTCCCGGCTGGGACCCCATGCCCGGTGTCCTGCTGGGCAGAAGTGTGGAGAGAGTAAGGCTGCCTTCTCGAGAGCCCTGACACCCACTCAGTGCACGTGGGTGGGAAGGGGTTACACAGACACACGTGGCCGCAAGAGAGGCCGGGAGATGAGGTCAGGTCATGCGCCCAGGGAGGAGCAAGGGGACCATGATGGGCCAGTACAGTCCCTGCCACGTACTCTCAGAGGGTTGTTCGGAAGATCAAGTGAGTTGCTCCACATAAAACCCTTAACGCTTGGCGCCGTGATTACTGTGTGCCCACACTAGATCTATGAATATGATGACCAATCAGACACAGTCCCCGTGTGTGAGGACCCCACAGGGGAGGGTGGTAGAGACTTATAACCCACCTACTCTCATTTAGAAGGTGCTACACCCGAGGAACACTCAAGGTGCCGTGGGACAGGCTAGAGGAAGTGCAAATCTGGGGTGTGGGGGGCGTGGGGCTGAGTCTCCAGGAATGGGGCCAGTTGACCGACCAGTCAGAGATGAGATTCCAGCCCCCAGCTATGCAGGGACATGGTAAGGAGGCAACGTGGGCACCGCCAGATCCACGAGTAGCTATGGTCACGCTCTCGGGACATAAAGAGGAGGTTCCCTTCCGGGCACAGTGGGAGTCTCTGGAGGGGTTAGGCTAGCATAGGAAGTGACGCTACCTGACCTGAATTTCAGAACATTCCTTGGGTGCAAAAGGCAGGGTAGATTAGAACAGGGCTACAGACTAGCCCTCAGCATCCTTTCTCTCCTGTCTGGTGTGCCCACCAAGTATTGTGGGGCCTGGCAGGCTGACACTCCATATCCAGACCCACTCATGGCTGAGTTTTGGAATATGAATTTGGTTCTTCCAGGTGAAAGCAGTTGCCACCATCTGGAAAGCACGGTGAGGTGGGCCATCTTCCCCCTTGCCTGTCCTCCGCTGGCAAGCAGGGGGAAAAGACATTGCCTAGCTCTGCATCAGTTATCCAGCATCCAGTGAACCATTTCCTGGAGGGACCGCTGCAATGGAGAGAGGACCATCCTTACCCCAGCTTAGCTCATGGCTCTAACGGTGACCTGGGGATCCCTCACTGTCATGCTGGAGCAGAGGTTACAGCTCCCCTGGCGGGCCAGTTCTGCAGTTGGCACGGGCATCATTCTTGAAGGCCCTTCTGAGGACTAGCTTAACTAGTTAACTAGATTAATCTAGGAGGACTAGATTAACACCTGGAGAGCTGTAAATACAGGCTAGCAGGGAGGCTTTAGGAGTGCTCTAAGCAAGAGATGATTAAAGGCTTGAAGCAGGGCGGTGGCTGCAGGCTGTGGAATTGCAAATAGATTTGAAAGATAATCCTGAGTAGTTCACTAGGCTCATCAGTCTGTTTAGGTGTAGGGACCTCCCCCGCAGTCCAGTGGTTAAAACTCCACACTTCTAGACTGGGGACCGTCACGTGACCGTCACGTGGGACCGTCACTTCACTGCAGGAGGCGCAGGTTCAGTCCCCGACCAGGGAACAAAAATCCTGAATGCTGCAAGGCTTAGCTCTAAAAAAAAAAAGGCTATTTAGGTGTAGATGGGGGAGGAATCAAAAACTGACCCCAAATCTCCTGACCAGCGTGGCTGGTTGAAGAAACAAGCCACTGGTGGAAGAGCAGGAACAAGGAGGGAGGTGACGATTCTAAGTCGGTCTGTTGGGTGAGGACTTGGGGAGGGACCTCCAGGTGGAGATGTCCAGAGGCAGGTGCAGACTGGAGTCCAAAGCACAGGAGAAAGCCTGGGGTACGCTGGTCCAGAGCTGGGAATTCCGGCCACAGAGGACACGAGAGACATGGGTGGGAAGGTGTAGACGGAGCGGAGAAGGGGGTACCAGAGTGAACTCTGGGGAACCCCGACATTTAAGGGGCAGGCGCAGGAAAAGCAGCCCAAGCAGGGGTGTGAGAAGCAGGAGGGGACAGGGGCAGAGAGACACACGCTCAGGGATGGCAGCGGAGTCCTGGAGAGAGTGGGGTCAGATGGGGTAGGAGGGTGTCAGGGGTCCACTGGGCACCAAGCGCCCTGAGACAAACCTTCCCGTCCGTCTAGGAGGCTACCGGCAGCCCGCTGCGTCCCCACATACTGCAGAAATGGAGTTTTATCTTCATCTTGATTTCCTCAAGGGCTACCTTACACCATGAGCTCCTCGGTGGGCTTCCTGAGACCCCTGGGACAAGGTGGGCTCAGAAGCCACACCATGCAGGAGTGAGGAGTGGATGGGGGTCAAGGAAATACAGTGGGGAGCTCTTTCCAGGTCTGCAGGGGAAGGAGGTGGGAATAGGAGGTGGGGCTGAGGAGGGAAGGGCAGATGAGAGCACGACTGTAACCAGACAAGGGGGGGCCTGAAAGAGGGAGATGGACCCCTTGCCTCCATTCCTACTGCTCAGACTGCAGACACCACACCCCACCCTCCCGAACTCTGAATCACTCATTGGCTCCCGGTTGCCCAATACAGAGTTCCAGGCTCCTTGGGCTCCCAGGACAAGTCCTCCCTAATCTCCTGCAGCCTCCCTTCCTAACTATTTGTCTGCTTTTTCCTCACTGAGAAACCTGCTGGGGCAGCTAACTCCTCTGATTTAATCTCCCCCAAGATACACCATAGTCATTCATGCCTTGGAAGAAACCATTTTAGACTCTGTTAAACACTTGTTTGAGTTCCCTAATGGCTTCAGAAATGTAGGAAATAAAAGGATTTAACCCTTTGAGAAGCTGAGCTGTGATAGACACCTACCCAACAGACACGCCCCCATCTTCCTGTCTGGGGACTCAAGGAAAGAAGCTCCTCCCCCAGGACCACCCACGATTGCCAAAGCCAATCATAGCAAGCCCGTTTTGTCTCTTTAACCAGTGATTGGTTTAAAGGTGGGCATGTGGCCCAGTTTTGGCCAATAAGTTATAAAAAGAAGTTTTCAGGAAAGATTCTGAAAATTTTACTCCCTGACGAAAAAAGAGAGCCGTATCCTAGGATAGGAGCCCTTTTTGCCTGGTTTTAGTCACTGTGGTATGAGTATGTGGTGTGGCAGCCACTTTGTGACCATGAGGGGAAACTTGGCAGATACTCTGAGAATAACTGAGTGGAATGACGAACAAAAATGAAGTAAGGATAATGTACTAAGCCATTGCACCTACCGTGTATCTACCCAGCCTCTTGACATTTTGTTAAGCAAGCTTGTGACCTTAAGCAAACTGCTTCAGCCTCCTCATTTGCAATGAAATAATACTTGCCTCATAGGGTTGTTATGAGGATTAAAGTGAGTTATTATTTGTAATCTTCTTAAAAATATGCCTGCACATATGCCTGGAAATATTGGTGTTTAATAACTAGAAATAATAAAACTCATATTGGCTAAGCCCCTTTGAGTTGGCTTTTCTGACACTCGGATGCAGAGGGAACTCCATCAGCAGAAGGGCAGGGCTGAAAAGCAGCACAGAGGAGGCTGGATGCGGCTGCGTGAATGTGAAGGTTTGGGAGGACCTGGAGCCTCTGGGAGGACCGGACGCCACGCCGGCCTCTGGCACACCAGCTGCGGGAGGGGGAGGGGCTGCCGTCTGCATGGTCTGGAAGGAAGGGGGGGACATCCACCCCTCTCCTTCAGCACAGTCTTGGCTCCAAGTGCCAAACCCATGCCTGCTGCAGAGGGGATCTAAGCACGAATGGGCTGCCAGTGCGATGACCTTTCAGGTGCCCAGGGCGGCATAAGACCAGGCTCTGTGCATCTCAATCTCAGCTCCAAACCATCCAAGAGCCACCCTAGCCAGACAGGCCCTCCCCTATTTCTGCTGTGAAGTTTCATACCTTTCTCTCTGGTAAAAAAAAAAAAACAAAACTGGTGGCTTGGGTCCCATAAGCGGCTCCATTTCTCAATGCTGGCCGTCTCCAGGCCAGGTAGAGCCCCGGACCTCCTGGACTTTGAGTCTTCTGCTGGATTCTGTGAGCCAAAGCTCCCCCTTCCCCGGTTGGCTTCACGAGTGTGTCCGCTGTACATGTCACGCAGGGCCCCATGCTTCATTTATTGCTCTGCCCTTGCCTTCTTGAAATTCTTCATGATTTTTCAACAAGGGACCCCTGACTTGAAAACTCAAGGGGCCCAACCAACACTGGGCCCGCTGACTACGCAGCCAGGACCGCTCTTCACCCAGGCTGCCTGAGCGGAGGCTCCTGCTCTCGCCGCGGCAGACCCGAGTGCACTCACGGCCCTCCCCCGGTTCCAGCAGGCGCCGCCCTCAGCCTTGGACCCCTGGACGCCTCCCCCAACCAGCCCGCCACGGAGCCTCCCAAGCGCCTTTTCCCCGCGACCACCTCCTGGTCTCAGATTCCCATCTCAGCCTGCATGACTGACTTAATAGCTCCTAACCTCCACTCCCCTCTGCGTGGCTGCCACCGAGATCTTTCTAAATTACAAATTCGATCATATCCCTCACCTGCTTATAACACTTCAGGGGCTCCCTGCAGCTTAACTTATAAATTCCAAGCTTCTGTGGCCCAGTGCACAGAGCCCTTCCTGATCCAGCCCTGCCTGTGTATCTAGAAATCATGCCAAGCCGTGCCTCACGGTCGCTCCTCCCCACCACCGTTTCTTTTAATTTCCAGAAAGAGCCTGTTTCATGCTCTGTGTCTCCGCACACAATGTTTATGCCGCTGGAGTGCCCTGTCCCCCATTCTTCATCCAGTTAAGCCCTGTCATCTTTAGAACGCAGGTGCCACCTCCTCCAGGAAGCCTTCCCCCGTGGCCTGCAGCCCCAAGGGCCTCTCCCAGAGTGGTGGCTCTGATTGCCCATTTGTCTGCCTCCTCCTGGTCTCCTCTGCATCCAGCACAAAGCCTGCTGGGCAGCCAGGGTGGTGTGTGCTGACCCCGGGGGCACCAAAGGCACTTCCTCCTCTGGACCGTGGTCTGCTGGCTCACTCATTCAGCACACGTGCTGGGCACTGAGCAGGCATCTGCGATGCAGCCAGGACCAACCGGACACAAGCCCTGGCCTCGGGGAGTGCGATGGGCAGGAGCGGATGACAAGCATGGGGACCGGGAACGTCTGATAATGTCCGACGGAGGAGCAGGGCAAGGAAAGAGAGCGACGGCGACGCTGCTGCCTTAGATCTCGGGTGGGGTCATCAGGAGGGCCCCTCTGCTCAGGGGACCACTGGGCAGAGGTCTGGCGGACGTGAGGAGGGAGCCCTGCGGGGGTGGGGGCGGGATGAAGTTCCAAATAGAAGGAACAGGGTAGGGGAAAGGCAGGAATGCTTCACGGGTCCCAGGGACAGTGAGGACGCCAGCGAGGCCAGGACAGGGTGGGTGAGGGGTGGGGATGAAAGAAGATAAAAGTCAGGGAGGAAGCGGGCCAAATCCTTACAGACCGCAGTGAAAGCCCCGCCCGGCCTCGAGGTACCCCCGGAAACCACCCGCTCTGGCTCCTCCTACTCCCGCAATGAACAGGTCCTCCTTCCATGACCTCTGCCTTCTGCCCCTTGATCTTCCCACCACCTCCTTCAAGCCTCAGCATTGCACCTCCTTCCTCCTACCCCCAAGCCAAAGAAGCCAATAGAAGGAAACACCCAGGGACCCCCCACCCCTGCCTGCTCTCCTCCCGCCCCCNGCCAAAGTTTCAGCTTCAGCATCAGTCCTTCCGATGAATATTCAGGACTGTTTTCTTTTAGGATGGACTGGTTGGATCTCTTTGCAGTCCAAGGGACCCTCAAGAGTCTTCTCCAACACCACAGTTCAAAGGCATCAATTCTTCAGCACTCAGCTTTCTTAATAGTCCAACTCTCACATCTATACATGACTACTGGAAAAACCATAGCTTTGACTAGACAGACCTTTTTTGGCAAAGTAACGTCTCTACTTTTTAATATGCTGTCTAGGTTGGTCATAGCTTTTCTTCCAAGGAGCAAGGGTCTTTTAATTTCATGGCTGCAGTCCCAATCTGCAGTGATTTGGGAGCCCCCCAAATAAAGTCTGTCACTGTTTCCACTGTTTCCCCATCTATTTCCCATGAAGTGATGGACTGGCTGCCATGATCTTAGTTTACTGAATGTTGAGTTTTAAACCAACTTTTTCACTCTCCTCTTTCACTCTCATCAAGAGGCTCTTTATTTCCTCTTCACTTTCTGCCATAAGGGTGGTGTCATCTGCATATCTGCAGTTATTGATATTTCTCCCAGCAATCTTGATTCTAGCTTGTGCTTCATCCAGCCCAGTGTTTCTCATGATATACTCTGCATATAAGTTAAATAAGCAGGGTGACAATATACAGTCTTGACATACTCCTTTCCCAATTTGGAACCAGTCTGTTGTTCCATGTCAGTTCTAAATGTTGCTTCTTGACCTGCATACAGATTTCTCAGGAGGCAAGTAAGGTGGTCTGGTATTCCCATCTCTTTCAGAATTTTCCACAGTTTGTTGTGATCAGCACAGTCAAAGGCTCTGGAGTAGTCAATAAAGCAGAAGTAGATGCTTTTCTGGAACTCTTTGCTTTTTCCATGATCCAGCGGATGTTGGCAATTTGATCTCTGGTTCCTCTGCCTTTTCTAAAACCAACTTGAACATCAGGAAGTTCACATATTGCTGAAGCCTGGCTTGGAGAATTTTGAGCATTACTTTACTAGCATTTGAGATGAGTACAATTGTGCGGTAGTTTGAGCATTCTTTGGCATTGCCTTTCTTTGGGATTGGAATGAAAACTGACCTTTTCCAGTCCTATGGCCACTGCTGAGTTTTCCAGATTTGCTGATATACTGAGTGTAGCACTTTCACAGCCTCATCTTTAGGATTTGAAATAGCTCAACTGGAGTTTCATCACCTCCACTAGCTTTGTTCATAGTGATGCTTCCTAAGGCCCACTTGACTTCACATTCCAGGATGTCTGGCTCTTGGTGAGTGATCACACCATCGTGGTTATCTGGGCCATTAAGATCTTTTCTGTATAGTTCTTCAGTGTATTCTTGCCACCTCATCTTAATATCTTCTGCTTCTGTTTTAGGTCCATGCCATTTCTGTCCTTTATTGTGCCCATTTGCATGAAATGTTCCCTTGGTATCTCTAATTTTCTTGAAGAGGTTTCTAGTCTTTCCTGTTCTATTGTTCTCCTTTATTTCTTTGCATTGATCACTGAGGAAGGCTTTATCTCTCCTTGCTATTCTTTGGAACTGCATTCAAATGGGTGTATCTTTCCTTTTCTTCTTTGCCTTTAGCTTCTCTTCTTTTCTCAGCTGTTTGTAAGGCCTCCTTAGACAACCATTTTATCTTTTTGCATTTCTTTTTCTTGGAGATGATCTTGATAACTGCCTCCTATATAGTGCCATGGACCTCCGTCCATAGTTCTTCAGGCCCTCTGTCTTTCAGATCTAATCCCTTGAATCTATGTGTCACTTTCACTCTGTAATCATAAGGGATTTGATTTAGGTCATACCTGAATGGTCTAGTGGTTTTCCCCACTTTCTTCAGTTTAAGTCTGAATTTGGCAATAAGCAGTTCATGATCTGCCAGTCAGGTCTTGTTTTTGCTGACTGTATAGAGCTTCTCCATCTTTTGCTGCAAAGAATATAAACAATCTGATTTCGGTATTTACCATCTGGTGATGTCCATGTGTAGAGTCCTCTCTTGTGTTGTTGGAAGAGGGTGTTTGCTATGACCATTTGCATTTTCTTGGCAAAACTCTATTAGTCTTTGCCCTGCTTCATTCCGTATTCCAAGGCCAAATTTACATGTTACTCCAGGTATCTCTTGCCTTCCTACTTTTGCATTCCAGTCCCCTATAATGAAGAGGGCAACTTTTTTGGGGGCAAGTTCTAGAAGGTCTTGCAGTTCTTCAAAGACCCGTGTAACTTTAGCTTCTTTGCCACTACTGTTCGGGGCATAGACTTGGATTACCATGATATTGAATGATTTGCCTTGGAAACAACAGAGATCATTCTGTTATTTTTGAAATTTCATCCAAGTACTGCATTTCGGCCTCTTTTGTTGACTATGATGGCTACTCCATTTCTTCTAAGGGATTCTGCCCACAATTAGGAGATATAATGGTCATCTGAGTTAAATTCACCCATTCCAGTCCATTTTAGTTCACTGATTCCTAAAATGTTGTTCACTCTTGCCATCTCCTGTTTGACCACTTACAATTTACCTTGATTCATGGACATTCCAGGTTCCTATGCAATATTGTTCTTTACAGCATTGGACTTTACTTCTAACACCAGTCACATCCACAGTTGGGTGTTGTTTTTGCTTTGGCTCCTTTTCTTCATTCTTTCTGGAGTTATTTCTCCACTGATCTCCAGTAGCATATTGGGCACCTACCAACCTGGGAGTTCATCTTTCAGTGTCATATCTTTTCACCTTTTTATACTGTTCGTGGGGTTCTCAAGGCAAGAAGACTGAAGTGGTTTGCCATTCCCTTCTCCAGTGGACCACGTTTTGTCAGACCTCTCCACCATGACCTGTCCATCTTGGGTGGCCCTACACGGCATGGTTCATAGTTCCATCGAGTTAGACAAGGTTGTCATCCATGTGATCAGTTTGGTTAGTTTTCTGTGACTGTGGTTTTCCTTCTGTCTGTCTTCTGATGGATAAGGATAAGAGGCTTATGGAAGCTTCCTGATAGGACAGACTGACTGAGGGGGAAACTGGGTCTTGTTCTGATGGGGTGGGCCATGCTCAGTAAATCTTTAATCCAATTTTCTGCTGATGGGCAGGGCTGTGTTTGACCTGTTGTTTGACCTGAGCCCAAACTATGGATCATTTTCTGGATCATTTACATCTAAACAGGCTCAGGTCCCTCCCAGCAGAAAGAAGGTGGAAACATCCTTCAACCCCACTTCGCTATGGCCTCCAGAGTTCTTCTGGCTCCACCTCGTTGGTGCTGGTGTGTCTGGCACCACTCCGTACACCTTGAGACACACTCTCTGGTTTCCCTCCTCCCTCCCTGGATGCTTCTTCTCAGGCTCCCCGCCTCCCACCCCATCCAAGTCCTCCTCCAGGTGCAGGAGCTCCTCAGGTGGGACCCTGTGTCCTCCAGTCCTCACACGGCATGCTCTCTTCCTGGGGGTCTGCCAGGGCCCCCAGATATCTGCATCTGTGTGTGTCCAACCCAGATCTCTCCCCAAGACACACACCAGATAGCCAACCACTGTCTTTCACCTGCACTTGGATGTGTCAAAGACACGGGAAATCAGTACATCCAAACATCCCACCACAGCCTCTACCCACTCCTTCTCCTGGGTTCCCCATCTCAGCACAGTTACCAGTCTCCATCCAACAAGGGCACAGGTCCCACACCAGCCTGGGATCAGCCTTGCTCCTCTCTCCCTTCCCCCATGTCCAAACTACCACAAATCCTCTAGATATTGCCTTTCTGAATTGTCTGCTTGTACCCATTTCATCACCACTAAGCTAGTCCTGGGCACTCAAAATTGTCATCAAATTAGGGTTACTGGATCAAACACAGAATGTCCAATTAAATTTGAGTTTCAGATAAACAATGATTTTTTTTTAATATAAGCATATCCCAAATACTGCATGAGACATACTAAACAATTATTCATCGTTTATTTGAGATTCATGCTTAACTTGACAAGTCTGTTTGGTGGGGAAGGGATTGTGCTTGTTTATTGCTGTGTGTGTGTGTGTGTGTGTGTGCATGCGTGCATTTGCTATACCATGTAGCTTTCAGGATCTCAGTTTCCCAACCAGGGATCAAACCTGGACCACAGTGGTGAACATACTGAATCCTAATGACTGGACCGCCAGGGAATTCTCCAGCCTGCATTTTTAAAAAATATCCTTTTCTAGTTAAAATGTTAAAATTTCATGAAATCTTTTAAACCTTTCAAAGTGCTTTCAAGGATCATCTTGTATTTTTATTTGCAAAAACTGGCAATCCTAATCCTAACTGATCTCCCCGCATTCCCACACTGTGGCCTGATGGTCTCATTCAAACACACTTTGCTAAGTAGCCAGTGAAGCCAAGTATGCACATCGTAATTACTAGATTCACCTCTTTTTAAAAAAGTGTGTGCAATGTACAGCATAGTGACTATAGTTAATAATACTATATAGTATATTTGAAATCTACCAAGAGAGTAGATTGTAAAAGTTCTCATCACAAGAAAAAAAAAGTTTGGAACTATGTATAAATGATGGATGTTAACTAGGTTTATTAGGTGATCATTTTGTAATAGATACAAATATCAAATTAATATGTTGTGTACCTGAAACTAATATGATGTTAGATGTTAATTATAGCTCAGGTTTTTGTTTTTTTTTTTTTGGCTGTGCCAGGTCTTGTCTGTGGCATACGGAGCGCTCAATCTGTAGTTGCCGCATGTGGGATCTAGATCCCTAGACGTGGGATCTAGATCCCTATACTAGGGATCGAAGCCAGTGCCCCTGCATTGGGAGCGTAGAGTCTTAGCCACTGGACCACCGGGGAAGTCCCTAGCTCAGTTTTTTATAAATAAAAAAATAAATGTTAAAAAATTGAAAGTACAGACAGGGATGTTGTAGGAGTTTGGGATAAGCAGGTACAAACTACTATATATACAGTGGATAAACAACAAGGTCCTACTGGATAGCACAGGGAGCTAGAGTCAATATCTTGTGATAAACTATAGCGGAAAGAATATTCAAAAGAATGTATGTATAACTGAATCAGTTTGCTCTACAGCAGAAATTAACACAACACTATAAATCAACTATACTTCAATAAAATAAAAGAAAAGAAAACACCAGGGGAAAACACTTCTCAGCTCAAAAAAAATTAAAAGCACAGAAAATTCAGTTACTAGCAACAACTTAAATCTGCTAATATTGTATTAAATGCCTACTGTATACCAGGCATGCCTAGAAAATGAAATGTTACATTTAACCAAACATTCCAATGAGCCAAGTTATCATAGGTACTATACATCACATTTGGCATCACTATTGGCAAGGATTATAATATAACAATATAAGCAGCACTAAGACTGAATTCAGCATTTTGTAAGGATAGGATGCTTCAGAGTCACCCCATAAAGCATCTGAGAGGCACGTAAACATTAACCCAGGATCCAGAAAGGACACAGGGCTGAGTGCCAGGGACACGGAGATCTGATCCAGTCTCACTCATGCCTTGTTGGATTGGGGCAAAGTGCTTGATTTCTCTCCACTACAGTTTCCTCGTCTATAAAGCGAGGAGCAAGACTAAATGAACTATCTCTAAGGGCTCTTTTGGCTCTGATTCAATTAACTTAGAGTGTGATAGATTGAAGAAATGCTGGCTAATGGTGCTTCTGTTGAGAGAATGCTGAATATACTAGTTTTTACTGTAGTTCTATAAAAATGAAAAAGTTCTTAACTTCATATCTCTGAGAGGAAAAGATTCATCATCATTGGAGTAGAGAAAATGTGGTCAATGCAGTATGATTCTGTAAGGATGGAAATGGATTAAGAAATTTTTATAGAGTCCCCAGAAATCCAAAGGGCTTCCCTGATAGTTCAGTTGGTAAAGAATCCACCTGCAATGCAGGAGACCCCGATCTGATTCCCGGGTCGGGAAGATCCACTGGAGATGGAAGAGGCTATCCACTCCAGTAATCTTGGGCTTCCCTTGTGGCTCAGCTGGTAAAGAATCCGCCTGCAATGTGGGAGACATGGGTTTGATCCCTGGGTTGGGAAGATCCCCTGGAGAAGGGAATAGCCCACTCCAGTATTGTGGCCTGGAGAATTCCAAGGACTGTATAGTCCAAGGGGTCTCAGAGAGTCAGACACGACTGAGCGACTTTCATTTTCACTTTCAGAAATCCAAAGACAGAGCAGGCACAAGAGCCCTAATTCCCAGGGCAAAGGTCCCTGTGGAGAATCTTCACGATGTGCTGAAGCCAAGATCTGCAAAATGGACACCAAAGTCTGGAGGGAGTTCACATAGCTTTTAAGGAGCGAACCTTTCTCCCAGCTCTGGGAAATCCAGTTCCTTAATAGCATGCAGAGAGTAAAATAAAACAGCATATTTTCCAGTGGTAGCTTGTACTTCGCTGAGATGTCTAAAAAATGGGAATCTAGACAGATTCTTTGATAGACCAAGGAGGCAGTTTGTATTGTCTCAAGAAGCTATTGAAAACTTAATAGTTTAGAATCTACTCAGACTTCCTAAAGTAAAACAAGCAACACATAATTCACCTATAGTTTGTAGTTGAAAAAATATAAATTAAAAAACATAATACAGAAAAATAGTCAAATAATCCACCCCCAAAAACGCAGAAAGGAAGAAATAGAAATGAAACGGATAACAGAAGTTACAAATGGAAATTGAATCATAAAATGGAAGTTCTAATCCAAGCATATCAGTAATTACATTAAACATAAATGATATAGACTTACTAATTAAAAACTCAGAATTATTGGAATGAATATAAAAACTAACAAGACAATAATTTTTTGCCTACAAAGAAATCCACTTTACAATGCAATAGTAAAAGTTGGGAAAAGGTATACCTTGCAAACAGTAATCAAAGAAAGCTAGAGTGGCTATCTTAGTAACAGACAAGGTAGGTTTCAGAGTAAGTAAAATTACCAAGAATAAAGAGGGACATTTGATACATCTAAAAGTGTGTACAGCTAGCAGCAGAGCTTCGAAATGCATGAAGCAAAACTGACAGAAGTGAACAGAGAAATAGACAAGATCTACAATTATAGTCGGAAATTCCAACGCTCTTCTTTCAGCAACTGACAGAAAAAGTAGATAAGTAAGGATATACAACTGAACACTATCCTTAACAAACTGAATCTAATTAACATCTGTACGACACTCTACCTGTTGACAACAGAATACACATTCTTTTCAAGTGCATATAGAACATTCACCAATACATACCATACCCTGGGTCATAAAACAGGCCTTAACATTTTAAAAATTGAAGTTATGCAAAGTGTGTTCCCTGACCAAAATGGGATTAAATTAAAAGTTAATAATGAAAAAGTTAACTGGTAAATCTCTAAACACTAGAGATTGAGTTCGGTTCAGTTCAGTTCAGTCACTCAGTTGTGTCCGACTCTTTGCGACCCCATGAATCGCAGCACGCCAAGCCTCTGTCCATCACCAACTCCCGGAGTTCACTCAGACTCACGTCCACCGAGTCAGTGATGCCATCCAGCCATCTCATCCTGGGTCGTCCCCTTCTCCTCCTGCCCCCAATCCCTCCCAGCATCAGAGTCTTTTCCAATGAGTCAACTCTTCGCATGAGGTGGCCAAAGTACTGGAGCTTCAGCTTTAGCATCATTCCTTCCAAAGAAATCCCAGGGCTGATCTTCTTCACTACTATCCAATTGAATACTACTCAGCAATAAGAAGAGACTATTGAGGACTTTATTTAACTCATATGCAGAGTACATCATGAGAAACGCTGGACTGGAAGAAACACAAGCTGGAATCAAGATTGCCAGGAGAAATATCAATAACCTCAGATATGCAGATGACACCACTCTTATGGCAGAAAGTGAAGAGGAACTAAAAAGCCTCTTGATGAAAGTGAAGGAGAAGAGTGAAAAAGTTGGCTTAAAGCTCAACATTCAGAAAACTAAGATCATGGCATCTGGTCCCATCACTTCATGGGAAATAGATGGGGAAACAGTAGAAACAGTGTCAGACTTTATTTTGGGGGGCTCCAAAATCACTGCAGATGGTGACTGCAGCCATGAAATTAAAAGACGCTTACTCCTTGGAAGAAAAGTTATGACCAACCTA
>SJYQ01010819.1:246010-328083 GCA_006410935.1 Redunca redunca
GGCTGGTCCGGGAGCCAGGCTGTGGACAGTCAGGAGGGGGCACCCCACTGAAGGTTGGGGGTCGGGTGACTGTGAGGCCCCCGCAGGGGGGCTGCGCCTCCGCCATTATGGTCCCCGCCCAACTTTAAAGAGCCTCCGACACCCGAGCCTTCCTCCCGGCCCCTCCACGGCTTCAGAGCCCTGGGTGTCCAGTGGGGGCGTGGAGGGGGGGTCTGGGGTGGGCAATGAAGAAGGGAAAGACCCCAGTAGGAGAGTCTCCCAGATCACAGGCTGCTTCCAGAAGGCCCTAGAAGGTTCCTGGAAGGGGCAGAGGGGCCAGTCATCCGGCAGAGAGTCAAGGCACCAAGGAAGATACGGGAGGCCTGGGGCGAGAGGCCAGAGGGACACAGACACTCTGCCCCCGCCCCCCCAACCCACCCCCAACTCAACCCTGGGTCTGTGATTCCAGTCAGTTCTACTCTCAAAACACATCCAGTTGTTCATCAACTGTATCTCAGTCCAAATATGTGTGTGTGTGTGTGTGTGTGTATGTGTGTGTTTGTACACCCAGAATCCCAGCCCCACTCTCACCTCCACAGTCCCCACCCACAGTGCCCCATCAGGGCACTCCACGTGGCCTCCTCACTGGTCCCTGGCCTCTTGGCCTGCCCTCTCCACTGCCCTCAGAAGCTACAGAAACCTGGCAAAACCTTGCCAGAGCCTGTGCCTCTCCTACTCAGACCCCTCCTCTGCTCCCCAGTCCTCCCCAATGAGTGCCCCTCCCTGACTTCTGTCGTTTCCACCCCCATCTCCCTGAGTACTGCACTTCCGCTTTCTCAGCCTCTTTCTTGCTCAGACAGACCAACCTCAGCCCTTGGCACTGGCTGTTCCCGCTGCTGGATGCCCTTCCCCTAGATCTCCACAAGGCTCCCTCACCTCCTTCACCTTCCCAGAGATGCTGTCTGGAATGGCCCCACATGAAAAGCAGCAACCCCCTCCTGCACATTTAATGTCATCCACAACAACCCCCCCCCGGTTGCTGTCCATGGTTCTGATCCTCATCAAAGTCTTTTTTCAACATCAGTCCCTTGAGGACCTGCGAACTCTGCTGTCTGCAGCATGCAGAGCAGTGTCTGAACCACAGGAGGTGCTCAATCCGTAATTGTTAGATGAATATGAGGACCCTAATCAGGACTCCCCCACATACAAGTCGGCTCCCTCCCACCCTCCTCGTCTTCACGCCTCACCCACCACCCACGAAGGAGGGAAGTTGGATGTAGAATAAAATCGGGAGGCAACCAGAGGGTGAGCCACTGCCCCTAGAGGCAAGCTTGGGATTCAGCTCAGGCCCTTGTCCTCCAGGAGCACACTCCACATTTCCTCAGCAATGTGCCTCCCCATCTCCCAGTCCCCCTTCACCCCTGGGGGTTCCCCATGTGGGGCCACCTGGCAGCTTGTAGGTGGGATGAACAGAATCGCCAGGGTACCTACTGCTGTGCCAGGTGCTCAGCCTTGTCAACTCACCAAGTCCTACAACAATACTCCACAAAGTTGGTACTTGTGCCCATTTTACAGGTGAGGAAATTGAGGCCCAAGAGGCTTAAGTGACCTGTCCAAGGATACACAATGAGTGAGATCCCCATGCATGGTGCTGGATACGGGGGCCTCATTTCCTGATGCCACTGGACCAAATTCCAGTCTGCCCACAGACCTGTGAGCCCTTAGCTTAAGAGAAGAGCCACCCGGTTACCAGTATGGTGATTGCTCCCCATTCACCCCCTACACCTAGCCAGATGACTAGACCTCAGCAGAGCAACAGTGATTATTTGAGGGAAAGGAAAGAAGCTTTAGGCTGGTTATCATGCCAGATGTTTTACATACCTCACTCCATGAGCCCTGCCATGACCCCATTACACAGATGAGTGGACAGAGGCCAGGGAGGTTAAGTAACCTGTCCCACGCTGCTCAGCTAATAAGTGGCAGATGGGGCTTCCAGAACGGCTCCAGTACCCAGAGATGATCTGCCAAGTTCCTGAGGCTTTCCCGTCCCTCCTCCCACAAACCCTGCAGGCTCCTGCCCAGGATAACTTCCCTGCTGGCCCCTCTATGGCAGGGGAGAGTGAACAGAGGCAAGCCAGGCCCAACCACCAGAGGGCGGCGGGGGCGGCAGCCATGTGTATTAATTTTCTGCCTCGGTGGGTCTACAGTCCCTGCCGGAGCCTGCAGAGTTCCCATCCAGTCTATTAAATAATTCTATCTGGGAAGAACCTGGCCTGCGAGGGACTGTGCTGATGGGCCTTTAAAATTTAATTGCCGTGCTAAACGAGATTAGAAGTGGGGAGGTGGGCGGGGTGAGCCCGATGAAACGATGGCTGTGTTGGAGGAGGTGAGGCGGGCATAGGAAATACATGGCTGTCAGCCCCTCTGGGCCCTGGCACCCCACAGCTCCCACGCCACCCCTGCCCGAGCCCCCCCAACGTCCCCATCACCTGGCAAAGCACTGGCTTCCTGGAACCTGCTGGCTGCCTGCTTCTCCATCCTGACCCCAACCCTGCAGGCTTCCTCCTGGCCAGCGCGTCAGCCTAGACACCCTACCCTGATGCTGCCCGCTCAGCCCGACAGCTTCACCTTCACTTGCGTCATCTCTTAAGTTGCTGGTCTGTCCGCCTTCACCAACTCAAACTCTCACGACCATTCAAAAACCCTCCTGTGGCTTCGGCTCAGCGCATCTTTTCTGCTCACACCTGCCCACTATGGCAGGAAGCTGCACGCAGCTTTCTCTGTGGGTGACAGAGCTTTCTCCACCTCCACCACTGCCTCTGTCCTAGCCCTCCCTCCCACGAAAGGTCATAGATCAAGCAGCACCCTGTCTCCATGCCTCCCTGCCTCCCGGGTGGACCGGTCAGGCTCCTCCCCAGCCACTGGCCCTGGGCTTGGGGCTCAGAGTCAGGTGTCCACCGAGAGTGCCAAGGGGCCAGGCTCACCAAGGCTGTGGCCTCTGTGTCAGGAGAATCAGGGGCTATAAACCCTCATCCCACCTTGCTTGGCAAGCGTGGCACTGGTCACTTTGCTATGGTGACAGCCTGCTATTTTCAAAGCACAGTTCTTTTCTCAAAGGAAATCTAAGTAGAGTCACCATGTGCAAAACAGATAAAAGTCTTATTTTGTTAATACAAATGCATTTGATGTGCTCACGTGGATGCCATATTCTGATTGTAGTGGCAGAGAACAATTACAGTAAGATTAGATAAGATGAGAATAAGGCTCTTTGGTTGAATATAAGATAAAAAGTAAGGGATTATCAGTGATGGTTTCTATCCTCAGCCTCCAACCTGTTTCCACATTTTCTTTCTATTGTACATTATTACTTCTTCATACAAATAAGTAATTGCAAGTTAAAGAGGGTTTGGTTTCTTTATTATCCCTCCTTGCAATGCTTTTCAGTTAAATACAGATGCAGGAACATCTTAAAGTCCCAGGTCCACTCAAAGCAACTTTTCTGGTGATTTTGCATGGGTTAAAATTTGGGTAACATAATTGCCAGCCTATATTTGTTTTGAATTACTGTCTTATCATAAAAATGGTATTGAAAATGGACTTGAGTCACACGTTTGTGGAGTCTTCAGTGCCTCCAGAGTACCCCAGGGGTCTGCAGATGTGGTGTGGGAGGCACGGCCTTTACGGCCACATCTCACTTAGCGATCCCTCTTCTTGGGGCTGAGGCCCTGCCCCCCAGAATCCAGCGCATTCCTTGATTCCCAAAGAGTCAGACGGGCTCAGAGTTGGGAAGGACCCCAGGGGTATGGGGCCCAAAGTCCACCTGCAGGCATTCCTCTGTAGGGGCTGAACAGCTTGTCCTCCAGTCTCTGCTTGAATGCCTGAAGTGATGGCGAACTCACCACATTATGAGGCTGCCTGGTCCAGTCTGGCCCATGATGGAGCAGCTCTAATTATTAAAAATCTCTTCCTCTCTGAGCCTGCTTCCTTATCTGCAGAATGGGCATACTATTTATCAAGACTGACTGCTGGGAAGACTGAGGAAGTTGACACTGAGCTGGCACGTGCTGTCTCCTGTGTCCTTCCCAGCTTTCAACGCACACTCGTTTTATTTTTTCAAACATTTCTTTATTTGGTTGTGACAGGTCTTAGTTGCAACTCGCAGGCTCTTTCATTGCTTCACACGGACTAGACGTGGTCCTCGGGCTCAGCATTGCAGCTCTCTAGTTGTGGTATCCAGGCTTAGTTGCCTCGTGGCTCATGGGATCCGAGCTCCCCAATCAGGGATTGAACTTGCATCCCCTGCATTGCAAGGTGGATTCTTTACCACTGGACGACCAAGGAAATCCCCCACCTTCATTTTAGAGATGCAGACAGCCTCACAACCACAGGTCAGGTCCACGGTGTGGAATATGCCTTGCAGGGTAGGCAGGGGTGGGGCTGGGGAGTAGGCATTCCTCTTTGACTTCCCCAAGGGAAGTGTGCCTGGGCAGGGGGCCGCTGAAGAGGAGGGAAGAGGGCCCAAGCTCGCTGGGAGCTTCACCAAGTTCATGTGCCCCACCCCCACCCATCCCAGGGCCCCACACCCCCACACCAGCCTCAGAGCCTCATCTGTCTTCCCTCCTGTCACAGAGCTGGAGCCTTGTCAAGGAGGCGAGGGGATTAAAGCCCAGGGCCAGGCTCGCCCCCACCGAGGAGCGGGCACTTCATTACCCGCCTGCCCAGCTGTCTGTGGCCATCGATCGGCCCTGGCCCTAGCGACCTCCGATCGATGGGCAGCATGTTATTTACTAGATTCTGTCCTGAGCCGGCTGGGAAGAGGGGAAGGGGGCCACATTCCCGAGGCAGAGAGCCCCAGCCATCAGCAAGCCCAGGGGTGGTAGGGAAAGGAGAGCAGGGAGCTGGCAGGTCTCCACTGAGGGTCAGGGGTCCTGGGCCAGGCCTCCATGGGTGAGGCAGCAGACCTTGGCTGAGATCTCTGGGCCTCGGCCTCCCCTGTAAGAGGATCGGGTGGAACCAGCTGGGCTCCAAAACAGCTCCCGCAGAGCAGCAAGTACTGAGGATGAGTGAAGGGGTGGTGTGGAGCCGGTGGGATACACTCGGTGCCCTGAGCAAAGGCAACATGGGGAAGGCAGGGGTTGGAGCAGGGGGGTTAGGGGGATGGGGCTTATCAAACAGATTACCTCACTAGTGTTGATCAGGAAATTCCAGACAAACGGGCTTAAAATTCTACTCCTGGGAGACGCTGTAACCACAATCAAGTTGGTTTTATTGTTGTCTTAATGGAATTTAGCATAAGTGACTCCCTTTGAAACCTATTGTTTCTTTTTAACGTTTGGAAATGAACTAGGACTTGAGCAGGAAGGGCATGCTGGCTGTGGGCACAACATGGGTAAAGATACAAAGGCAAGAAAGGTACAGGAGGTGTTCCCGGAATGGGGATGGAGAGTAGTCCGCCTGTGCGAGAGCAGAGTAGGGTATCTGGGGACGCATGTATATATATGTGTGTGCGCAGGCACGTGAACAGCTGTGAGCCTGTGTCCCTGGGGGATGTGAAGATGTGGAACGTCAGGATACAGAATGGATGAGAGGCCAAAAGAGTGGGCTGTGCTGGGTCACGGGAGCCCAGAGCATCAGGAAGCACCACAAGAAGATAGGGGGGTATCCTAGACCAATCTGGTCCTGGGCAGAGTGGAGGGAGGCTATAGGAGCTTGGATGGGACAGCAAGAGTCAGGACCAGAGCTGGCTGCCCTGGGAGGACGTCGATGGCATTGGGTGTGGTGGACAGAGACGGGGCCCGAGATTTCCAGTCTGCAGGACCAAGGGAACCGTGGGATTGTTGAACTATAAACAGAAGTGTGTCGAGACTTCCCTGGTGGTCCAGTGGCTAAGGCTCCATGCTCCCAATGCAGGGGGCTCTGGTTCAATCCTTGGTTGGGGAACTAGATCCCATGTGCTGCAACAAAGTGTTCACGTGTTGCAACTAAAGATCCCACATGCCGTGACTCAGCACAGCCAAATAAATAAATAAAAATTTTTTTTTTTAAAGAGAAGCTTGTCTTGATTGGTTGGGCTTGGGACCTGTGGTCTAAAGGTGAAACAAGACCAGGCAGTTGGAATGACCAATCAGGACAGAAGCTGGTGGTTCAGACCAATGTAGGAAGCATTGGCACGGAGGAGCCTTGCAGGAAAAGATGAGTTCTCCAAGAGAAGATGTCTGTGCTCATCAGAGTGAGTTGCCCACCCGCTGTTCATTCTGTGCCAAATTATAATTCTGACACTCATTCCAATATATAGGTTTCCCCCCATAAACTCAGCACACGCTAATCAAAGAAATACATTTTTGCAAAAGATAAGATAAAATAAGAGTGTCCGTGTTTCACACTTTTGCAGATCTTTTTAAATGTCTGGCTTAATAGATGACAGCTGGGTCCCCTCGTATCGTCTTCCACGTTCAGCCTCCTGCAATATGTTGTTTTGGTTGAAGTAGATAAAGAAAATCTGGCCTCCTCTAGACATGGAGTGGAAAAGGAGAGAATTCTAGTAGCCTTTCCCATTGTTGTGGGCATTCTTCTCTGATACTACACCAAAGCTTGACATGTGGTAAATTCTGGAATCTGAAACTTTTCTTTGCCTAATTCGATTATATTTGAATCCATTGGTCTACCTTGCACTTTGAATGAATCTGTGACCCACAGATGATTTTGTAACATCATGGATTTGTCATTTGAAAATAAAAAGTCTTGAAGCATTGGGAAGCTCATAGTAGTAGATAAAAGTTGTCCAAAATCCAAAATTTTTGCTTGAAAGTCCGAACTTTATCACTGGCAAAAAAATACTGCCAGTTGCTTTCCTTGAAGTGACAACTTCCCTTCATTCATTTTCAAGTACATGTGTGTCAAATGCCAGAGACTGAAAAACTACTGTTTGTCTACAGCAAGACTTTTTCTTTTTCTTAAAATTGGTGCTCCATGAAAAAGATGGTTGAATCAGCTTACTGCTCAATCAGGTAAGCACTATTCTCTGAGACAATTACCATACAATAGTCCTGCCTTATCCGCAGTTTTGCTTTTCTGGATTTCGGTTATCCACAGTCAACAGCAGTCCAAAAATATTAGATGGAAAATTACAGACATAACAATTCGTAAGTTTAAATTGCTCACCATTTTGAGCAATGTGATGAAATCTCTCACCATCCCACTCCCTCCAGCTGGGTCATAAATCATCCCTTTGTCCAGCATACCACACCGTTAGTCACTTAGTAGCCCTCTCAGTTATCAGATTGACTGTCAAGGTATCAGTCACCTTGAACTTGTGTTCAAGTCACCCTTACTTTACTTACTAATGACCCCAAAGCACAAGGGCAGTGATGCTGACAACCCGGTACATCAAAAAGAAGCCATAAAGTGCTTCCTTAAAATGAAAAGGCAAGGGGCTTCCCTGGTGGTCCAGTGGCTATCCCAGGTTCCCAAGGCAGGGGGCCTGAGTTTGATCCCTGGTCGGGGAACTAAAGATCCCACTTGCCACAAGATCTGGTGCAGCCAAATAAATAAAAATAATATTTTTTAAAAAGGGAGAAGGTGAAAGCTCTCAACCGGATCAGGAAAGAAAAAAATCATATGCTGAGGTTGCTAAGATCCACAGTGAGAATGAATCTTCTATCTGTGAAGTTGTGATGAAGGAAAAAGAACCCTGAGCTAGGCTTGCTGTCGCACCTCCAAATGTACGAGTTACAGCCACAGCGCTGCTGAGACAGAACTCTGAGACACTGAAAGAGACAGAGAGGCCACTGCACGTAACTTGCATGACAACACATTGTTGTAATCACTGTATTTTATTATTATTGCTCACCTCTTACTGCGCCTAATTTATAAACTTGGTCATATGTATGTATGTACAGGAAAAAATATACTATGTTTTTCCAGTCCTTAAAACTCTATTGAGGTTTTCAGTGGCTAAGTCAAAGATGTCTCTTGGCAGATGTCACATTGTACTTGAAAATATGTGGATTATTTTCAAATATCTTTAAATTTTAACAAATTCCACAGTAAGAGAACAAACTTTGAATGATTTCAATATATTTAGACCATGAAAATTTTGCACCTTGTTTTATGTCGCTGGATATGTTCTAGAGTTTCCCAGTTTAGAGTCTATGGGAGTTAGAATAGAATTTGTATCTTGCTGCTGTGTGAAACTGTATAAGTCTTAATTATGTTGAATTACTTCATAGTGCTTTTCAGGTCTACTAGATCCTTCTACTTTTCTGCCTACTCGTTCTATTAATTTTTTAAAATATATAATTTTATTTATTTGGCTGTACTGCACCTTAGCTGCAGCATGAAAACTCATGTTGAGACATGTGGGCTCTTGGTTCCCCTGGATCAAACCCAGGCCCTGTGTATTGAGAGCACTCAGTCTTAGCCACTGGATCACCAAGGGATGTCCCCATTCTATTAATTAGCAAGAGTTTGATATTGAGACTCCAACTAAAATTTTTTATTTATCTATTTTAAAAAACTGTAATATACAAGAGTAATATAGCAAGAGTTTGATATTGAGACTCCAACTAAAAATTTTTATTTATCTATTTAAAATACTCACTGTAATATACAGTGGAACTATATGTGACTTTGTCCTGTATTTGCCAAGTCTCCCCTAAAGTGTTATCATTCTTTCATAACTTAAAAAATGGAGAACAAGGGACTTCCCTGGTGGCCAAGTGGTAAAGAATCTGCCTTGCAATGCAGGGGATGAGGGTTTGATCCCTGATATGGGGACGATTCCACATGCCACAGGGCCGTTAAGCTTGTACGCCGCAACTAAGACCAGACACAGCCAAATAAATATATACCTTTTTTTAAAAAAGAAGGAAAGAAACATACTATGTGCATACAGGGTTCAGCGCTCTCCGTGGTTTCAGGCGTCCACTGGGGGCTACTGGACTTTAGGGCACGGCAGCAACGCTTCCTATGTGTTTCCCATCCTATCACACAGAATGTCAAAAAGGCGTATACTCAGGGACACAGGTTTAATAAAGCTAATGATTTTTATTTGCTCATCAAGGACACTCAGTGAAACTGGCTTTAGCTTCTTCCTTCCGGCCGTGCTTACTGGGGAAGGACACCCTGATGCTGGCGTGCTCTGATACCACCACCCAGGTCTGTGCGGAGGCACCAATGTTTTTAGGCACTATAGCTTTGCTACCATCAGTTGCTAATATCAACGCAGTGAAAACGGTGAACAACATGTCTTCATACTACTATGAATACAGTTTGGACCTCTCAGCCCCCCTAAAGGGTCTTGGGATCACACCTTGAGGTCTGAGCCCCTGAAGGTAGAAGCTGTATCACCTTGTCCCTGGTTCCTCAGCACAGAGATGGTGCAGAGTCACAGTCAGCAGTGCTGAGCACTCTCTGGGAACCTTCCCAGGGCTGACTTATCACCCTCACGGCAGCCTTTGAGTTGGGTACTTTTCGCATTATACCCATTTCAGAGGTGAGGGGACTGAGGCACAGCTCGACCTCTCTGTTCAGAAGAGAATCATGTCCACCCCCAAAACAGGCTGGGAAATGATTATACTCTGCGTTTCTGTTGGCTCTTGGAATTCTACAAAACCCCATCCGGCCACGGGAACCTCCCAGGCTCCCCTCAAGACGGTGCGCAAATCCTCTCATCCTTATGCAGCAGTCAGAGAAACAGAGACGGGAGAACTTAGGGGCTTGGCCAGGGCTTGAGCCCATGGCTGCAGGGTCCTGGACACCAGGTCCTAGCACAGCAGCAGGAGGAGGGCCCAGGGCTCCAGCCGCAGTGCCCAGCCTGGCCTGGGGTGCCCAGAGGCTAAGCAGTCCTGGCCCCTCACCCAGAAATGCCTCTTGCCCACGCTTCTCCCCATCCTGGGACCTGAGCCGCATAGACAGGCACAGCTCTGGTTGCGCTGTGTGACCTCAGAGGAGTGACTGCCCTTCTCTGGACCGCAGTCTCCTGCAGACCGTGGGCTGGGGGACAGTGGCCCAGCCTCCTTTGCTCTGCATTTCCCTCTGGTGCCTCCCAGGCTCTCCAGACCCCCCCTGCAAGCCAACAGCTTCCAGGAGGCGCTGAGCCCGCTGACAGAATCGGTTAACACACATGCGCCTCTCCTCTGTTTGCTGAGGCCCCTCGAGGCCCCCTGCTCATTTTGTCCCCCTCCTGGAATTGCAGAAAAGTAAATAAGCTCCTGGAGCCGCTCCACTGGGTAAACAGCTTAGAATTTGCTCTCCGAATTGCACACCCCCCACCCCAAGGCCGCGTGGTGTTGGGGGGTTGGGGGGACAGGTTCATCTGTAATTCACAGTCCTGGGTCCCATCACCCTGCGTGCCATCAGGGCGGAGGGGCAAGAGAAGCCTGGCATGGTGGAGAAGGCAAGTGAGGGCATAGGCTGCCAACCAGGACCGAGACCCCCTGCTAAACAGAGGCTCGCACGGGAGCCAAATGCTGGGGTTGTGGCCCCTGTGGCCATGTGGCATGCCACCCAGGGCCACTCCCTCAAGTCTGCCGGGGCCCTCCGCCCTGCTCAGAAACTGCCTCCTTCTCTGCCCCAATTTCTTGCCACTCCAGCTTCTTCAGAGCTTTGTCCCGTCCATCCCCCACGACCACACCGTCCCTGTTCTAACCCCCTGGCCCTCCTTCCCATCCCACCCTAAGGAGCCCCCATGACGCCCCCTTTCCCCGCTTAGGTCCCTCCAAGGTGTGTCTGTCTGTTAGCACGCAGGCCCTGGGGAGGCCCTGCCCTGGACAGCAGATGGACGGAAGGGTCACAGAGGCAGAGGAGGGCTCCCTCATGTCCCTGTGTCCCAGCTGTCCTCACTCCCATGTTACATGTGTGGAAACCCAGGCTGGCAAGGCACAAGGCGTGCCCGGTCACACAAGCGGTGAGTACCCAAGCTGGCCTGGACTCTAGGCCTGTTTCTTGACTTTGGTAAGGACTCAGCTGCGGAGCAGCTTTGGACCTGGATTCCAACCCTTGGGAGTGTCTGTTAACACCTCTGAGCCTCAGTTTCTTCATCTGTAAAAGAGGAGCAAATAACCCCTGCCCTCGGAGAGGCATCTTCATCCAGCAGGTATTTCAGAAAGCAGTCGCTCTAACAATGGGGCTTCCCAGGTGGCGCTAGTGGTAAAGAACCCACCTGCCAATGCAGGAGACGTGGGTATAATCCCAGGGTGAGGAAGATCCCCTGGAGGAGGGCATGACAACCCTCTCCAGTACTCTTGCCTGGAGAATCCTATGGACAGAGGAGCCTGGCGGGGTACAGTCCAGGGGGTCACAAAGAGTCGGGCACGACTGAGTGCCCACACACAGCACAGCTCTAGTAATAACATAATGACAATATCCCAATGACTCTGACAATACTATTACTAAAATTCTTGTTGCCAGTCTGACAGTCCCCAGCTCCAAAAGCAATGCTTTGAAATATGTATTTGTTTGGCCACACAGGGTCATAGACGCAGCGCACAGGCTCTTCGGTCCTGCTCGTGGCCTGCAGGGTCCTTAGCTGTGACGTGTGGACTCCTAGTTGTGCCATGTGGGATCTAGTTCCCCGGCCAGGGACCGAACCCAGGCCCCCTGCCCTGGAAGTATGAAGCCGCAGATGGACGGAAGGGTCACAGAGGCAGAGGAGGGCTCCCTCATGTCGCTGTGTCCCAGTGTCCCACTGGACCGCCAGGGAAGTCCCCCAAGAATGATTTAAGGGGTGATTTTGCCAGGCAAACAGCCCTTCTCCTGGGCCCAGCACTGAGCCGTTAGCTGAGGCTCAGGCTGCTGCAGCTAGGTCGGGGGTGAGGGGCAGGGGACGGTGACAGCTGGGGTCCGCAGGGACGTCTGCGGGGGCAGCGTCCACGGCACCTGACAGCTCCGAGTGCGGCTGGCCTGAGAAGATTAAGGTTCTGTGTGTCAGCATCACCGAACGGCAACAAGAGGGCAGAAGTCCAGTCGATAGCCTGCTGGGGGACCAGATAAGGAGACTCCCCCCTAGGACAAGGGCCCCGGGGGGGCTGAGAGAGTTGTTGGGTTGGAGGAGGCAGCCTGGAGCCAGCCCACAAGCCCAGGCAGGGGAGCTGGTCCTGAGAGGTGGGCTGCTGGAGGCGCCCACGTGCAGAAGGGTCTGCCTCGGGCGGGAGAGGCCCCTGCCCAGGGGGCGTCCCAGGATGTGGACCAGAGGGGGACTTATGCCTCCTGGAAGGCTCCAGCACCCTGTGGCCACCTCAGGTGCGAAGCCCTGCGCCATCCTGCGTGACGTGGAATATGCGGCCACAAATGCGCGGTGTTGGCTTGGTTCGGGATTTCACACACAGAGAAATACATTTCTATCTTTTTAAGCCCCTTTTAATTTGGGCCTCTGCCGCAGCATCCATTCTCCGTAGTAACTAACAGAGCCAGCTGCAGCTTCATCACCCCTCTGCCGGGGTGAGAGGGACCGGTCACAACACAACCTCTGTTTAGTATTTTCTGCTTAGTCTTATATTCTGATTTACTTTTAAAAACTATATATTTATCTATTTAGCTGTGCTGGGTCTTAGTTGCAGCATGTGGAATCTAGTTCCCTGACCAAGGATCAAACCCCAGCCCCCTGCATTGGGGGCACAAAGTCTTTGCCACTGGACTACCAGGAAAGTCCCCTAAGGAAGGCTTTTAGAAGCTGCCTCGTGACGTTTCTGTTCACACTCCATAGACCAGAACTTCATCCCATAACCACACCAATTTACAAGGAAGATTAGGGAACGTAGCCTTCTCCTGGGCAGCCACGTGCCCCAGGGAAAAACAGAGAATGGTGAACATCAGTCATACACAAGATGTACGGTGAAGAGTCTCTGGAGGAGATTCTCTGGGGCAGACACAAGGGAACTTTCTAGGGTGATGTAATGTTTTTTATCTTGATAGAGACTGGATTACACAGGTGCATACATTTTTCAGAGCTCAAGGAATGATCTACTTAAGACTTGTGAATTTCGCTTTATGTAAATATTATCTCTAAACATTGCTAACAAACACAAAAAAGAACTGTAAACAAATACTGAGCTCTTGTTAACGATGCTGAAGCACAAGTGTAAAGGGTGAAATATACTGAAGTTTGCAACTCAGAAATGCAGCTAAAAACAAGATGGTTGGGTGAGCCAAAAGATGTCAGATAAAGTCAACCTAGGGAGATGTTGATTGCAGAATTTAGGTGGTGGATAGATGGGCGTTCTCTGTCGAATTCTTTCACCCTTCCCGTACGCTTGAAAAGCTTTATAATAAAATGTTTGTTAAGATGGCTCCTTGGGGGAATTCTCTGGGGGTCCAGTGGTTAGGATTCCGTGCTTTCACTGTAGGTGGCATGGGTTCAATCCCTGCTTGGGGAACTAAGATCCTGCAACCCAAGCTGTGCAGCATGGCCCCGAAAACGTCTCCTTGGCCTCCATCCCATCCTCTAGCCACCCAATCCTCCTAGCAGCTTCTGTGTAGCCCACTGACGGTGGTCTATGCCTGCGTGCTAAGTCACTCAGTCGTGTTGGACTCTGTGTGACCCTGCGGACCATAGCCCATCAGGCTCCTCTTTCCATCGGATTCTCCAGGCAAGAATACTGGAGTGGCTTGCCATGCCCTCCTCCAGGGAATCTTCCCCGCCCAGGGGTCAAACCCAAGTCTCCTAGGTGTCCTGCACTGGCAGGCGGGTTCTTTACCACTGAGCCACCTGGGAAGCCCGACAGGAATCTGAGTGTAAACAAGCCGCGTACACAGCGCCAACCTGCTCCCGGTGCTGCCCGCTCCTTGAATGGGAGAAATCCCTTGATCAAAAATCCCCACCCCTGGGAGTCACTGCCTCCTGGAGCTGGCCCCAGCAATCAAAGGAAGTCCGCTCTGGGGACCTCCCCTCACCACCTCAACATCCCCTAGCTCCCCCGCTGCTCTGATCCACACCCCACCTGCTCAGTGAGTCCCATCAGATCTAACCTCCTCCCTCCACATAGTGTGCCATCTTCTTAGAACCTTCCTGCCACCTCCGGGCCTTATGGAGCCCAGCCGGTTCCTTCCCAGTAAGTCCAGCCCCTCTCCTTCACCCCTTTCCCCACTCCCCCAAACATGAGGATAGATGGGGCTGGGAGGTACCCCCGTGCTCTCCTCAGTCCGTTGGTCCTCTTGGTCCAGACCTTTCTTTCAGGTTTTTTATTTATTTGACTGCACCGGCTCTTAGTTGCCGCATGTGGAATCTATTAACAGTTCTCTGATCAGGGATCGAACCCGGGCGCCGTGCATTGGGAGTGTGGACTCTTAGCCACTGGAGCACCAGGGCAGTTCCCTCCTCTAGGTTCTTAGCCCATGCGCTTCCTTGCCACCCTTTCTAGTTGGCCCTCCTGGTGACCTTTCAGAGGCAAAGCTCTGACTGAGGCTGCAGGGAGGAAGTAGCTTGAGGGGGCCTGAATGGGGAGCAGGGCTCTGGCAGGTGGGGAATGGATGGTTCGGGTCAAGGCTGGGGGTGGGAGAGAGAGGCATTGTCAGGAAATGGGGGTTGCGGGGTGGCCCCAGGGTATGGGGGAAGCAGCAGACGGGCAGAAGGCCACAGAGGGAGGGGGCCGGGGCCTGGACAGCAGGCAGCAGGCAGGCAAGGAGGGCAGTTACTGGGGAGGGCGTCCACCCCATCCGAGGCTGAAGAGGGCAGAGCCACCCGGCCCGCAGGGAACTGTGGCATGCGAGATTGGAGGGAAAGCCATTTTTAATTTTGAAAGGCATTGCTAATTCCCCTCCTCGGGGGTCATGGCAGCCTCCCGCTCCCTCAGTGAGGTTTGAGAAGCCTGCTTTGTTCCAGAGTTTCTGAACATGGTGCTCAGACACGGAGTCTGGGGAACCCGACTAGGTATTGATTTTCCCCCAGCAGGTTTGCAGAGAAGCCTCGCTCAATCCTCGGGTCGCCAGGGCCACAGCTCCAAGCCCCAGTCTCTCTGCCTCTCCCTCCCTCCCCTTCTCCTGCAGCTTCCTGCCCTTCAGCAGGCTCACAGCTGCAACCTTTGAGCTTCAGCCCAGGTACCACCTCTTCCAGGAAGTCCTACCTGAACCCCTGCCCCAGAGTGGGAAGCGTCTTCTCTGTACTCCCACTCTGTTCCACCCCAACCTATCTCTGTGTGCTGCAACTCGTGTGTGTGTGTGTGTGTGTGTGTGTGTGTGTGTGTTGGGCGGGGTGGCAGAGGGGAAGTGGCCTTCCTGCTGCTTTTTGCCTATCTTTCCAATCAGGCCCTGCTGCTGCTGCTGCTGCTAAGTCGCTTCAGTCGTGTCTGACTCTGTGCGACCCCATAGACGGCAGCCCACCAGGCTCCTCCATCCCTGGGATTCTCCAGGCAAGAACACTGGAGTGGGTTGCCATTTCCTTCTCCAATGCATAAAAGTGAAAGTGAAATCAGGCGCTAAGTTCACTGATAAGTATTCAGGATCAACACGCATTTGCACCTGTTGGTGAAAATGTCTGTGCTTCCTCTAAAAGAGAACACAGCTGTCAGAAGCCCAGGTGTAAAGACTCAAGTAGAACAAATGGTTGGATTCAGTTTCTAGAAGTCAGATTTGGGAGGATGGGACCATCGGGGCAAATTCAAGAACTCACAACCTACAGAGAGAGTTACTGGGAAGGAACCAGCTGGGATCCATAAAGCCCGGAGGTGGCAGGAAGTTTCTAAGAAGATGGTGCACTTTGTGGAGGGAGGAGATTAGATCTGATGGGACTCACTGAAAAGACCAATGGCATGTCGCTACCCCATTAGCCTCTCTCAGCATTTCCTTATTATAATGAGAGATGAAAGACACCTGAAACATCTTGAAAGCTGAGACAGTGGCAAGACCAAGGAAAATCAGAGCTCAGCACCGAGGTTCTGGGCTTGTTACTGCAGCATAACCCAGCCTATCCTGACAACTACACACACGCCCCCGTCAGACAGGAGAACAGCCACCACCTCCCCTCACACAGTCGAGGGTATGTGGGCACAGAGACACGGGGCAGCGCAGCCGCCTCCTGGCACTCAGCAATCAAACACAAGCATTCACTGAGCACTCACTATGTCAGATGTGTTCACAGCCCCGAGGATACAGTAATGAAGAAGGGCTGAAAGTCCCTGCCCTCACAGAGCTTATAGTCTAGAGGGAAAGAGACAGACAATTAACAAATAGCAACCGAGGCATATAAAACTTTCCTACCATTTATGAAGAAAAAGCAACACCAGAGGCTAGAGGCCTGGGGCATGTGTCTTATTTTAAATGCGGTGGCTAGGGCAGCTCCTCTCTGAGGAGATGACATTCCCTGGTGGCTCAGAGGTTAAAGCATCTGCCTCTAATGCGAGAGACCTGGGTTCGATCCCTGGGGTGGGAAGATCCCCTGGAGAAGGAAATGGCAACCCACTCCAGTATTCTTGCCTGGAGAATCCCATGGATGGAGGAGCCTGGTAGGCTACAGTTCACCGGGTCACAAAGAGTCAGACACGACTGAGCGGCTTTACCTAACCTAACCTCACCTAGAAGGGAGTGAAAGGGTGAGCCATATGGGTAGCTGGGGCAAGGGTGGTCCAGGCAGAAGGGACAGCAAGTGCAAAGGCCGTGAGGTGGGAGTCTAGTTGGCACCCGGTGTGGATCCTGAATCCTGAGTCCACCTGGGTCTCTCTCTTTCTCACCCTCTCCAGCAGCTCTGGAGAAGGACAGTGCTGAACTAGGTTCAAAGGAAGTGAGTCAAGCAGGCTGCCCTGGGGCCTCCTCCGATTGAGCGCCCCCCACCCACGGCCCTGGACCCTCCACCAGCCCTAGTTAATAGGTAGGCACATAAACCGCTTTGTGCCAGGAACCAAGAGCACTGCCTTCTTTGCCTGCCAAGTCCCCTGATTTTTTAATTAAAGCCAAATGCGGTAATACCTAACTGCCTGTTATGGGGCTCCCCAGCTTGGATCTGGTGGGCCAGAAACCAGACTGGGGCAAGGCTTGTTCCTGCAGAGGGCTTGGAGCTTGTGACTAAAGGCCCAGTAAGAGTCGGACATGACTGAGCAACTTCACTTTCACTTTTCACTTTCATGCATTGGAGAAGGAAATGGCAACCCACTCCAGTGTTCTTGCCTGGAGAATCCCAGGGACGGGGGAGCCTGGTGGGCTGCCATTTATGGGGTCTCACAGAGTTGGACACGACTGAAGTGACTTAGCAGCAGCAAAGAGTCACAGGGTGGGAAGCCCCCAAGGGCTCCACTCTGAGGCCAGCTGCCCAAGGGCGATGTTTCCAAGGAGGCCACTGGCGCTAAGGTTGAACCCCAAGGCTGTGGAGCCAGGTGGCCTGGGCTTGAATCCTGGCTCTGTGCCCCACTAGCTGCCCGCCAGCAGGTTGATTACCCTGTGGACACCTCTTACTAAAAAATGGTGATAACAACAGGGTGAGTGTGAGGTCTAAATGAGATCATATCTGTAAGGTTCTTAGCCCATAACAAGTGCTATAAAAGTGTTTTATAAGTAAAAAGGGAAGTGCTTAGTGAAGTGTATTTTAAAATCACTCTCTTCCATGTAATTTTATTTAAAATGTTCAGTAGGAAAAGGGTTTGCCCCCTTTAAGAATAAGCTGGAATAAACTGCTTCTGTCAGCACAAAGTCAGTGATTAAGAAATGAAGCAAGAGTTGCCAAGGGTTTAATTAGTTCCTTTTAGCACTTAAGGCCAAAGCCAGAGGCCTGCACAGGTGGGAGTGGAGACCAGCCTGGGAGTGGCCAGCACACCCTGGTTTGGGAGCACCAGGCCCCCTCCCAGCCTCGGTAGACAAGCTGAGTTGAATGGGCAGAGCCCAGGGCTCAGCCTGTAGGCATCTGACCCTCAACAGCCAAGGAAGTTCAAGGTAGAAGGACCACTAGTAAGGTATAGTTTGGGCCGAGGCAGAAAAGGAGAGACCACCTCATCGCTGGTAGGTGACTTATTCAGGCAAGGAAGGGCAACAGTCAGCCTAACTAAGACCAGGCTGAGAGCGCAAGGGATCGGGGAGGCTTCACATTTAAAGGGAGGTTTGTGGAAGCGATAAGGGAAATGTTAGCCAGGCGGGATGTTTTGGGTAATCTTTAGTTGAGATGGCATTTGTAGTTGAACAGGGGGTGGGAGGTTTCTGGGCAGAGGTGATAAGTCCCGGGTCGATACAACCAGCCCAGAGCATCAGGGCGGGACTTAAAGTTCAGTTTTGTTTTAAGTTATATGATGCAGCAAGGGCCTTTGAGACCGTCGTTTTCTTTTCTAGGCCCAAAGATACCTTCATTCCAGACCCTGAAATCATAAAAAATGGGGAAAAGGGCATCGTATCTCTCTGGCTACTTCCTGCTGGATAGGGGCGACGGTTCTGGGTCTGGAACAGAGGATTGTCCTAGGGCCCAGGGTCTCCTTTTGTTGAGGTCGGGGTGAGGCTCTCGAGAAGAATGGTCTTGACCTGGTCTCGAGAGATGGCCCGAATCCGTTCTTGGAGAAACCTTTGAAAGAGATTGAAGAGACAGGGTCCAAATAAGAGGAATAAAATGACAAGTACCAGTGGTCCCAAGAGAGGGAGCAGCCAAGGGAGGGCCAGTTGGAACGGCTTTGGGGGAGTGTAGAGGTTCTGTAACTCTTTTCTGCGGAGTTCGAGTCTGTCTCTAAGTTCTTTGACTCTGCCCTGGACGATGCCCGTTTCTTGAACAAAGTAGCAGCAGTCGTCTCCTAGGAAAAGGCAGGTCCCTCCCTGGTGGTGAGAAGGTCCAGGGCGCGCATATTTTGTAGGGCCACAGAAGCTAATGAGTTAATTTGTCTTTGGACAGAAACGAAGGACTCCACTACCTGCTCCATATCCTCATTAAGTTCTTGGGACAGCTTACAATAGAAACGGGCTGTGGTGGTCGAGATGCCCCCAATCCCGGTGCCTAGGGCTGCTGCTATGCCAGTCCCAATCAGGAGGGGGCTATGGTAGCTCGTCTTTTCCTATGGGAAAGTTCTCCTTGGGGTAGACTATTTCTTCTACCTCTTCTCCTTTGAGGAATATTAGACCTGGGGTCAGGAAGACCAAGATGCAAGGTCCAGGGGGGTCCAGGTGGAGACATGAATATGTGTAGGTCCCACAGAGAATGAAGATTCCCAGACTGGCACCATTGTCTGTGCTGTTCCAGAGAACCCAAGTGGAGCAGAAGGAGGGAGCAGAGTTTGTCAGACCAGGGTAGTTGGGACTAGAGTAGTTGATACAGGTTAGGTTTGAAGAGGCTGAGAGGACACTGTCCAAGACTGGCCCGATGAGTTGTGTAGTTTTCTGTTGGGGAGGGGAGGTGTAGCTGCCCTGTGACAGCCAGGCTGAGGGTAAGGGCATTGCTGTGTGTGGTGAGGGAGACGGCGGCATGCATGTCCAGCGCTGGGATGTGTGCTGTGTGCACTGGAAGAACTGGAAGGCAGAGTTGAGAAGGCGGGTAAGATGTTGGTTGCCAGAGGGAGGTTTTAGGACAGGCTGTAATTGGGGAAGGGGGTCTAGGCGTTTACAAGGCTCAGGGGTCACCTGTAACCGGGACATTACGTTCTTTATGACTTGTTCTTGTTTCTTTTCCCGATATTGATCTAGTACCTGCCCCCATCTGAGCACCACCAGTGGGTAATGGGAGAGAAACATATGTTTCTTCCAGTTGGCTTATGGGCGGTGCTCATGAAACCCCCTCTCTTCTGCACTTCACCAGTGAGTAGGGGTTTGGACTTCCCCCGCCGAGGTTCATGGTGCACGGTCTTGGAGCTGTATTGTAACATGAGGAATGGACATACGTGCAAGGGTCTGAGTCATGGGGCTGTCAGTTAGGCAGTGTGGAGGAAACAGCACCCTAGGAGTAGAACACAGCTAACCACGTAGGCGATACCGACGAGGAGACGAAGGACAGGTGGCCAGTCCCGAGGGGAGACGGTTACTAGGCCTATGGCAAGGGCTAAGATTAAGAGAGCAGTTATAGTTAGACGGGGAGAGGCCAGGCAGGGCGAGGGGTGGAAGGCCCTGAGTTTTGTGGTAGCTTGAATCTGAAAAGGAAGCATGTTCATAAGGATGTAGACGGATGTAGAGAATGAGAGTAAATTCATAAGGATGTAGACGGATGTAGAGAATGAGAGTAAAGAAATCAATTTCGTCTGGAGTCAGGTTGTAGAAGGTTCCCTGAAGCCACAGTTGAGACACCGACTGGGTGGTCAGGTCTTCGAAGGAGGTTCCTGTCAGGGCACTGGTCCAGAGGTCTGGTGGTAGTTGGGTCGGGAACAGTTGTAGGCTGAAGAGAGTCCAGGTCATTCATTGTCTTCTTGGATGGTCGCCAGAGGTTGCCACCAGGTGAATTTTAAGGAGGTGGGCCCTGAGGGGGAGACCTAAGAGGGGTCAGTTAAGGAGGGCAGCGCAGGATCAGAGGTGACCCATTTTAGGCGAGAGAGGTGTACTCAGGAGGTGACCTTCTCAGGTTTAGCTGCGGTCGGGGTAAGGAGGATGATTTTGAATGGGCCCTGCCCCTTTGAGGTTAGGTCACCCTGGGGATTATCAGACAGGTAGACCATGTCCCCAATTTGTAAAGGGGGCAAGGGGACTTGGGGGGCAGGGTGGGCAAGTTGTGGTCGACGTATTTCCAGAGGGCATTGTGGAGTTCCGCCAGCAGAGGGGAGTGTAGGAAGCTTTGTATGGGAGGAGGTTCAGGGGGGTCCAGGAGGGAGCATGGGCCTTCCATACATTGCCCCAAAGGGGCTAAGCCCCAGGGGCTTTCTGGGCAAAGCCCGCACTTTGCGGAGAACAATCGGCAAAAGTTTAGTCCAATCCAGATGTACCTTGAGGGATAGTTTGGTAGGAGTTTCTTTGATTATTCTATTCATCCTTTCTACCTTTCCTGAGGACTGGGGACTATATGGAATGTGAAATTTCCAGGGTATCTGTAAGAACTGGGACAAGTTGTTGGGTGACCTTGGATGTAAATTCCAGGCCATTATCAGACTGTAGGGATGAAGGTAGGCCAAACCTGGGGAGAATTTCTGTGAGGAGGATTTGGGCCACGGTGTGGGCTCTTTTGTTTGTAGTGGGAAATGCTTCTACTGCTGTGAAAAGGTGTCCACAAGGACCAGGAGGTATCTGACTCTCCCAACTGGGGGCATATGAGTAAAGTCTATCTGTCAGTCCTGTGCTGGGAGGCTGCCTCTCATCTGATGGGTTGGAAAGGATGTAGGTTTAAGGTTGGAACTGGGATTAGTACATTGACATGTCTGACAGCGGGTAAGATTGTCTAAATATTGTTGGTCAGCAGTGGATATGGGGAAGTGGTTACCGAGGAACTGTTGGAGTGTCTTGGACAAGGGATGAAAGTATGAGTGTAGATAAGAGAGGATTTCTCTGGTGGTGGGAGGGTCGGAGGGAGTCAGGGCTAAGATGACAGGGGACTGGAGGGAGGGATGGGACAGGGCTACCTCCTTTGCCTTCTGGTCTGCGTCATTGTAGGCTGATATGAGACTTCCCTCTTGATGTCCCCTACAGTGGAGGATGGTGGCTTTGTTTGGTAAGAGTGCTGCCTCTAGAAGTTTGTGGATCAGGTCTGAATTAATAATGAGGGATCCCTTTTGGGTTAGGAAACCTCTTTCTCTCCATATTAGGATGTTTGAGTGAAGTATGTTATAGGCATACCTGGAGTCTGCGTGGATGTTAACCCTTAGATTTTTAGCCAGAGTCAAAGCTCTGGTGAGAGCTGTCAGTTCTGCCTGTTGGGAGGTGGTGTGAGGTGGCAGAGGTGAAGCTGCAGTTCTCTGGGTCCCCATGATTGTGACGAAGGTCCCCCGGATGATGGCATATTCTGCTGCAAAGGGTGGGGATTTTTGAGAAAAGCCATCAGTAAACCAGTGTGGGGTGTCTGGGTCTAGGATGGGCTGATCTGTTAAATGTTGGAAGGGGTTTTGGGTAAGATCTACTGTTAGGCTGCAGCTATGCAGGAGGGGGTCTGTTGTAGAGGACATGGGTAATAAGCTGGCGGGGTTAAGGGGAGAGCAGAGGGAGAATGAGAGCTGAGGGTCGAGGAGAATGTACCCTGCACGTAGGGCCTGTACCCTGGAAGGGGGAAGAGAGAGGAAAGCCCGATGTGATAGTAAGTCTCGGAAGGTGTGTGGAGAACAGACTGTTAAAGGCGCATGTCTAGAGAGTTTATTTGCTTCAGATATGAGGGCTGGGAGAGCAGCCATGGCCTGTATACAAGGAGGCCACCCCTTGGTCACCATGTCAAGCTGTTTTGACAGATAGGCTATGGGAGCCCAGGTGTCTCCAGCCCGCTGGCATAGAAGTCCCAGGGCCTGTCCTTGGTTGGAATGGGCAAAAAGAAAGAATGGTCTGGTGTGATCTGGCAGGTGGAGAGTTGGCACTCAGAGGAGGCTCTGGGTGAGCTGGCAAATAGGATTGGCCAGCGAGGAGGGGTTAAAGAGGGGCTCACCCAGACATCCTTTAGTTGCCTCATAGAGCAGCTTTGCAATGAGGGCGACGTTAGGGATCCAGATACGGAAAAAGTTCAGGAGGCCGAGGATAGACAGGAGCTCCCTTTTCGTTTTTGGAAGTGAACAGTTAATTAAGGCCTGGATTCTATCTGGGGGAATAGTTCTCTGTTGGTGGGATATGGAGAGCCCCAGTAGGTGATGTTTGTCCTTACTACTTGGGCCTTGGATCAGGACACCCAATAACCCCAGGATCCCAGGGCCCCAAGGAGTTTGGCAGTATGTTGGAGGCAGAGCTTTCGGTTGGGCTGCAAAGGAGGAGGTCATCTACATATTGGAGGAGATGACTCGGGGCTAGGTCGAGTGTCTATAGGTCCTTTTGTAAAGCCTGCCCAAAAAAGTGGGGGCTGTCCCTGAATCCCTGGGGGAGAACTGTCCATGTTAGCTGTTGGGAAACGTGAGTCTCGGGGTCTTGTCAGGTGAAGGCGAAAAGGGGTTGGGAGAGGAGGTGGAGGGGGATGGTGAAAAAGGCATCTTTGAGATCTAATACCATGAAGCGGGTTGCAGTCAGGGGTATGGTGGAAAGAAGGGTGTAAGGGTTAGGGACTACTGGGAATGTTGGCGTGACAGCCTCATTTTTCGCAGATCCTGAACCAGTCTCCAAGAGTTTGGTCCCTTCCTTGCTGCCAGAATAGGGGTGTTGTGCGGTGAATGGGTAGGAATTAAGATGAAGGCTTGAGGAAGATGGTCTATGATAGGCTTAAGTCCCTGTGGGTCTCCAGGGTGAGAGAGTACTGTTGTTGGGTGATTATAGTTGATGGGTCTTTTAGGGTAATGTGGACTGGGGGATGATGTTTGGCTATGGATGGGTGATCAGTGTCCCAGACTTGGGGGTCTAAGGCAGGTGGATCCAAGGGAAGGTCAGGGGTGAGGGATAGGGCGGTCCAGGTGCCATCTACATGCAGAATATAGAGACTGTATCGAGGAGGGGTATGGTAATAAAGATCCTCAATTTGGATAACAAATCTCTCCCTAGGAGTGCCATTGGGCACTGAGGCATTATGAGGAATGAGTGTATGAGGGTTGATTTTCCAAACTGACAGAGTAATGGAGGGCTGATTTTTGGCCTTAAGGGAACTCCAGAGACCCCCTTGATTGTGAGTTCTGAGTCTTGAGTTGGGCCAGAGTAGGAAGTTAAGAGAGGGAAAGCAGCTCCAGCGTCTACGATAAAGGAGGTCTTCTTCCCGGCCACTACCCCATCTACCCTAAGTTCCGAACTCACGTCCAGGACACAGGCTAGGGGGCTCCAACCCGGGCCCCGTCATTGGAGCAACTCTCATAGGGTTGGGCTGAGGTTCTGGGGAGAAGTAAGGATCTCTCCAGGGGTGCCAGGGCATCCCTGTGGACACCCCACTCTCCAGGACTGGGAGGTGGGGACCTCCCCAGGGGTGCCAGGGCGGCCCTGGGGACAGTCCATCTTCCAGTGTCCCCACTGGCCACAGGTTGGGCACACTTTTGTGGGGGGCCGTTGTTTCGGGCATGCCTTTGCCCAGCGTCCCGACTGGTTGCATCGGAAGCAGGGTCCGGACGGGGGGAGTCCTAAGCCCTGGTCTAGGATGACTTGGGCCGGGCTGATCTCTTCCCTTAATTGCTGCCGTCAAGAAGACATATTTAGCTTTTCTCTCACGGTCTTTTTCTCTCTTAGCCTCTTCTTCTCTATTATTGAACATCTTGAAGACTACTTCTAGAAGGTCTCTTTGGGGGGCTCTCAGGGCCCTTCTCTGGTTGTCGAAGCTTGTGTCTGATGTCAGGGGCGCACTGGCTGATGAGCTGAACATGGAAGTAGAGTAACCCAGCAGGGGTGGTGATATCTAGGTTGGTATACTTCTGGACTGCCTCTGTGAGGCGTGCCAAGAATAAGGCTGGATTTTCGTCCGCCCCTCGGGTGATTTCCCTGACTTTATCATAATTGACATGGATATGAGTAATTTTCTGCATTCCTTCTAGAAGGCAGGTAATCACATGATTGAGTCTCCTGATACCTGGGTCACCAGGCTGGTACATCCAGTGAGGATCTAACTGAGGCAGCGCCTCATCAGCAGCTGGGCTATCCCGGTCTTGGTCATGTAAGTGATCGGCATGGGCTTTCGCTGCTTGCCAGATACGGTCCTTTTCATCTGGGCTGAGAGTGGCGTTTAGGATATAATACACGTCATTCCATGTGAGGTTACAGGCCTGGGAGAGTATCAGGAATTCTCTTCTGTATCTGGCAGGATTTTCAGAAAACGATCCTAACTTTTCTTTTATCTGGCTCATGTCTGACAATGAAAGTGGCACATGGACTCGGGTGGGGCCCTCTAGTCCCACCACCTCTCTTAGGGGAAATGTTTTGGGGATGTGATTGCATTGCAGGGCGGAGGGAGGGGTGGAGAATGGGGGAAGGGGAGTTGGGGTGATGGGGTGGCAGGGTCGAGGGGGAGTCAGAGGCTTCGGGGTCAGTAGGTGAGTTGAATGAGGGGGAATGAGAGGGTTGGTGGGGTGGCGGGTAGGGAGGGGGCTCGTCCTTGGGGTCGAACTCCGGGAGGTACGGAAGGTTGCCATTGGTGGTTAGTCAAATAAGAAGGGCCCTTTTGCTTGGGAGGCAAGGTACAGAGAAGGACCTCGTGGGTGGAGCAGGCCTTGCATAGGGAGGGTTTGCTCCGAAGGGCCCAAAAGGCTGTGGGTCCCAAGTGGTTGGGACCTCCAACCACTTGCCATTCCATTCAAGGAAGTTGGTGAGATTTTGAAGAATGTTAAAATCAAATGTGCCAAATTCAGGCCAGCAGTTTTGACTGTCCAGTTGGTATTGAGGCCAGATCTGTATACAGAGTTGTTTTAAGCGGTTAGCTTTGAGTTCAGTGAGTAAGAGCGGTTTGAGATTTTTGAGAACACAGGCCAGGGGGGAATCTTTTGGGACAGATTGGCCAGACCCCATAATTGAAAGGCAAACTCCTATTGGGAGTTCGAGTCATCACCTGTAGTCGCAACAGGAGTTATGAGAAGAGGGCTCTGTGTCAAGGTGGAGTGTCCCCCACTGTCGCCTACAGAGTGGCCCTGGGCCGGGGGTCCCCAGGACCCCGAGAGGACTGGGTTCTAGAGTGCCTCTAACACCATCCGGATCTTACCTTAATCTAGGGGCCGGCTTGAGTGCAGGGTTGTATGTAGAGCGGTCGAATGGCAAGAGTTCCCTGTTCTGGAGATCGTCAGAGAGAGAGAGAGACAGAAAGGGGGTAGAGCCAAGGCCTGGGGGTACGCAAAGCACCAATAAAGCCTTAGGACAAGGCTTGCACCGAAGGCACTAACAGAAAAGTGAGCTCAGAGCTCCAAGACTCCCAGACTCCGGGAAAAGGGAAAACGATGAGAGGGAGGGAGAGTGAGAGAGAGAGAGACGAGTGCCTCACTCCCTCCCAGGTTTCCGCACCAAGAATGTAAAGTGTAGTTCGGGCCAGGCAGAAAAGAAGGAGAGGTTACCTTTAACCAGGCAAGGAGGGGTGACAGTCCAGTCGGCCTAACAACCAGGCTGAGTGCCAAGAGGGATCAGGGAGGCTTCATAGGGAGGTTTGTGGAAGTGATAAGGGAAACGTTAGTCTGGCGGGACGTTTGGGGTAATCTTTAGCTGAGATAGCATTTGTAGTTGAACGGGGTAGGGGGGGGTTGGGGCAGGGGGTGATAAATCATGGGCAGATGTAGGGGGTGGGAGCTTTCTGGGCAGAGGGTGATAAGTCCCAGGTAGATGCAACCAGCTGGGAGCATCAGGGCGGGACTTAAAGTTCCGTTTTGTTTTCCCCAACAAAACTGAACGGTTAAACAAACAACAGAATGGGAAAGACTAGAGATCTCTTCAAGAAAATTAGAGACAGCAAGGGAGTGTTTCCTGTAAAGATGCGCATGACAAAGGACAGAAATGGTAAAAAGCTAACAGAAGCAGAAGAGATTTTAAGAAGAGGTGGTAAGAATACACAGGAGAACTATACAAGAAAGGCCTTAATGACCCGGATAACCACGATGGTGTGATCACTCACCTAGAGCCAGACATCCTGGAATGTGAAGTTGAGTGGGCCTTAGGAAGCATCACTACAAACAAAGCTAGTGGAGGTGATGGAATTCCAGTTGAGCTGTTTCAAATCCTGAAAGATGATGCTGTGAAAGTGCTATACTCAATATGACAGCAAATTTGGAAAACTCAGCAGTGGCCACAGGACTGGAAAAAGTCAGTTTTCATTCCAATCCCAAAGAAAGGCAATGCCAAAGAATGCTCAAACTACCGCACAATTGCACTCATCTCACACACTAGTAAAATCATGCTCAAAATTCTCCAAGCCAGGGTTCAGCAATACGTGAACCGTGAACTTCCAGATGTTCAAGCTGGTTTTAGAAAAGGCAGAGGAACCAGAGATCAAATTGCCAACATCCGATGGATCATCAAAAAAGCAAGAGAGTTCCAGAAAAACATCTATTTCTGCTTTATTGACTATGCCAAAGCCTTTGACTGTGTGGATCACAATAAACTGTGGAAAATTCTGAAAGAGATGAGAATACCAGACCACCTGACCTGCCTCTTGAGAAACCTATATGCAGGTCAGGAGGCAACATTTAGAACTGGACATGGAACAACAGACTGGTTCCAAATAGGAAAAGGAGTACATCAAGACTGTATATTGTCACCCTGCTTATTTAACTTATATGCAGAGTATATCATGAGAAATGCTGGGCTGGAAGAAGCACAAGCTGGAATCAAGATTGCCAGGAGAAATATCAATCACCTCAGATATGCAGATGACACCACCCTTATGGCAGAAAGTGAAGAGGAACTAAAAAGCCTCTTGATGAGAGTGAAAGAGGAGAGTGAAAAAGTTGGCCTAAAGCTCAACATTCAGAAAACGAAGATCATGGCATCTGGTCCCATCACTTCACGGGAAATAGATGGGGAAACGGTTGAAATAGTGTCAGACTTTAGTTTTTTGAGCTCCAAAATCACTGCAGATGGTGATTGCAGCCATGAAATTAAAAGACTTGGAAGGAAAGTTATAACCAACCTAGATAGCATATTAAAAAACAGAGATATTACTTTGCCAACAAAGGTCCATCTAGTCGAGGCTATGGTTTTTCCAGTGGTCATGTATGGATGTGAGAGTTGGACTGTGAACAAAGCTGAGCACTGAAGAATCGATGCTTTTGAACTATGGTGTTGGAGAAGACTCTTGAGAGTCCCTTGGACTGCAAGGAGATCAGCCCTGGGATTTCTTTGGAAGGAATGATGCTAGAGCTGAAATTCCAGTACTTTGGCCACTTCATGTGAAGAGTTGACTCATTGGAAAAGACTCTGATGCTGGGAGGGATTGGGGGCAGGAGGAGAAGGGGACGACAGAGGATGAGATGGCTGGATGGCATCACCAGCTCGATGGACATGAGTCTGAGTGAACTCCGGGAGTTGGTGATGGACAGGGAGGCCCTGCGATTCATGGGGTCGCAAAGAGTTGGACACGACTGAGCGACTGAAATGACTGAACTGACTGAACTTTGTTTTCCCCAAAGTTAGATGACTCAGCAAGGCCCAAGAACTCCTTCACCATGCATACCAGAAACTGGACGGATGGATGGATGGAAGGAAGGAATGCAAGTGACTTAAAAGAATAAACAGTCTAGTAGTAACAATAGGAGTAGAAAGTTAGTATCAGGACTTCCCTGGTGGTCCAGTGGCTAAGAAGCCACACTCCCAACACAGGGGGCCTGGGTTCAATAGAAGCCCTAAGCCCCCACTAAAGGATCAGAGATCCCACATTCCACAGCTAACAGCCAAATAAACAAAAAGTCTGCAAGCTACTTGAACCAGGCCTCCTACACTAGTCAAACTTTCTGCACACATATCATCTTTCTTTTTCCATCTCTTTGATTACTAAGGCACACTCTGTTTGTCCTTAAAAGGGAAGAAAAAGCACCACTGGAGGGAGGTGGTCATGAGCCTGGACCTTTCCAGTTCTGTGTCCACATTGGTGGCATAGGTCTTCCCTTGAGGGCAGAAACAAACACCAATATGATTTCTCAAGCACCTAATAAGTGCCCTGCAATACATAATCTTCACTCCTCACATCTGCTGTCTCACACTGAGACAACACTCCCATTTCACAGATAGGAAAACTGAAATGAAGTGCTCGGGAAATTGCTGAGCTTGGAGACTTCCCACAGAGCACAGGGGTGTTCAGGGGTCAGGACTGAGGCTGGGGTCTCGGGTGCCCCCTTCCCTCCTTAGATCTCTCTACTCGCCCCTCTCCCTCTCCCAGGACCTCATCTGTCCCTGGGTTTCTCTCTGAAGAGCTGCAACAGGACAACAAACTCCCTTCAAGCAGTCACAGGAATGGAAGTTAATTTCCACCAGGTGCCAGAATGCAGTGGGGTTTAAAACAGAAAGCAGTTGGCCGAGAGAAATTAAGGAAGACATTCATAAATGGAGAGCTACACCGTGTTCCTGGACTAGATGACTCAATATTGATAGTGTCAATTCTCCCCAAAATGATCTATAGATTCAGCACAATCCCAGTCAAAGTTCCAGCAAGTTTTTTGTGGAAATTGACGAGGCTATTCTAAAATGTGTATGAAAATGCAAAAGACCCAAAACAGTCAAGATGGATTCCCAGGTGGCACAGTGGTAAAAGAATCCACCTGCCAATGCAGGAGACCCAAGAGACGTGGGTTCGATCCCTGGATCGGGAAAATTCCCTAGAGAAGGAAATGGCAACCTACTCCAGTATTCTTGCCTGAAAAACTTCAGGGACAAAGGAGCCTGGAGGGTTACAGTTCATGCGGTTGCGAGTCGGACAGGACTGAGCGTGAGCATGCATGCAGATTATGAAGAACAAAGATGGATGATTTAAACTACCTGATTTTAAAACTTTCTGTACAGCTACAGAGAAGGCGATGGCACCCCACTCCAGTACTCTTGCCTGGAAAATCCCATGGACGGAGGAGCCTGGTAGGCTCTAGTCCATGGGGTTGCTAAGAGTGGGACATGACTGCGCGACTTCACTTTCACTTTTCACTTTCATGCATTGGAGAAGGAAATGGTAACCCACTCCAGTGTTCTTGCCTGGAGAATCCCAGGGATGGGGGAGCCTGGTGGGCTGCCCTCTATGGGGTCAGAGTTGGACACGACTGTAGCGACTTAGCAGTAGCAGCATACAGCTACAGCAATTAAGACACTGTGATAACGGTTTAAGGGTAAACAGACCAACAGATGAGAACAGAGAAAACCCAAAAATAGACCCACCCATATACTGTCAATTGATTCAGGACAAAGACACCGGTGCAATTAAGTGGAGACAGGATTTTCTCTGTGCCTCCAACCACCCTGGCCCCATGTGGGGCATCAGAGGTAGGGAGGAGGCTGAGAAAGATAATGGGGGGAGGGGGCCCGCTTTTGGTGACAGGGGCTGGTCTTATGCTCTGTGAATGTGTGTGTGTGTGTGTGTGTGTGTGTGTGTGTGTGTGTTTAAGAGGCTGACCTTCCTGTTGAGAGATGGCCTGGGAGCTCTGGCCAGCCTGGGGAGACCCTGAGAACTGAACAGCTTCCTGCGACTTCAAAGCCCATTTTTTCCGCAGAGGGATACTGCACTGTTGCGTTGCTGGGCCGAGCCACACAGAACCAAAGGTGCACGCTAATGAAGAGCCGCAGCCAGGAGGGGTGTAGCCTGGGCCCCCGGTCCCTCCAGCTCCAGAGTCTGCTTCATCCAAAAGCCAGGCCAGGCCAATTATTCCCCACCCCACTCGGTGTACACTAAGGATCTCTCTGGAGACCAGAGCAAAGGCAAGAGGCTTCAGAGGCAGCCGGAGGGCTTGAGGGCAAAACCAGGGGGCGCCGGGGCCAGAAGATGGCAGTTGGGGCCAGAGAGTGGTCAGGGAATGGTGATGAGAGGTGACCTCCCTGCCCACACCGGTGTCCTGTTTCACAAAGGCTGGAGCACAGAAGGAAAACAGGAGCGAGCTTTGTCCTGCCCCTGCTTCTGGCGAGATCTGGAGGGACCAGGAGCTCCTAGGGGGCGGCTGCTCTCAGAGCGAAAAGGAGAGACAGGCCTGGGAGGCCTTCCCCTCCATAAAGACTGCGGCAGAAGGCTTGAGACAGACCTGACACTTCTTGAGGACGCCCTGTGTGCCGCTCCTTGCATGCCACCCCCGTACACTTGACTCATTTAAATCCCCAGGACCGTGCTCTGACGTCGGCACAGTTACTAGCTCCACTTTAGATGAGATAACCGAGGCACAGAGATGTTAACTAACCTGCCCAAGACCACACAGTACTGAATGGTGGAGACAGGATTCAGACCCAAGTAGCCAAGCTGACCGCGACTGCCGGGATGGGGCGTGGGGGAGGCGCTGGCAGGGTGTTGGGGAGCAGAGGCCCCCTCCCCACCCCGCGCCCCGCAGATCCGCCAGCCAGAGTCGGGTTGGGCGCGGTGCCTTCCACGGTCGCCATGGCAACGCGAGCAGGGCGGGAAAGAGGGGAGACATTGGGTTGGAGAGCGGCCTCTGCGCATTGATCTCGCTTCAGTCAGATTCAATCCCGAGTGAAAATGGATTTTTTAATGCGTCTATTAGCTGCTTTGAAAACGCAAATTGAGTTCAGGAGAGACGGAGGCCGCCATCAGAAAACAATTTGGCGTCTGAGGTCCTGGGGTGCAGGGGGCGCCCCAGAACGAGGTACCCACCCCTCAGGCGGGAGCTTAAGTCTTGGCGAGGGGGAAGGGAGGAGGTACCCTGCGGCTGTCACCCCTCCCCAACCCCCAAGGTAAGGGGTTCTAGCGGGAAACAAGGGGCAGCTCTTCCACAGAAAAGAACAAATTGCGGGCCCCGGAGAGAAGCTAGTTCGTGCAGGGCACAATCCCGGAAGGCTTCCTGGATGAGGCAGGATTCTCAGGGGCCTTTGAAAACTCGCCTTCAGCAGATCCCAGGCTCAGGCGTAAAATAAGGCCCAGCAAATTTTGGCCCTGCGCTTTAGAATGTATGAAAGGCTCCTTCACTAGCTCTTCCTTACTTGAGCCCTCCTAAGGGCTACGTAGAGTAGATTGCGAACCCATTTCACAGTTAAGAAAATCGATGCGGGGCAGGAGTGTTGCCAGTATCTCTCAAGAAGGGTCCAGGCGGGCTAGAATTCCCCATCCCTGTTTTGTGAGACCCACATCTCCGGGAGGGAGAGGAGCTGCAAGAGCAGGCCTGGGTCGAGGGCCTTGGGGGCAGGGATTGCCGGCTGTGGGCGGGGAGCACAGCCGGCCTCTCCACCAGCGCTCAGGAGAGGTGCGGAGGGGGCTGGCGGGGGCAGGAAGTGAAAGGGCGGGACGACGGTGCGGGTCAGACAGATACCCCATTACTTCTTTCGTTGTCCTTTCAGTGTGTGGAGGCTTCTTTGCATATGCAAATGAATTCATCCTCCCGCAATTACAGCAGTAATCAGGAGCAAATTACCTTCTTGATGTTTACTTTCAGCGTCCTTAATTAATCTGGTTATTAGACAATTAATGAAGCTTGTTTGGTGAGAAATTCATAGCAAGAATGGAAAAGGGGATGTGTGTGTATGAGGTGTGTGTGAAGTGGGTGGGAGATGGTGCACTTAGCCAGAAATAGAGGCAGTTCCCAGGAGTCCCCTCAGCCTTCCCCGCCTCTGTCTCCCTCCCCGCTGCACACTGCACACGGGCAGACCCGCCTCTCCTTCTCCAAACTACTATTCTCAGCTTCCTCTTGCAGCCCATCACCTCCTCCAGGAAGCTTTTGTGGACTGGAAAAGTGGCCCCTCACATCCTCCAGATGAAGGCAGTGGCCGCACACAGGGTGGGAGGTCCAGAGATAGTTCCCTGGCCATCTCTGTTGCCCCTGGAGCCCATTCGAGGCCCCCTAATTCTCACACCGCCTCATGTTTACTGCCCACCCCCCAGACGGTGTCCAGAAAGTGTTCCAAAGGTGGCTCTCTGCCCACTACAGGAAAAAGTAACCTCTCATGGTCTGTGGGCTGTCCAGAGGGCACTGAGTGCGTGCACTCCACCCCTACACAACACACTGGGCTGTGAAACCACCACTCGGCTTGAGGAAACACTAAGATCATATTTCTTTTAATAATTTGCCAGTAACAGTCTGAGGCTCAAACCTGCTCATGCAGCAGTCGGGATTTCTCCTGAGGTACCCTTTCCCTAGGTCATATCTGGGGTTCCCAAGGACAAGTGTTCACGTTTCACAGTTTTATCCTGGAGTCATTTGTAACATTTATTTTTTCTCTCCAGTTTCTTTTAAGGTCTCTGGATTTCTACAGTTCTGCCTCAGTGTTGTCTGGGTTTCTCTTTAGTTACTCTGCTTGAATTCTTCATGCTTCCTTCCCAGGATTTGTCTTTTTCCAATTTCTGGAAAATTCCTAATCAACATTATTAAGTGTTACCTCGTTCAATCCCCTCAATCTCCTCTGGAATTCCTAGAAGGCATTTGCTAAATTCCTTATTCTATATCCCATGTCTTTTTTTCCCTCTTGTTCATATTTTTCTCTCTGTGCTGTGTTATGGCTAATGATTTCTTCAGATCTATTTTCCAGTTCACTAACTATCTCTTCAGTTGTATTTAATCTGCTGTTTAACCTGTCCATTAGGTTTTACATTTCAACATTATCATTTTCATTTCTGAGTCTATGTGTTCACTTTCATATTTGCCTGCTTTTCCTGGCCACATTTTTATTTCCCTAGTTTAAACAATTCTTTTTTTTTTTCATATTCTGGATCTGACCATTCCAGTATCTTAAATCTTGAAGGTCTAATTTGGCCATTTGTTGTTTTACAGACTCACTCATGAGCAGTTTTTTTCCTCATGTACTTTGTAATTTTGTATTGCAGATTCAAGCTTGGCTGGGTTCTACCCATACAAAACCTGCACAGCAGGAGCTGAGGGAGACTGTGTCCTTCCTGAGAGAATTTGCTTTTGCCTTTGCTTTAGCCAGGTGCCTCAGGGGCTACCAACAAACTTGGAGTTAATTTCACTACTGGGAGTTTCCTTGAAGGTGCAAATGTTTCCCCTAAACCTCTGCGTGGGCAGGCCTGTGATTATAAACCTAAAGGCTTTTCTTTCTACCTAGAACACAAGCTGAAATAGACAAATGTTCTTATCATTTCTCTTTGCCACTGGTGAATTTTTTTCTCTATCCTTTCACAAGAGGTGTAGCTTTGAGAGCCTTGTTTTATGTTTTGTTTTGTTTTTATAAAGGTCTCAATTATGACTCCCTACCATGAGTGCTCACAACCCAGCTCTTTCTTCCTCGTGGAGCCTTCAACACCCAAGCCTCTAGGGCTTTATTTCTGGGCCTGGACAACTGTGTCTTCCAGGAGACATTTCTGGTTGTCACAACTGGGGAAGGGAGTTGCTTTGGCATCTAGTGAGTAAAGGCCAAGGTTGCTGCCAAATATCCTACAATGCACAGGACAGCCCCTCCTCAACCCAAAATAATCTGGCCCAAAATGTCAACAGTGCTGCTACTGAGAAACTCTGATCTCAGTCATGGAAATGTATGTGCAAAGGACCCGAGGTCTCCCCAAAGCTTCAGGGCTCCCTAACACTCAGGCTTCCAGCACCTTTTTTTGTTTGACAGGCTGAAGATTTTCCTTGCATTTATTCATTCTGAAAACAGACATGCATTTAAAAAAATAGTTGTGTCTTAAAAAATCATTGTCTCTTATAGAGCACCTCTGGGTATTCTGTGGTGGGAGATGCCTCAGGATATCCACTCCCGCCAGCATCTACCTCTCTACTGTTTGCTGCTCCTGCTCACCTCTTACCTTCTCTGTTTCACCCCTTCTCCCTGCGCCAGTGCACACCTGGAAACCCGAAGAATGTTACTGAAGGTTTGGGAGACAACTAAAAGAGCCCTGAGAGGGTATTTTAATGTCCCCACCAGCAGCAGTTACTGTTCCACGACTTGCCTCCTGCTCACATCTCCAGGTCTCTCATCACCCCCACCCGCAACCTCAGAAAGAATGTCATCTCCTCCCTTCAACCCAAGACTCAAGCCATTCCTGCAGCAAGAATATGCATCCCATCCCTTGGAGTCTGCATCAGGCTTGTCCACTCTGGAATCCAGAGCTGGGCCTACAGGAGGTGCTCAGTATTGACTAGCTGAATGAATGGATGAGGCCCTGCTTCCGGGTCTGGCAAGGCAATCATACTAAGTGTACGCATATTTCCTGGCTTCTGGGTTATTCAGCTTCAAAGTGACAGCATGTTGGGACAGCCACAGCTTTGGTCTAAATGCACATTTAGGAAAAACATTTCTCTAATGCTTCAAGGGCACAGGCAGGCTCGAGGAGCTCCTGATCTCCATAACTAAATAGCACACTTAACCTTGCAAACTGCAGCATCTGTGCTCCAATTCGTAGTGACTTTACAGTTTCCTCCAAGAACAAATAGGGCAGATTTTTGCTTGTTTGTAACTACAGGGCCCAGCCTGGGATGGAGGAAAAGCCAAAGCCGCCTGTTCCAAAGCCTTAGTTCTCTCCACCTTCAGAAACCCAAACTGCTGCCACCCCCAACTGGCCTCACCCTGGAAAGAGCAAGGCAAGGTCTTTGGGACCCAAGCGACCCCTGGAATTCCAAGGTCATTCACTCCATTCATTTGTTTCAATAAATATTTGCAGGATAATTCCATATTCACTGTTTCAAGCTTTGAAATTTAGTAGAAAATAAAGTCCCTGCCCACTCAGCACTTTTGTTCTCCTGGAAGAGACGCAACCAATATACTATGGGATGGGAAGGGGAGGGGGTGTAAGATCTGTGAAGGAGAATGAGGTGAGTCAGTGGCTGGAGTGATGCAGGGTTGCGAATGGGGGTTTCTGTTTAAGGAGCGGTCAGGAAATGCCTCCCTGGGAAGGCCACTTTGTTCATTGAAAAGTAAGAGAGCCAGAATTGGGGGAGGGGAGAGAGGATTGGGAAGAGAAAAGGAAAGAAAGGAAGGAAAGGGGACTGGACAAACATCAGAAGCTGCCCCATTGAGTCTCACAGGCCTTGGCTAGAGATCTGACGGGAAACCTGGAGGGTTTAAAGCAGGGACCTGAAAGATTGTAATTTACATGTTCACAAGGTCCCTCTGGCTGAAGCATCAGACCTGTATGAGGGAGTGGGGACAGGAGGCGGGTTCTAAATAACCCAGGTTAAGTGAAATAGAAGGGAAGGGGCCAGGGCACAACTCTTTAAGAATGACACAGCCATCACGGATATGACATAAACTGGTTAGAACCAATGAGGTGAGGTCCAAGATGGCAGAAGATTCGCCTTCCAGTAGACCTTGAGGCTCATTATACACTGATTGTAATATGATTAGCTAAATGACTTATCCACAAGCACCAGGACAGTTCCAAGGCGGACCATAAAAGGCCAAAAAGTAGGCAGTGGCCCAACTCCTGGAAGTCCCCACCCCTTCCTTGAAATAGTTGGAATAATCCTCCCACTCATTAGCCTATGAAATTACCCAGCCCATAAAAACTAACCACACCATGTTTCAGGGCCTCCTGCCTTCTAAGATAGCCCACATTCTGTCTATGGAGCGTGTTTCTCCCAGAGCCGCTCTCACCTTCCGAGATGGACTGCTTTCTGCCTATGGGATGCGTATCTCTCTAAACAAATCCGCTTACCTATCCCTTTGCCTCTCGCTGAATTCCTTCTGTGCTGAGACATAAAAACCTGAGCGTCATTAGGTTAATCATTAGCCTCCTGAGACCAGGTGTACAATCTCAATTAAAAGACTGTAGGTTCGTGTCCCAGCCCATGAGTTCAAGTCTGGTTTTTGGCTGGGTTCTAGACCTATCTGAGCTGTGCAGGTTCATAAGGATAATAGTGGTTTGCACCAGGTGGGAAGAAGCGGTTGGATTTTGAAACTCCTACAGGCAAGTCATCAAGGACTGGGTGGCGCATTGGATGCAGGGTGGCGATTAGGGATCAAAGTTGATCCCATGGTTTCTGACCTTGAGGCTGGTGGGGGCTCTTGAGAGGAAAGAGGGGCAGGTTAGGGGGTGGTCAAACGTCTGGATCTGCACACGCTAAGGTGGAGCTGCCTGGTGATGGGGTTCAGAATGTGCTATCCCAAAATATGGCACCTTGGATAGTCAATATTTTAAGCTGAACATGTTTAAAAATAGCAGAAGCAGGACGGTCACCCGGAGGAAAGGAGCTTCCTCATCTCCAAAGACAAAATGATGACAAGATGGAATCTAAGAAACAGGCCTTGCCAAGTTCCCCTAGTTAATTACACTTACCTTTCACTCTGACCTGTCACATTTCTATGCAACTGGCTCCTCTTCATCAAACCTAGCACAAAAACACTCAGGTCTAACTGTCTCTTCAGTTTTTTGTTCCTTGTGAAGTCTCCTGTGTCATCATGTAAAACTTATGTGAATTAAATGTGTATACTTTTCTCCTGGGAATCTGTCAGTTTAATTGTCAGGCCCAGTCAGGGTCCTAAGATGGTCATGGAAAACTTTTCCCTTCCCTCTCCTGGCAAAACTGGGGACTGGGGAGGGGGCCACACAAGTCAAGTTCAGGTGCAAGAGCAGAAAGCTGGAGATGCACGACTGGGAGCCAAAGCCGCAGAAGAAGCCTCTAGGGAGAGGGTACAGCCAGAGAAGTAGGGGAGTCTGTGGTCCGAGCCCTGGACACACAAACATCCAGAGGTCATTAGCTGGGGCCCCATCCTGCTTAAAGCTTCCCAGTGGACCTCTGGCTGCAGGCTGCCAGGTCCTGGGTGATCTCTGCTTGGGGTCTCCGACTAAATGCTGCTCTGGTCTCGTTTAACAAAGCCTAAAAGCAAGACAAAAAGATTGAACCGTTTCCAAGTAACTTAACCACATTCTGGACAAACCTCAAGAATATTTCTATGTATACAAAAATTACCAGCACCCTAGGAGGTAAAATTCACAATATCTGACATCCAATGAGAAATTACCAGGTATACAAAGACAGAGGAAAATGCGATGCATAAGAAGAAAATAAATCAATCAGTTGAAACCAACACAAAATGACACAATGACAGAATTAGTAGACAAGGATATTCAAATAGTTCTTATAACTGCACAAGTCATTTGGGGGGGCTTGTTCTACCTCAAGGACACTGGTGCTGGCAAGCACCATTTTGGAGTTTTTCCTCTAGTCTATTAGTACCAGGAGCTTACCTACCAACCAGCTGGCCAGTGCTAGTTCCAGGGCCCCCTGAACCAAAGAGACAGCCACACCGGGACCTGCCCACCTCACCCCATCAATGGGCTGGCCCCACGCACCAGCAGGCAGCAGTCAACCAGGCCAGGGATCGGCCCTGCCCACTTGTGCACCCACAATAACCAGCTCTGCCACAAGAGAAGGTCCACACAGGGGGCACCCCTTGAGCATATAGGTCTGGTGACCAGAGGGGAGGTGTGCTGCTGGGCCTCACTGGACATTTCCTACATAAAGCCACTTTTCCAAGATTAGGAAGTGTAACGGACCTACCCAATACATAAACACAGAACACTAGGCAAAAGGAGGAAACAGAGGAATATGTTCCATGAAGAATCAAGACAAAATCCTGGAAGAACTAAGCAAAGTGGAGATAAGCAATTCACCTGATAAAGGGTTCAAGGTAATTATCACAAAGATGCTCAAAAGGGGCTTCCCAGGTGGTGCAGGGGTTGGGACTCGGCACTCCCACTGGGTACGCAGGTTCGGTCCCCGGCCAGGGAACTAAGATCCCACATGCCACACAGCACAGAAATAAACAAAAATAAAATGAAGATGCTCAAAGAACCCAGGAGAAGAATGCATGAATACAATGAGAAACTTAACAAACAGTTAAAAAATATAGAGTAGAACCAAGCAGAGGTGAAGAATACAATACAGATAAAAAATATATTTGAAGGAATGGCTCAGATGGTAAAGAATCTGCCTGCAATGCAGGAGACCCAGGTTTGATCCCCGAGTTGTGTAAGATCTTCCAGAGAAGGGAATGGCAACCCACTCCAGTATTCTTGCCTGGGAAATCCCATGGTCACAGGAACCTGGTGGGCTACAGCCCATAGAATCACAAAGAGTCGGAAATGACTGATTGACTAACATTTTTTTCAATGAGGATAGCTTAGGAGACCTCTGGAACAACATGAAGTATACTAACATGTGAATTGTAGGGGTCCTAGAAGGAGGAAAGAGTAAGAAAGGGGCAAAGAATTTATTTGAAGAAATAATAGCTGAAAACTTCCCTAGCCTGGAGACAGAAACAGGACATCCAGGTCTAGGAATCACAGAGTCCCAACAAGATTGGCCTTCAGAAGTCTACACCAAGACACATTATCATTAAAATAGCAAAAAAAAAAAAAAAACACCTAAACTAAAATGAGACACTTGTACAAGCAGAGAGAGAAAAGGGAACCCTTGTACACTATTGGTGTGTATGCCAGTTGGTACAACCACTATGGAAAGCAGTATGGAGGCTCCTCAAAAAATTAAAAGTAGAGCTACCATCAGTTCAGTTCAGTTCAGTTCAGTCGCTCAGTTGTGTCCGACTCTTTGCGACCCCATGAATCGCAGCACGCCAGGCCTCCCTGTCCATCACCATCTCCCAGAGTTCACTCAGACTCACGTCCATTGAGTCAGTGATGCCATCCAGCCATCTCATCCTCTGTCGTCCCCTTCTCCTCCTGCCCCCAATCCCTCCCAGCACCAGAGTCTTTTCCGTGAGTCAACTCTTCACATGAGGTGGCCAAAGTACTGGAGTTTCAGCCTTAGCATCATTCCTTCCAAAGAACACCCAGGGCTGATCTTTAGGATGGACTGGTTTGATCTCCTTGAAGTCCAAGGGACTCTCAAGAGTCTTCTCCAACACCACAGTTCAAAAGCATCAATTCTTCAGCACTCAGCTTTCTTCACAGTCCAACTCTCACATCCATACATGACCACAGGAAAAACCATAGCCTTGACTAGACAGACCTTTGTTGGCAAAGTAATGTCTCTGCTTTTGAATATGCTATCTAGGTTGGTCATAACTTTCCTTCCAAGGAATGGAGTCTTTTAATTTCATGGCTGCAATCACCATCTGCAGTGATTTTGGAGCCCCCCAAAAATAGTCTGACACTGTTTCCACTGTTTCCCCATCTATTTCCCATGAAGTGATGGGACCAGATGCCATGATCTTAGTTTTCTGAATGTTGAGCTTTAAGCCAGCTTTTTCACTCTGCTCTTTCACTTTCATCAAGAGGCTTTTTAGTTCCTCTTCACTTTCTGCCATAAGGGTGGAGTCATCTGCATATCTGAGGTTATTGATATTTCTCCCTGCAACTTTGATTCCAGCTTGTGCTTCTTCCAGCCTGGCGTTTCTCATGATGTACTCTGCATATAAGTTAAATAAGCAGGGTGACAATACACAGCCTTGACGTACTCCTTTTCCTATTTGGAACCAGTCTGTTGTTCCATGTCCAGTTCTAACTGTTGCTTCCTGGCCTGCATACAGGTTTCTCAAGAGGCAGGTCAGGTGGTCTGGTATTCCCATCTCTTTCAGAATTTTCCAGAGTTTGTTGTGATCCACACAGTCAAAGGCTTTGGCATAGTCAATAAAGCAGAAAGAGATGTTTTTCTGGAACTCTTGCTTTTTCCATGATCCATCGGATGTTGGCAATTTGATCTCTGGTTCCTCTGCCTTTTCTAAAAACAGCTTGAACATCTGGAAGTTCACAGTTCATGTATTGCTGAAGCCTGGCTTGGAGAATTTTGAGCATGACTTTACTAGTGTGTGAGATGAGTGCAATTGTGCGGTAGTTTGGGCATTCTTTGGCATTGCCTTTCTTAGGGATTGGAATGAAAACTGACTTTTTCCAGTCCTGTGGCCACTGCTCAGTTTCCAAATGTGCTGTCATATTGAGTGCAGCACTTTCACAGCATCATCTTTAGGATTTGAAATAGCTCAACTGGAATTCCATCACCTCCACTAGCTTTGTTCGTAGTGATGCTTTCTAAGGCCCACTCGACTTCTAATTCCAGGATGTCTGGCTCTAGATGACTGATCACACCATCGTGATTATCTGGGTCATGAAGATCTTTTTTGTACAGTTCTTCTGTGTACTCTTCCCACCTCTTCTTAATATCTTCTGTTTCTGTTAGGTCCATAGCATTTCTGTCCTTTATCGAGCCCATGGAATATTACTTAGCCATTAAAAGGAATGAACTCTTGCCATCTGAGACAATGTGGATGGACCTAGAGTGTATTAAACTAAATAAGGTAAGTCAGGCAGAAAGACAAATACTGTGTGATTTCACATGATGTGGAGTCTAAAAATATAAAACAAATGAGTGCACATAGCAGAACCCCACTCACAGATACAGAGAATACACTGGCGATTGCCAGACTGGAGAGGGATCGGAGATGGCTGAAATAGGTAAAGATGAGTGACGTAGGAAGATTAAGAGGCACAAACTTCCAGTTATAGAATAACTTAGCCATAGGGATATAATATACACCATACAGAGTACAGTTAATAATAATTATAACTCTGTATGGTGACAGATGGTAACTAGACATATCATGGTGATCATTTTGTAATGTATAAAAATATCAGCTCACTATGTTCTATGCCTGAAACTAAAAAATATTGTAAGTCAATTTTACTTAAATAAATAATCTTAGTTACAAAAATAGAAACTATACAAGATGAAACACAAAGAGAAAAAAGATTGGAAAAAAAAAAGAATAGAGCATCCCTGAGTTATTGGAACAAGGTCTCACATACATGTACTAGAAGTCCCCCAAGGAGGACAGAAACAGTTCTGAAGAAATAATGGCCAAAATCTTTCAGAAAAAAAAACAAAGACTATTAACCTACAGATCCAAGAATCTCAACAAAATGCAAGCACAAGAAATGCAAAGAAAACCACTTTGGGGCACGTCATAATGAAACAGCTTAAAACCAGTGATAAAGAGAAAAAGTAACAGCAGCCGGAGGAAAGTGACATTACACACAAAGGGACAAAGATAAGGATGATGGCACATTTCTCCTTGAAAACAACAGAAACCAGAAGACAGGGAGCAACATCTTTAAAGAACAAAGATGAAGGCTGAAAGCTGGGAGAGGAGCTGGGAGACTGTTCGCCACCCAGGGGTGACAGGTGGTAAGGAAGTGAGGTCCATTGGTGGTGGTGGGTATGAGGAGAGGGCGGAGAGGGTGGTGAAACCCAGCCACAGGTGAAAGGTGGGAAGCGGAAGTCTAGGGGAAGGTGCCGGCTGCTGATCACCAAAATGAGGAGCAAGGAAGCAGACCACGTGTAGGAGAAGACTGAGTTCCACTGTGGACCACTCGCAAAGGGAGACCCCTGTAGAGCTGCAGCCAGTGGGCTGCTCAGAAGGTTTGGAAGCTAAAAGAGAGAGAAAGTTGGCATTTATTTGATGATCTACTAGGCAGGATAGGAAAAGCTACAACTTAAAAATAATCTTGGGACCTCTCTGGGAGTCTAGTGGTTAAGACTTCATGCTTCCAATGCAGGGGGCACAGATTCGATCCCCAGTCGGGGAACTAAGATCTCACATGTGGCACGGCTGAAAAAAAAAAAAAGGAAAGAAACCAATCTTGATATCCCAACATCCTAGCAAAACAGGATATTTATCTCCTGTGCATACAAAGTTCACCATGGGACGGCAGAGGCTCTCCCCCAACCAGTGATTCAGAGACCTAGGTGACCTCCGTCTCACGTGCCACCATCTCAACCCGCAACTTCTAAAGTTGCCACAGCACGAGAAGGAAGGCCCTATGGAAGAGATAGACCTGTGAGCTTCCAGAAGCGACAGGCACAGTTGCTGCCCACAGTTCATGGACCAGAACAGGTCACGTGGCCTCAACCCAACTGCAAGGGCGGCTGGGGTGTGTTGGGAAGGACACTGCGTGTTGGGAAAGCGCTGAAGAGGAAGAAGAAGAAAGGAGCAAACGGACCCCGGCCTGGAGCCCCAGAGGAAGACCTAGCATTTGAGGAGCGGGTGGAAGAAAAGAAGCCCCAGAGGATGGTGGGCAGCCAGAGAAGGAGAGGAAGGCGCGTCGTACTGGAGGGTGAGGCAGTGAAGGCTCCAGGGTGGGCCCGTGTCCCCTCCTGACTGCCCGTGCTTTCCCGATGCTTTTGTCGTCCTGAAATCACCTTCAGGAGACATTCTCTCCATTCACAGGTGCAGACACTAAAGTTGGGAGAAATGAGTGCCTTGGGCACCTGCGTCACAGAAGCCAAAGCTGGGGTTCTAGCTCCAGACCCCTCAGTAGGCCTGTGTTCACCCCTTGCCCCTGCCAGGGCTGGGCACAGCTGTCCACCTCCCTGGATGGTGTGCACAGACTGCCCTTGCCCTCCAAGCTCAGACCACCCCTCCCCACCGCCCCAACTTTCCCAAGTACAAACTCAGAAGGAACAGTGTTTACCAGGGAGATGCTCTTGGAAAACCGCACCTCCCCTAACTTCCTAGGTGGACCAGGATGGTGATGGGGAGGGTCTTTCTGGGATCTTTCAAATCTTGACAAACCTCTTGACTCTCCAGGCCTCAGTTTCCTCCTCGGCTACTGTATGCGTGAGGGGGCAGAGAGGATGGTTGTTGGGGTCCTGCCCCACTTAGACATCAGTTCTATACCTACTTCACCAGTGAGTCCATCTCCCACCCTGTGACAGAGGGCAGGGCTGGCAGGCCCACCCAGGACTGGCCTCGGGCTCCCCAGGCAACCCCATCCCCTTCCACTGCCCCACAACACCAATAAAACCTCTTCCTCCAATCACACACAGGCCCACCAGGGCTGGGGATGCCAACCAAGGGCCTGATTTGCATACTCAAGCCCCTCCCCCACCCTTAGTGTGTGCACAGTTGCCATAGCAACCAGCCCCCAAAGACTCTCCTTTGTAGTTGCCTCCCCTTTCTGTAATGCTGGAACGCTGGCTGCCTACCCAGGCTCTGGGGGCTCAGAGCTCAGTACTTCCACTAATGAATGAAGAAACGGGCCCAGAGAGGGAAAGCAACTTGCCCAATGGTACACATCGAGTTAGCAGCCAAGCCTGTGTTTAGAACCCAGGTCTCCTGCTTCCAAATCCAAGCTGTCCATCTTCCTGGGGTTGGGGGGGGCGGGTAATGGGGCAGATGGGGGCTGTCCCCTATCCAATGACCAGAACGCTACATCCATGCTCCCCTCGGGCCTCCAGGGAAGACCTCGAGAAGCTGCAATGAAGAAAGGACCCATTGGACTTTGGGCAGAGACTCGGTGATAGAACTGAGCGCTGGGGGAGGGGGTGAAGCTGTGGAGGTGGCGATTCTGCTATCCAGGTCTCTCTGGGTCTCCAGTCCAACCTCCTCCCCCCAATCCAGTCATTCAACAATATTCATTATATGCTGTGTGCTGGGGACTGTTCTAGATTCAGCTTAAACTGACATTTGTGATTTGTGATCAAGCTAACAAAAACTCCCTGCCCTGGTGTGGCTGACCTTCTGGCGGGAGGATGAAGACAAGGACAGGCCACAGGCACGTTAGGATGATGTCCGAGATAAAGCAGTGGGGGGAATGCTTGCTACTTGACTGAAGGTAATCTGGAAAGTCCTTTCAAAACCTACCTGTTCCCATTCCACACCTTCAGAGCAGCTGATGTCTTGAAACATGACTCCTATATGATGACCAAACATTGCCGTGTTTCAGGAGAACCTGCTTTGACCCAGAAGCCTGAGGCTTTGGTGGTAGACTTTGAGATAGCACAGATGACAGGCTGGAAGACGTTTGGGGGCAGGGGCCTCCCTGAAACAACCTAAGCAGCCTGTTGCCAGCACGGCCTGCAGGCTCCAGAGTCTGATTTCAGAGTCCTAGAAAGGATCACCCCACCACCGCTCACGGGCACCAAAATAATGACTAAACTGCAGTATGGGAGATAAAGAGCTCAAAGCTAGAGAGAACACCGAGTCACAAGTTCCTGAGCGAGAACCAGGTGCCCAGCTTGGCTGGCAGACCCCTTTCTGGGGAAGGAGTTTTGTTGATTTATTAAGGACATTTTCAAACATATGTAGCAGGAGAATAGTATCATGAACTCTCAGATGCCTGACCACAGCTCAAGAATCATCAACTCGGGATTTCTCTGATGGTCCAGTGGTTAAGAATCTGCTTTTCAATGCAAGGGACACACAGGTTTGATACCTGGTTAGGGAATTAAGGGGCTTCCCAGGTGGCGCTGTGGTAAAGAATCTGCCTGCCAATGCAGGAGACGCAAGAGATGTAGGTTCAATCCCTGGATTGGGAAGATCCCCTGGAATAGGAAATGGCAGCCCACTCCAGTATTCTTTCCTGGAAAATTCCATGGACAGAGGAGCCTGGTGGGCTACAGTCCATGGGGTCGCAAAGAGTCAGACACGACTGATCACAGAAAGAGCCCACGCGTGCAGCAGTGAAGACCCAGAGCAGCCCCCCAAAAATTATCAACTCAGGGTCACTCTGGTTTCAGCTCCATGCCCTTTCTGCCCACTGGAAACCTCTGGTTTTTCTGGAATACTGGGACTGGTTTTATAAGGAAAGAACTGGAAGAACAGAAGCTCCCCTTCCCCAAACCTAACTGCAAAGAGGAGGACTCTAGAAGCGGAGGTGCGGGGCAGCCAACAAGGGGGGGTCTTGGGCAGAGTAGTCAGGGCAGACCATAAAGTTAGGGGGGCTCCTGGGGTACCTGCCCTGAAGATAGGGCTCCTAGTCCAGCTGATCAAGCAGAGGGTCCTGGCCGAGGGAGTCAAGTCCCATTTCCTGCCCCAACCTCATCTCTTTGTTTTCTTTCCCTCCTCTTTTTCCCCCTCACTCACAATAAAAACATAATTATGGGCTTTATAAAAAAAAAAAAAAAAAAGGCAAATTATGGTGACATGCTTTAATTATCTGCCAAGCAATGGCGGGCTGAATTACACAGGCAGGGCCCTGGAGGTTACCTAAAAATAAAGCAAGAAGCCTCATTAGATGCTAATTGCTGCTTTTGCCAACTGAAGTGAGATTTTGGCACCGTGCACCATTCAGCCCTGGGGTGTCTGTAGAGAAGTCTAAGCCCTGGGAAGCTCAGAGTGCCAGGGCCAAGGCCTGTGGGGCATCGGGGCAGGGCAGGGCAGGCACAGGGGGCAGGGGTGGGGCTCTCATGCCAGGGACAGCCCCTCAGTCTCTCCTCAATGCTCAGTGGCTGGATGGAAACCCCAGGCTGTGGGAAGGGCGCCCAAAAAAGAAAAGGGCCTACAGGACTTCCCTGGTGGCCAGTGGTTAAGATTTTGCTTTCTGATGCAGGGGGTACAGGTCAGGGAACTAAGATCTCACATGCCTCATGGCCCCGAAAAACACAAACAATATTTTAACAAATTCAGTTCAGTTCAGTCACTCAGTCATGTCTGACTCTGCAACCCCATGGACTGCAGCAAGCCAGGCTTCCCTGTCCATCACCAACTTCCAGAGCTTGCTCAAACTCATGTCCATTGAGTTGGTGATGCTACCCAACCATATTATCCTCTGTAGTCCCTTTCTCCTGCCTTCAATCTTTCCCAGCATCAGGGTCTTTTCAAATGAGTCAGCTCTTCGCATCAGGTGGCCAAAATATTGGAATTTCAGCTTCAGCATCAGTCCTTCCAATGAATATTCAGGACTGATTTCCTTTAGGATGGACTGGTTGGATCTCCTTGAAGTCCAAGGGACTCTCAAGAGTCTTCTCCAACACCACAGTTCAAAAGCATCAATTCTTTGGCGCTCAGCTTTCTTTATAGTCTAACTCTCACATCCATACATGACTACTGGAAAAACCATAGCTTCGACTAGACGGACCTTTGTCCGCAAAGACATGTCTCTGCTTTTTAATATGCTATCTAGGTTAGTCAAAGACCAAAGAAAGACTTTTTAGTCTTTATTGGTCCATGCATGCTAAGTCACTTCAGTCATGTCTGACTCTTTATGACCCCATGGGCTGTAGTCCTCCAGGCTCCTCTGTCCATGAGATTCTCCAGGCAAGAATACTGGAGTGGGTTCCCATGCCCTCCTTCAGGGGATCTTCCTAACCCAGGGATTGAACCGCATCTTCTATGGATCCTACAGGTGGATTCTTTACTGCTGAGCCACCCAGGAAGCCCCAAAATGGTCCACATCAAAAAAAAGAAAAAATCTTTTTTTTTTTTTTTTTTAAAAAGGGCCCATAGTCTGACCTCTGACTGGGGAAGGGTCCTATAGCCCCCTAGAAGATAAGCATCCTCCTGTGGGTTTCCAAGGACGCTTCCCTGGGCCTGGAGGCTGAAGTGGGGCAGTGATCCTGGAGTGGGGCTAAGAGACAACTCTCTGGACCCCCTACCTCTGCTTCCAGGGAGCAAGAAGGCAGGATGGGAGAAACAGACCCCAGCACATTGGAACGCAGAACCAGCCCATCTGAGCTGGAAGGGATCCAAACTTGGATACTGCTCCTGAAGCTTAGCCCCCAGGGTCCTGGGAATTCCACACAGGTGGCCCATGTGCCCATCTAGCCTGGGGGCCCAGTGGACTCCTGTTCTGGACAGTTAGCAGTTTAGTCTTCGTTTTGAGCCTCAAAAAGCTTTTTAGTGGCATTGTCCCCACCCCAGCTACAGAAACCCCGAGGGCTGGTACCACCCCTGGCTTGCTCACTACTCACACCGGGGCCTGGCTTGTACATGCATGAGTGCGTGCATGCCCAGTCACTTCAGTCATGTCCGACTCTTTACTACTGCCCTATGGACTGTAGCCACCAGGATCCTCTGTTCATGGGATTCTCCAGGCAAGAACACTGGAGTGGGTTGCCATGCTCTCCTCCAGGGGATCTTCCCAACCCAGGGATCGAACCCTGGTCTCTCCCATTGCAGGCAGATTCTTTACTGTCTGAGCCACCAGGGCAGCCCACACAGTACATAGTAGGTATTTAATATCTGTTGAATGAGTAAGGAAAGTGTTCTTACCAGATTTGTCTAGTTTTCCCCAGATTTTCTTGGTTTTAGGACGGAAAGTCCAGCAGCCCAGGAACTCCCTGAGACCCCAGAAACCCTAGGTCTGAACTCCACCCTCCATCTGACCCACACAAACATATTTCAATCCCACATGTTGGCCTTTAACACACAGCTATTGCTAGGTAGCTTGGTCTTGCACTGGACTGAACTACCGGGCCTGTAAATGGACTTAACGACCCTACCCCCAGAGCTTCTGGTCCAGCCAGCCTGGGGTGGAAAGAAACCCACAATTTGATTTCCTCCTTTTTTTTTTGCCCATGGCCATGCCATGCAGCAGGCAGGATCTTAGCTCCCTGACCAGGGATCAAGCCCACGCCCCCTGCATTGGGAGCACAGAGTCTTAGCCACTGGACCACCAGGGAAGTCCCCCATAATTTGATTTCTAACAAGTTCTCAGAGATGCTGATGTTGATTTAAGATTCTTCTGCCAGAACACGGATTTACCTGGCCCACTGAGCTGTCCCTGATCCCCTGGGGAGCTTGTAATACAGACCTGTGCCAGCCCCACCCACGGGACCTCAGATGGAGTCCTTCCGAACGACCATCCACCATCTCCATGGTCTAAAGTTCTGGTGGGGGTGGAACCTCCACTGGGTAATCCTGTTATCTTGCCCTGGGCAGGGGCTGCCTCTGACCTCACCCCCGGGCCTCTCAGAGGCTGAGGCCCTAGGGGAGGGCTAAGCACAGAGCAGAGAAAAGGTCTCCAGGGGGTCAAGGACACTGCAAATCCCTCCCCCCCCATCTTATTGAAAGAGAAGATTCTGAAGATACAAATATCTGTCCACATTTGGTGGGTGTCCCTTGAGCCTGGGAATTAATAATATGGGATGGAGAGCAAAGATGAGCAGCCAGCGGGCCCTGGAAGTTCTCCCCACTGTGTGCGTCAGGGCCGGCCCCATCTGCAGCACGTGGGGGACCCCAGCCCCAGACTCATGGGCCTAGGCCTCTATCGTGATGGGCCCCTGGGATGCCCACCATCCCACAGAGCTGCAGCAGGCCTGCCTTCCAAAAGTCCTGCGGGGAGCGGGTCCTTCCTCCTCATTTCTGCACCACAGAGCCTACTCACCTCTCCTCTGTACACCAGACCCCTGCTGGGAATGCACACCCCTCCCAAGGCTTCCCCACTTAACCACTGACCCCATTGTCATGTTTCCTTGGGTCATCAGCATTTCTAGGGCCCCAGGCAGGCCGGCCTAAGGCCCACGCAGAGCCCACGTGGCTCTGACCCTCAGCCTCCTCCTCCCTCTAGGAGGCCTTGAACTGCCCTCTCCTGAATGCTAGGGGGCAGAGGGGGCAGCACCCGCCTTGGAAGGAACATGACTCTCCCTGGAACCTAGAAGGGGCTCCATAGATACGGGGGGCACCTGGGGAAGTCCCGGGCTGAGTGTCAAGCCCTTGGGTTCCAGGCCAGGCCCTCTGTCCAGACCCAGCCCGGCAATCACCGTAGGGGGACCCGGACCACTGAGGGGACAAGGTGCCCAGGCAGGGGGTGCGGTCAGAGAGCTGCCCACCCCCCGACATCCAGCTCCTTCACTCCACCCCTGCCTACACTGCACTGGGCACTGAGTAGACTCTATTCTGGGTGGCAGCCTCAGGGACCACCCTGTGAAAGCAAGATGATGGGTGTGAGACCTCCTTCCCCACTCCCTCCCTTACACACATATTTATTGAGCACATAGTAGGCATTGCACACACATACACAGTCTCACCGGACCCCCAGGAGAACAGACTCGCGAGCCTGGCCCCCAGGAGTAGCCCCCCAGGCGGACAGAGGAGCCTGACACATGATTGAATGCCCTACCTCACCTCTCACACACGCCCACACCTGCTCCACACCTGGGCCCTGCCAACCCCCACCCGGGCCCCTCCAGCACCCCGTCAGGTATCAGAGGAAGCAGGGAAGGGTGGGGGCTGGCGGGCAGGAAGGGGCGGCTCAGGCAGCTGCCGCCTGGGGCCTCGCTGTGTCGCTGGCTCTGTAATTTACCCCTGGCAGGGCCCAGCCCCCGAGCAGCTCGCTCCCCACCTCCCAACCTGCCACGGATGCCAGCTGCTGTGAACACACGCTCCCACTTGCCAGGGACAGCACCCTCGTGACATGGGTCACACCCACTGGAGCCTAAGCAGACAGACACTCCCACAAGACAAATAAGCTTGCCTGTGGAGGTACAGGAGTGCACACGCACACACAGAACAGACAGACACAGAGGGCTGGGGGGAGACACACATACACACCTGTGCCACGCACCTGGCCTACCTGGCCACGTGCCACACACTCATCTCCAGGACAGCCACACCTCATCCCAGCACCTGTGGCCTGGAGACAGGATGAGCAGGAGGGGAGGGCTCTGGGTGCTGGGAACCCTGGACCCAGTGTCTCAAGAGGAGCGTTTCCTGGCTGGGAGGGAAGGAGGGGATCAGGTTATGGTTGGCCCCTCCCTGCCCCAGGACTCTCCAAGACCCCACCTGAGGCCAACCCAGGAAGCAGCCTCCACTGCCCTCCAGCCCTGCGTCCCTGTCACCCAGTTCCCCCTTCCCCGTAACCGCAGGCCCTCCAGCTTCGGGCTGAGCCGGGGGTCCGACTGCAGGCCCCTCAGTGGATGTGGAGCCGGGGTGCAAAACCATGTGTTTATTTTTATTAGAAATGTTCTTGGTATAAAAACAATCATGCGCTACACATTGTCGTCAATAACCATCACCAGACACCCAGGCGCTGAACTCCGAGTCATCGGCGGAAGGGGCAGGCGGGCAGGCGGGCAGGACACATGGCAGACGGGCGGGGGTCAGGCGGGCGGGCTGCGGCCACAGGCACACACACAGAGGCCACCAGGAGGGCGCAGCACTTGGCAACACACTCGAGATTTGCTTTTGTTTTGGCTTTTTCGTGTTTTGATTTTTTTTTCTCCTTGTTTTCTCTTTAGCGACATGTAGGATTTGGCAAATCAGCAAGAGATGGCAGGGAGAGGGAAATGAAGAGATGGTGAGGAGGGGGCTGCGGACCAGAAACAAAAATGCACCAGAGGAGAGATGGGCAGAGCACAGGAGAAAAGACGGGAGAGAGCTGGAGAGGCAGAGAAAAGGCAGAGAGGAGATACAGAAAAAGCAGAGAGCACATAGAGACACACGGTGAGAAAAGGTGATAGAGAGAGGTGGAGACTGAGTCGCCAATAGGACAGGCAGAGACGAGGGGGAAAGCCAGTGCCGCGGGGGCCTCCCAACCTGAGCCTCAGTGGTTTGCGGAGGAGCCGTGGTGCAGAACACAGGCAATCGGGGTGGCCTGAGGCTCCCCAGCCCCCCAGCCTCCTCCTGGCCCCGGCCTGACTTGTCCAGGCCACCCAGCAGTGACCGCCAGGGATGCCACTGTCAGCAGCACCAAGCCACGTCCACGGGCACCCACAAGTGGGGAGGACACCGGCTGGGCCCCTGGGCATGGCCCTGGCCCGACGCACCATCCACAAGGGTCTCTGTCCTCCTCCTCCTCCTCCTGGGCATCTCTGGGGGCCGAGCTAGATGGCATGGTTAGTGTAGGTGACGTAGGTCTGTTTGGTGGCCAGCGCTGGAAGGAGAGAGACCGGGGAGCGAGGAGTCAGGGGCTGTCTTCATCCAACACCCCTTCCCCAGGCATGGCCCTGCCTGGAGCATCAGCACCCACCCCGCCCACTGAGCACTTCCCCAGACCCATCCCGCCCACCCCCACACCTGGGCTGCTGGCCTGGCAGGCCCATCTGTCTTCACCTTGTCCCCCTAGGCGACCCTCCTTAGAGCTCTCCCTGCTGACACCATCCCTCTGTGAGTGTCGTCCCCCCATGCCCCCACCCCACGGAGTCCCTGCGTCCTCCTGATCCCACCAGGCTTCAAGAGGATCGTGTTTATTTCTGGTATGATACAGTCTTCAAGTGTGACCAGGGGAAATTTTTCAGACATGCAACACACACTTTGGAAACGCACATGTAAAGAATATACACAGACACACCGCCGTGGGGGAATGAGCAGAAATTCGGATAGGGGAGATAAGGGAACCAGAGAGGGGCCTCAGGGGGCTGGGCACTGGCGTGTGTGCCTGACTCGGCCCTACTCCCACGCCCGGGGAGATGGTGGGAGATGGATGTCCTCGGAGCCCCTCAGCCTCGTCTGCCTCCCCCACCGGGGGTCCTGTCTCACTCCAGCCCTGAGCCCCTCTTGTCTGCATGCGTCACTCTGGCTCCCACCACGGGGGCCAGGGCTGCCTCTCTGGGTGTCTCCCCCCAGCCACGGTCAGCCCCCAACCCTGTGAGTTCACACCTCACAGCAGCCTCAGAAAGAGGCCAGGTAAGCATCACCCTCTTGGAATAGTGAGGAGCTGAGGCCAGATGGGTGAGGAGCCCAGCCCGACTCCTGGGGTTTTTCCTGTCCTGCCAAGGTTCAGGGTCTCCCTCCATGACCTGCAGACAGCTCAAGGGAGTCGGGGAGGCTGACCTGTGCTCTCTCTGCTGAGAGAGCAGACTGGATGGGGGACATTGCGGCACCCTCGGTCATAAAACCGCCTTGACTCTGTCAGGACCCCAACAGTTCAGAACCGGGGGGAGCATCTACCAGGCACAGCCGGAGGCGCCTGCCTGGAGAAGGTGACGTGGAAGATGGCAGGATGGTGGGCGGCACCCTCACTACCCCCAGCCGTCTATCTACCAGTTTTCACTGCCAAATTAAGGGCCATATTTCCCAGACTCCCTTGCAGCCCAGAGCGGCCTCATGTGACCACATTCCTGCTAATGACAAGTGTCAAGGCCTGTGTGCAGCGTCCATACCATTTGATGAAAATAGACTGTTCCCATGCACAAGGAGTGGGAAATGGACCTTTATTGTTTTAAACCACTGAGATTTGGCAGAATTATTTGTTACCATAAAATGATCAAGCTCATTCTTTGGGGAAAAAAAATAGATTGTTTCCTCCCTACTTCCTCTCTTTTCCGTTCTGTGCCCAGAAGGGACATCTAGGTCGAGTAGCCCCAGGCATGAGGATGAGGACAGCCCTCTAGGACCTGGCGGAAGGACAAACAGAAGGAACCCAGGTCCCTGCTGCCACCCGCCATGCACTAAGAGATCAGAGAGAAACAAATCTGACTTGAGCCGCTCTGTCCTGGGGCCTCTTTGTCATAGCAGCGTGACCGGAAGCTCACTCATACAGGCGGGACTGCAGCGACCCTCTTTCAGAGGGTCCCCCGGGTGTGGAAAGAAGCAAGGTTGCCAGGATAGGGTGAGCAGGGGGAACACCAGGGGACCAGTGGGGAGGCTAAAGGAAGAACTCTCTCCTGGCCCGACCTGAGAGTGGCTTTGTGAGGCAGGTGAGCTGAACTAGTCCCTGTCAGTGGAAATATCCAAGCAGAAGATTAACCATCACTGGGCAGGGGCATGGAATTTCAGGTTTTAGGTGCTACCCGGACAGGTGCTACTGGAAGGCAACGACACCCAGGACAGCATTAAGAACCCAGCTCATCACTGCACAGTGTGTAAAGGACACCCACCTTCATTTCTAAAGCAGCCTGCGTCCCTCCGGGAGGCTGGAGGACCAAGGGTGGGCAAGGAGCACAGCTATGACTTCAGGCAGTTCCTCCCCAGCCCTGCAAGGTCTCCCGGCCTACAGCAGGAGGGGAGCAGCCCTTTTTGCTGAGACTTCCTTCCCTTCAGCTGCTTCCACCTCCCCACCCACTCTCTCCCCCAACCTCAGAAAAAGAGCCAGCCACTGGCTGTGACTCTCATGTCCGCGGGCCAGGCTACTGAGCATCAATTCCCCAGGGCTCCATCACCCCTTGGGTGAACTGATAAAACTGAATTTCCAAACCTGTAAGCCCATCGGCAGCTCCTGGCTCAGAGGGGAAGGAAAACCTCAGCAGCAAGATCGCTGCTGACTGCGGGGGCCTGGGAGCCTGAAGTGGGGGCGGTGGGGGCGCGGGAGAGCGGCAGGGACAGAGAAAGTGGCGGGGAGGGGTGGGACAGCTGGGTCCCTCCTCTCCCTCCAAGACCAGAGCTGCCTCCTCTAGAAAACCCAATCCATGGGTTTCAGGACCTGGAAGCACCTTCAGCCCTCCAGTATAAGCCAGCAGCCCCAGAGTCCTTCAACGGAGCCTCAGTCTGACTGTCTAGAAAATGGGAGCAATGATTCCGCCCATGGCCCCCAGGAGCTGAGGCTCAAAAGGAAGAGCTCTGGCCACGAGTCAGGACACTTGAGGTCCAGCCCTGCCCTCACTGGTGTAGGGGATCTCAGCCCCTGCCATTTGGACTTTCTAACAAATTGAACCTCTCAGAACCTCAACTCCCTTATCTGTAAAATGGGGTGATCATAAGCCCTTACCTGCTCTCAGAAACCAGGTAGATAGAAATACTCCCTAAACCCTGAAAAATGGTAGGTGATGGGGCCGGACTAAGATATCGATGAGGACAGGATGGGGCCAGCGACACTCCAGGGCCAGTAGCAGCGTGGAGGGGGAGGGGCGGAGGTATGGCCCCAGGCCCCCAGCCCATCCCTCACTGATGATGCCTGGCTGCTGGCTTTCAGTGCCGCTGCCTCAGCTAACAATTAGCTGGGCAGTGGCGGCACGAGCTGTCAGCCCCCATTTGTCGTCCCCATGTTTTCTCGCCTAATCTGCCTGCAATCGGGCCCCTGAATTATTTATTCTGTTGTTTGTTTAAAGATACGTGGCCTGCCAGTGACAGAGTGAAAAATGTCCCTGCTCCACGGAATGACACCTCCCCACTCCTCTGGCTCACACCCCCACGATCTGGCTGTTCCCAGAATTAATCACCCGGCTCCCGCCCAGCGCCTCCATGGCCGCTGTCGTCCCCGAGCTGAGAAGGTGGGGGCGAGGGAGCCAGCCTCCAGTCCTCGGTGCAGGGGGCGGTGGGGAGGACCAGCTCTCACCCTGCCCTCTAGGAAAGCAGGAAGCTGGAAAAGCTGAGTCTCCCTTGCCAGGCCCGCACAGGGGCCCCTCCTTGCCCCAGTCCCCAGGTGCCAGCCTGAGTAGAGGCAGAGGCAACAGTGTCAACGAGGTGCCATCAGTCCCACCCTTGGGGTTCCCTCTGGCCCGTCACAGCGTATGCACGCCACCCTCCAGGGTCAGGGTGGTCTCTCCTGTTAGACTCCGGGGTCTGAGCAGGCTGATACCCACTTGCTTTCATGAGCCCTGGAGCAAAGCGGGGCCTGGGGGGATGGGACCCAAGAAGGGTGAGTCTCCCTGGGAAAGAAGAAAAGGAAGTCAGGAGTGTGGGGTGGGAAGCAGCAAGGGGTCCCTGCTCAGGACAGAAGGACCTAGTTAGAGGCTGCTCTGGGGGTTTCTGCACATCTGAGTGGACACGAAAGACCAGAGGCGGGAAGGCCCATGAGGACACCGCCCCTTCCCATCACAGGCAGAGGGTCCCCGTGGCATCTGAAGGGAGCCCCAGGCTGTGTGTAGGTACAGGCAAGTTGGTGCCCTGGAGTACCACCCTAGAGAATAAAATGTCATTTGGTGGAGGGTGTGGCCAAGAGTTATCAGGGGTGTCGAGCAAAGGAGGGGCGTGCTGGAAGCCAGGTACTCGGCTCTGCACGGAGAGACAGGGAGACCGGACGGAGTCAGAGTCAGGAGAAAGACACAGTGCGGCCAGCCAGTCATGACCTCACTCTGTGACCTCAGGAGAATCGCTCACCCTCCCTGGGCCTCAGCTGGGGATCCAGCCCAATCCAGCCTCAGGACTGCTGTGAAGAGCACTCAAAGGGGAGAGATCTCTGGGAAGTGAAAGTCCTGTTTGGATGTGGGGAGGGACCTTCCTCCTTTCTATGGCTGATAACTTTTTCTACAGGTGGGAATGACTGATAACGGAAGATGCTTCAGCCAGAGCCCCAGGGCAGGGAGGCTGTAGGAGGGGCTATCCCAGCCCAAACACCTGCTAGGGAGGTCTCCTGTTTCTCCTGATCTCTTAGTGGGTGACAAAGGGGCCCCTCTCTGGAGCCTGTGCTCGCCAATCTCCCTCCTGCTGTTCCCAACAGAGTCCACTTGCGGCCTTTCCCCCAGGACTAGAGGGAGGAAGCAGAGCGCTGACCCAAGGGGCCACCGGATCTGAAACTCTCCTGGGAAAGGGGCTCTTCATCTCTGCCCCCACCAACAGAAGGCCCCCAAGACTCCCAGAAAGCGGGGAGGCAGGAGGGGCTGTTATTTTAACCATTCGGACATTTACAGGGGGTTCAGGGAGGGAGTCCAGGTCTGCGGTGGAAACACAAGTTCCCCTCCACCCTGTCTACCTGGGAGCAGTTGGAAGCGAGACCCGTACAGCCACAGCCCACGGGTCAGAGGCCTCGGTCTCTACTTAGAGGCAGCGGGACATCACCTGCTGCCATGTGGCCCCGGGGAGTCCCTCGCCTGTCTGAGCCTTCCTTTTCTCATCTGTTGTTTAATTGTTCAGTTGTGTCCAGCTCTTTTGTGATCCCATGGGCTGTAGCCCTCCAGGCTCCTCTCTCCATGGGATTTCCCAGGCCAGAATACTGGAGTGGGTTGCCATTTCCTTTTCCAGGGGATCTTCCCCACCCAGGGATCAAACCCAGGTCTCCTGCATTGTAGGCGAATTCTTTATCATCTGAGCCCCCAGGGAAGCCCTTCCTCGTCTGTAGTCTCAAATAATTAAAAACCACTGCTTTCAAGGTTGCTGTGAAGATGAAAACTGGTTCATGGCAGGTGTGGCCCACAGTCGGGGTTCAAGAAATGGTCACCCAACCTGTCCCTCCCATGCCCTACCTCTCTCTCCTTGGACATCCCCCTACCAACCACTCTGCAGGCCTTGCTCCCCACCCCAGGCCTCACTTACCCATCCCAGGGCCGGTGTTCTGAGTCCCCCTCTCTCAGGACCCTGCCTTGGGGCAGCTGGACAAAGCCAAGCTGAGAGATTTCAACTGCTTCCAGACAGCGCCCCCCTCCCCAGGGGGACTGAAAGGGCACAGGCCCAGCTGTGGAAGCCAAGGTGGAGAAATCCTAGCATCTCAGGTCACCCTGCCTAACCAGGACCCCTACGGACTCTTCCTAGGTGGGCATAGTTCCCTGGAAGGGAGAGGCAAGAGTCCCCTTCCGAGGACAGGGCGGGGCTGAGTGGGCTAAGCTGGTGCCTCAAGGATCTCCTCTGGGTGGGAACCCAGCACGTTGGCCTCAGGGCTCTCCCTGTGACCCCATTGGACCAGACTTGGTTGGGCAGTGAAGCCGGGACCTGCTCCAGGAAGAGGGCGGGGCCTGGGCTGGTCCCTCGGGAGGGGGCGGGGCCTGCGGTGGCCCCCGGGAGAGGGGCGGGGCCTGGGCTGTTCCAGCGGGAGAGGGGCGGGGCCGGCACTCACCGGGGGCTTCCAGGTTCTCACAGAGCTCGGACTTGGCCTCGCCGTTGGGCCGGAAGCTGCCTTTCTGCGTGAACTTGTTGGACATGGTGGCGGCGGTGACGACGGCTTTGAGACTGCGCTTGCGCTTGGGCACGTTCTGCTCCGGGTGGAAGAGGATGATGTAGACCTTGGGCATGTAGAGCATCCCCAGGGACACCGAGGCGCTCAGACTCACCGAGACTGTCAGCGTCGTCGTCTGGATGTACAGCTGGGGGCGGGCCGGGGGGCGGCGTCAGAGCGCGCTCTGCCCCGGGCTCGTGGGGCCCTGTCCGAAGCCCACCCCTCAGACAGACACAGCTGGGGACCCCGCCCTGGGTCTTGCTGGTTTCGGGCGGAAGGGAGCCATGGTATTGAGCCTGGATTCAGCCTGGCTCCACCACCGTCACTACGTGATCTCGGACAAGCCCCATCCTTTGGGCCTGTTTCCTCCGGCATGAGAGTTCCAGTCCTTACCTCATAGGGGTGTGTGAGTTTGAAATGACTTAATAAATGGCAAAGGCATGTGAAATATCTGGCATGGGGTCGGTGCGCACAAGTGCTCACCACTGTTCTGTGCTATTTGGGAGAGGCCCAGGGGCAGGGCTCTCAGGGGACAGCTGACCCTCCCCTGAAGCAGCCCCCTGCACAGGGCTGGGAGCGAGGTGAACATCGGGAGGTGCCCTGTAGCAGCTCCCAGTGGCCATGGCACAGCGCTGTGGCCAGGACCCCCATTCAGTGACTGTCTCCCCATGCCACTCTGTACAGAGCAGGCAGCTGGCACAGGAGCCATGGCACCCGTCGTGATCCACTGATGGCAGCCCAGTCAAAGCTCATTTCACGCTCACTCGCCAGCACTAACAGTGACAGATGCTTAGCAAAACGGAAGCCCATTAATCTGGGTGTCGGGTAATCCATTCTTCAATAGTGGGGCCTTCCAGGCAGGGCCCGACAATTCCCACTGCCCCAGCCTGGGATCCCCTCCCCACTTCCTCCTTCCCTCCTGGGCCTCCAGGTCTCAGCTGCCTCTCTGGCCTCCTCAGCCAGGGTGGGGCCAGGGGAAGCCCAGGCTGTGGCCCCCAGGTCTGGGTATGGGAAAGCAGAAAATGCTCTCTGCCTCCTAGATCTGCCGTTTCTGAGCCTGGGATCCCTCCCCTGGGGCCTGGTTAATGTACCACCTCCTCCAGGAAGCTCTCCCTGACTCCCAGATCCTAGCAAACCCTCCAAGACAGCCTTCACTCCTTGCACCCAGCCCAGCAGTGGGGGACCCGGGTCTAGACTTGAGTCCTGAGGTCACAGGGGCCCTGGCCTCCTTGGAAAGTCTCCTGAAGGGAGGGGCCAGGTCCTCCTGTTCTCATATTCTCCCCATCCCCTGCCCCTCTCCATAAATACATAATGATCTGAATCTGAAGGCCTTCATCTCAGCTACCCTTCCCTGGGGTTCTTGCCTTTGGAAGGGGGCTGGAGAAGCTGGAGGGTCTGAGAGGAGAGAGCTTTGTGACACTGGGGAAGTCTCATCCCCTCTCCAGCCCTCAATTTTCTCATCAGCACAATGGGATGATAGCACCTACCTCACCCAAACCACGAGGATACCCAAGCACAGACTATGAGGTCACATGAAACTTAAGGGCACTGAATGGGGGTACGGAGGAGGAGGCTAGGAGTGCGGAGAGGCCACCATTCAGAAAATGTCACAAACCCAGGAAAATAAGAGCCTGTTCCCCAGTGAGCACACACGCCTCACTCACAGCCCACACTCTTACCCAGGGGCACAGCACTACCCCCCAGCATGCGGACGGGAAAGGTCATGACAACCCAGTGGAGGGTGCCAGCCACCTCGCCCACCCCTGAGATGCGTTGGGGCCCCAGGGTGGAAGGGGTGGAGGGGTCCAGGCTCCAGAGCATCATAAGAGACCCTTGGAGAAGACAGTGGAGGCCTGAATTCAGCAAGAACAGGCCTGCCATCTTGGTCTTCACCATTGACTGAGGGCTCCCTGGGGACAAGGCATGGCTCTGTCACTAGATTTGGGGGCCCCTGAGGGCAAGGGTATCTCTTCTTTCACACTGGGGATTCTTGGGTGTATTTCCAGAATAGATTCATCTTAGGTCATTTGCCCTCACCTTGGTGACGGGGGGAGGTACGGTTGGGCCAAAATGAGGTTGGTGGGACAGGGCTCAAGGACCCTTCTCTGGGAAGAGTGAGGGCTGCAATTGATACAGTCCTGTGTCGGGGTCCAGGGACTGGGTTCCATACTCCACTCCGCCCTGACCCACTGAGGGACGCTGGGCCCCCTCCACCAACATAGGCAGAGCTTGCTCCATGGGCTTGCGCACTTGGTTTAACGCCTTGAGTTCTGAGTAATTTTTGAATAAGGGGTGTTCATTCTCATTTGGCACCAGCCCCTGAGAACTATGGAGCCAGCCCTGCACACAAGCCTCAGTGTTTTCAGCACACAAAATACAAGGAGGGGCAGAAAAAGACCAAACCTGAACAAACTGCCCCCGATCTGTTGGAGTCCCTCTCATGGGGGCTCCTCTAGCCGTCCCCAGGCTGGGGGTGGCCAGCTCTTTGCACAAAAATGGGGTTGGCGCCCCACCACTGGCTCCAGCACTGATCGGGGAGCCCCCAGGTGAAGGTACACATGGTCACCAGGAGGCAGTAGCGTGTTAACCCTATCAGAGAAACAGCGGTCCTCTGAACCTTTAGCCTTCAGGGCTGGGGCCTGGCACCGGTGCAAGTCTCCAAGGCAGGCTTCCAGGATGTGCTGGCATCTGCCCTCCCCTCTGCCCATCCCCCAGCTCGGCCCCCCTTCCTGCTCCCCTCTTCGACTTTGGTCAGGCCCTTGCTCCTCTCGATCCTCTGCAAGGAACCCTGCACCAGCCTCCCAGGTTCCCCTCCCCGAGTGAACGAGGCTGTCAGAGCCGGGTTTGATGGGGGAGGACAGAGGTCACCTGGGGTGGGGCAAAGGGCGTGGACAGGAGCTGCTGTGAAGGTGGACGGCAAATTTCCTGGTTTTGCCCTCAGGCTGGTGGGAGGCTCTGAGGAGTTCCTCCCACTTTGGACCCTGGTGGGTCCTGAGGTCGTCAGAATCTATGAACCAGACAAATGAACTTCCCCACAACCTGGCTGGCCTCTGAGGCCCACCTCGACCTGCTGGAGCAGTAACCCCACTGGGCGGAGAAACCACACCCCAGTCTGCTCAGGGTGATGGCACGTGGCTGTGGAGGTGAGCCCCGGAAATCCGGCCACCTGCTCACCAGAGTGACACCAGTAGCCTGGGGGATGGGTGCGGCCAAGCATCTGTGAGTGTGCACACTGCTAGATACACACACAGGCTCACAGATCCACACCCATGTCCCCAAACACCGCTGCACTCATTCACACACCTGAACTCACAGCCACACATTCCTGACTCAGATACACCTGGGCTCTCACACACACACTCCTTCATGCACCTGGGCACACACCTGTGTACACACACAATGCACTCACATAATCTGTACACACACCTGCACACATGCCATTGACCATGCACACTTTATCTGCACACTCAGACACATTCACACAGCCACGAACCATCAGTACATACACCTGCCCATCCCCACTCAACCTGTGAGTGTACACACACACACGCACACATACACACATGCACACACTGCCATCCACTGCTCAGTGTGCACAAAAAGGCAGGGTGCGCAGTGGGGTGGGGCTACTGTGGGGAGCTGTGTTACGGGTACAGAAGTGCATATACACACACACACTGTACACACACACTATACACACACACTTCTATACCCGTATACCCATAACACAACTCCCCACAGTAGCCTCACTCTACTCCACCCCATCTACACATGTGTGCGTGCACACACACACGCGCGCGCGCGCACACACACCCAGCATCCAGCAGCCGGGCCTGCAGCTTTCACTGGGACCATTTGTAACTCAGATGTGACACAGCACAGATCCAAGCCCAGGATGCCTGAGCCTCTAAGAAGCCTGGTGTTCTGAGCTGGAGGGACTTCGGCACTCATGTCCCCACTCTCGCCTCATGCAGAAGCCCAGAGGAGGAGGGGGCGAATCCCACGTCGATGCCATCAGGGGCAGACCTGCTCTGTGACCCGGGGCAGGTCCCTGTCCCTCTCTGGGCCTCAGAGGAGATCATTTCAGAGGCTCCTCTTCACAATCAGAGGCAGATAGGATGGCCTGGGGTGCTGAGAGAGGGCTGGGTGGTGGAGGGGCTGGGGCCAGGACAGGAACACGTGGGGAGGTGTGCACCAGCTGCCAGCCGGGGGAGTTTCAGGAAGACAGAGTCAGGGCCCAGACCACCCTGCCGGCAGCCTCCCAGCTGCATGCCTTACTCCCCAGGGAGGTGAGGGAAGGGGCCTCCTGGGATTGTTGAGAGTAATTTCTCAAGCTGCCAGCTTCCTGGGGTGTGGGCGGCCTCCCCTGCTGGCTCCATGGGCTCACTGGGCGCTGTGAAGCCTGGGGCCTCTGCCTGCACCTGCCCACAGTGGGGGGCCTCCTGCAGGCCCCCAGGAGGGGAGATCCAGACCTGGCCTGCAATGCGAGCTGCTCCCCAGTGGCAGCGGCTTTGGCTCAAGTGTGCCAGGGTGGCCAGGAGCCAGGCCTGCTCTCGGGCCTCAGGGCGCTCACTGCCAGCCTCAGGGTCTGCGTCTCAGAACCCCCAGGGCCACCGTTAGAAGAAGGGCCACAGGCGTCCCTGCGCCAGGCTCAAGGGACACAGGGCAGAGGCTCCTGCCTTTGAGGAGCTGCTGGAAAAGAGAAGGGCACATCCCGAGGGAGGGCCAGGCTTGAGCTGCCCCGGAGCTGCAGGGGTTGGGGGGAGGGGCTCCTGAGATAGGTCATCCGGCTGGGTGACCTTAGACAAATCGCTCCAGCTCCCTCTGCCTCATCTGCAAACACGGATGGTGAATGTACCCTGGCCCGTCGTGTGGCACCTGCCTACCACCAGGCCAAGTGCCTGGCACGTAACAAGCAGCCAGCTGTGGTGGCTCTGACCGCAGCCTTACTGGGGCCCAGTGTCCCTCGGAGCTCAAATGCAGGCTCGCCCTTTAAACGCCGTCCTCAGGTGGTGACTCCCCTGGGTGCAAGTGGAACCCGCCCTCGCCCCTGAACCCCAGACTCACACAGTCAACCACTGAGTCAACCACGGTCCAGTGCCGCTGTGCCGGGCCGTCTCAGCAGCCTCCTAAACTCAGCCTGTCCGCAGGAATTCCCCATCTCTGCCCCATAGGCTCCTCCACTGCCTCCCCAACCCTGCCCCCACGTGTGGAGGCTCCTCCCTTCCCACTGCTCACACCAACAACTGGGGGTGGGGGTGCCAAGCAAGGACCCCCTCTGTGCTTCTCACTCACACGCACTCTACCAGAATCCCAGCCCCCGCACCCCTGGACCTGGCCAGCGCCCCCCACTCCTCACCTCCTGCAGGCACCATTACACTGCCTCCGCCCTGCCACCCTGCTCCCCACTCACCCTCCACAGGGCTCACCCCAGAGGGGTCCTACACCCTACAGCAGCCCTCCCGCTCAGAGCCCACAGCGGCTCCCTTCTCACTCCCGGGAAAAGCCAGCATCCTTGGGCCTCTGTTTCCTAGGCCAGCTGTGCCGTCTCCCCCCCACACCCTGAACCTTTTCCCCACCCTCCCCCCGACTTCCCAGCCCCAGGGTCCTTACAGTGGGCAAGTGGCTCCTACACCCCTCGTGCCGACTGGTTATTATAACACCTGTGAGGACTGCAGACGGGGGGTCATGGCCCACTCTACAGTGAAGATGCTGAGGTGGAGGCCAGCTGGCTTGCCTAGGATCCCACAGTCAGACACAGAGCTAGGGTCCTCAGTCCCCCCGATCCGCCCCATCTCTGGCCTCTGACTTCGGAGACTCCCAGTCCTTCAAGATAAAGCCCCAGAACCCAGGCAGCACTGGGGCTGTGACGTGGCAGAGTCCACAGGGCCCTTGGGGGGTGTGTGTCTGACCCGAGAGCCTGGCGGAGCCAGCAGATGGCGGCCCTTCGGCAGCTCCAGCAGGCGGAAGGAGGGCCCTGAGCTGACGCTGCCAGGCCTCCCGATCGGATCGCTGGCGTCGGGGCAGCTTTGGGGCTGGAAAGGGAGGGAGCAAGCTCCCAATACGTCACCCACACCGGGGACCCCTGGGGCTCCTCAAGGGCAGCAAGGAGGGCGGAGAGAGGGGGAAGAAGAGAGGAGTGGACAGAAAGGAAGCTGGGCTGAGCAGGGAAAAAGAAAAAGGAGAGCCTAAAAAAGAGTGTGAGTTCCCTGAGCGTCCAGTGGTCAGAACTGCACACTCTCACTGCCAAGAGCCTGGGTTCAATCCCTGGTCAGGGAACTAAAATCCCGTAAGTCACACAGCACGGCCAGAAAAAGAAAAAGAAAATGAAGAATGAAAGAGTGTGCAGCATCCCCGGGGGGCCAGACAGGAGAGAGGGAGACAGGAGTGAGATGGGGAGGAGGAAAGGACGGGGTGGGAGAGGCAAGGATGAAGAGTCGGGGAAGGTGGAGGGTGGAGAGAGGGTGGGAAGGAGCAGGAAGGACAGAGAGGAGATGGGGTGGGGGGCGCAGAGAGAAAAGGGAGAGGACAGGTGAAGAGAAGGGAGGGAGGCAAGAGAGACGCAAACGCTGGAGAGAAAACTGAGCCGGGGAAGGCAGGCACGTCCAGAGGGGCTGGCCAGCCCTGGGAGGCTGCCCCCTGCTTGCCCCCTACCCGCCCCCCGCCCCTGCCTACCCCTGTGACTCACCTTGTCAGCCGACTGCGAGGTGCCAAAGAAGATGGGGATGAAGGCGAGCCAGACGATGCAGGTGGTGTACATGGTGAAGCCGATGGGCTTGGCCTCGTTGAAGGTCTCGGGCACGCCGCGCGTCTTGATGGCGTACACGGTGCACGTGACCATCAGCAGCATGCTGTAGCCCAGCAGGCAGATGAGCGACAGGTCCGAGATGTCGCACTTGAGCACCCCCCTGGCAAAGCGGGGGTCCAGTGTCCGCTGGTCCTGGAAGTCCACCACCGAGTGGGACGGGTCCACCACGAACCACACGCAGATGCCCAGCAGCTGCAGGGAGATGAGGCTGAAGGTGATGGCCAGCTGCGAGGCGGGGCTGATGAAGCGCGGGGCGCTGACCGACCGCTTGCCCTGCTCGAAGATGCGGTAGATGCGGTTGGTCTTGGTGAGCAGGGCCGCGTAGCTGATGCTCATGCCGAGCCCCAGGAAGATCCGGCGCAGAGAGCAGGTGCCCAGGTCGGGCTCGGCGATCATGAGGAAGGTGGTGGCGTAGCACAGGAAGATGCCCGCCAGCAGCACGTAGCTGAGCTCGCGGCCCGAGGCCTTGACGATGGGCGTGTCGTTGTAACGCACGAAGGTGACCACCACGAACAGCGTGGCCGCAATGCCCGCCACGGCCAGGAAGAGGGGCAGCACGGCCCAGGGCGAGCCCCACTCGAGCTTGATGATGGGGATGGGCCGGCAGCCCGTGCGGTTCTCCGTGGGCCGCATGTCGTAGGGACAAGCCTTGCAGGTGTAGCGGTCCGCCTGGTACTGGTACCCCGTGCAGGGCTCGCAGTGCCAGCAGCAGGGCATGCCCTTCACCGTCTTCTTCCGCTCGCCCGGCTGGCAGGGCAGGCTGCAGACGGAGCGGGGCAGCTGCTGGCCGCCCCCCGGCCAGAGCATCCGCTCTATCTGTCAACGACAGCGCAGGGGAGCCGGCCTCAGGACACGCTGCCCAGGGCCCGGGACCGGCCCCCTAGCTGGCACTCTGGGACCTCGTGTCTGAATCGCTCAGTCGGATGGCTAAAATCCAGATGCCCAGCTGGCCCTGCCAGGATCAACCGAATCCAACAGCTGCATTTAAATAAGCTCCCGGGCACGATTTAGACCTAGATGACCTGCAGGGGATCCTGCTCCAACACAAAACCCCCAAGGGTTGTACAGAGACCAGCAGTGACAACCTAGAGTCACAGGACAGAGCTCGGAGAGCCAGCAGCCCAGACTTCCAGCCCTGGGAGGCCTCGCTGCTCACGGTGGTCCCCGACTGGCAGCATCAGCATCACCCAGGAGCGGGTTGGAAATGTAAATGTTTGGCCACCTACTGACTCAGAATCCGAGTTCTTTTTTTTTTCTTTCTATATATATATATATATTTTTTTAATGTGGGCCATTTGTAACGTCTTTATTGAATTTGTTACAATTGCTTCTGTTGTTTCATGTCCTAGTATTTTTGGCCATGAGGCATGAAGGATTTTAGCTCCCTGACCAGGGACTGCACCCTCATCCGCTGCATTGGAAAGTGAAATCTTAACCACCAGACTGCCAGGGAAGTCCCAGAATCTGAGTTTTAACCAAACCCCACAGGTGACTGGTGTGCGCACACAAAGGGGAGACGCACTGCCCTGTGGCTCAGCCCCCAGGGCCTCTGGGTGGCACAGGCAGTGAGGTTCAGCAGAGAACAATGAACAAAGGTTCAATCAGAGAACCTGCATCGTGTGCCCAGGGGTGTTTCTTTGCCTCTTGCTTTGAATGAGTGCATTCTGTTACATGCCTCTGAAGACACAACTGCTGCGGGCAAAGGAGCCACAGGAGCTGGCATGCCCTACTGAGTGTGTCACAAAGTTCTGGAAAGTAAGTGAGAGCCCCCAAGAGCTCCAGGCTCTGAGCAAAGGGAGCCTGGCCACACTTGGGAGCCATATTCCAAGCACCAGCTCTTAGGAAGGGTCATGCTTAGAGAATGGCTTTGGGACTTCCCCTGTGGCTCAGAAGGTAAAGTATCTGCAATGCAGGAGACCTGGGTTCAATCCCTGGGTTGGGAAGACCCCCTGGAGGAGGGGACGGCAACCCACTCCGGTGTTCTTGCCTAGAGAATCCCCATGGACAGAGGAGCCTGGTGGGCTACAGTCCAGAGGGTCACAGAGTTGGACACGACTGAACGACTAACAGTTTCACACTTGGAGGACAGCAGGCCCTTTGCTCTGGGAGCTCACTCCAGGAGAAGGAATAGCCAGTTGGTTTGGGGCTGAAGGGAGGGTTTTAGAGCTGAGAAAAAGGGCGAGTGAGGTGGGTTGGAGTAGGCAGGGTGGAGAATCCAAAGATGGCTTCATGGTAGATGGGGACAAAAGTCTCAAGGAGGAAATTCGCCTTGTGGCTCTGGGTACGACCATCCCCTAAAAGCCAACGAGCACAGCAGTGACCAGGGCCACCTACCATCCTGCAGGAACAAGGGGGCAGGACAATCTCTGGGCACCTGACCTGTGATGCTGCAGGGGGACCCAGGGATCCAGGGGGATGGGGGGGTGTTCCGGAAAACTGTGGCTCCAGTGGAAAGAGCAGTGAATGAGGTCAGATGTTGGGATCACAGCTCTGTCGCTAGCTGGCTGTGTGCCCTTGAGCAAACACCTCAGCCTCTCTGAGCCTTTGCTGTCCCGCCTCATCCAAAGACAGCAGATGCAAGGCCACCAGAGCCCTCTGTGGCTTACGGCGGCTTCCACTTGGAATTTCTGTCCGCTTCTCCAGAGCATCAGCCCCAGGAGGACAGGGCCTTTGAGTTACTTCCCTGCTGTCTGCAGCCCCCAGCCCAGGGCTGGCCCAAGGTGGGGCCAGTGAATCGCGGTGGAGTCTCCAAGAAGCAGTGAGGTCCGGCCACCGGAGCCAGAGCCCTCGGGAGGGACGGGGAAGGTGTGGCAGTTGAGGACCAGTCCTGCATTGCCGCCTCCCTCCCCGCAGCTCCAGGCTGGTGGAGGAGCTTGGATTCCTGGGGAGGGGACCCAGGAATCACTCCCACCTGCCAGGCCTGCCTTTACTTACCTTACCTGCAGAATGGGGTGATACCAGTGCCCGCCCCACAGGGCTGGCATCTCCACAGTAGGTAACTTGATGAGAACAGGAGCCGTCACAGCGGGTGCTCCATAGGATGAGCTGCCTGCCACTGCCAGTGACCCCCCCCCCACCCCGCTACACCAGATCCGAACGAGACAGGCCTCCACCTGGGCTGGGGTCCCACCTTGCCCACACTGCTCCCACGTGCTCTGTTCTGTCCGTCTGTCTCCGCTCAGCAACCCACAGAGCATCACTATAGGAACGGGCTCTATCCCCGACACGCTGCGTGGCCTTTGGAACCTCCCTAGGGCTGGGTTTCCACAGATATTCCTTCTGATTTGGAAGATTGTTGGGGATAAATGAGATCATGGGCAGAGAGTGCCCTGAAGAGCTCCAGGGCTTGCAGCCAAAAGAGATGCTTACAGGAACGGATGGCAGGGACGGGGCGTGACTCTCCCAGATCTGGGCCTCCCGAAGCTGTCCGGTCCACCTGGACGTCACGCTGTGCCCACCCCACGTGCGGCTCACCCTCCACCCAGAGAGGGGACCAGTCAGTCCACAGGCACCACCTCGGGGCACCAAGCATAGGTCCCTTTTATCCCCAAAACATGGCATTATTCGTAGCCGGGGACATCGAGGGCAGGAGGGAGATCCCGAGACAGCCATGACCTGGAACAGCGTGGCTGGGGACCCAGGAGAAGCCCCTTCATGCCACCGAGAAAGATGATGGCCTTCCTGTGTGGTTTGATGGGGTCATTCTCAAACAGCTACCCTCCAGCAGAACCCCACTGCATGACTGTGCTCTTTTCATCCTCCTCTGTCCAGACACAGCCCTCTCCCTCCTCACCTTTCTCCCCATCCCCACCCCCCACCCCCAAGACTCTGAGCCCCTGCACCCCAGTGTGAATTCATCTGTCTGCAGGGTTTGCCCTGTGAGGGGAGCAGGCAGGAGGGCCCAGGCAATGGGGAAGAACAGGGGCAGGGAGGGCGGGAGCCCAGCTGCCCTGCTCTTCTGTTCTGGAGTTTGGGGGCTCAGGGCCCTCTGATAGAAGGAAGCCCCAACTCAGCAGCACAAAACCCAGGCGTCAGGGCTCTCCTCCAGGGGCCAGGTGCCCTCTCCCCAACCACACACCCTGCCCTCCCTCTGGGTACTTACCCGGAGGTGCAGGTGGTCTGTCCAGGAGCCGATGACCTTGTACTCGGCAGAGCCGTTACGCAGCTGGTACTGGTAGATGTCGTAGCGCCCAGGTGCATCTCCGTTCTCATTGAAGGTCACAGGGTTCCCCGCAATGCCTGGGGGGGCCATGGGGGTCACACACTCCATTTCTTTTCTGAGCCTTTGCCCAGAGACAGGAAGGAGCGTGAGCCCTGGGCAGCAACACCTCTGCATGGAACATCTCAGGGGGGGTTTACTCCCTGGAAGCATCCGAAGAGGTTCTGCCACTCCCACCCCATGGAGCCCGGGGACCCCTTCCCCAGGGTTGGGTGGTGCCCCCACCTGAGAAATTGACATTGCGGATGTACTTGAGCAGCTGGGTGCCGTCCACAGGGTCCATGCGCGGGCAGAGCCCCACGCGGCCCGGACACAGGTCCCGGTGCATGGCGTGCAGCGCATGGCCCATAGCGTACACAGCGTCGATCACAAACTGCACCTTCCCCTCCTGCTCATACGCCGAGTCCTGCCCGATGCGCTCCCGGTCTGCAACAAACACGTTCAAGGTGGGAGTGCCCTCGAGGCCCATGAGCGCTCACAGATGCGCAGCGGGAACCACAGAGGCCCCCCCAGGATACAGCCGGGCTTCCAGCCTGGGCCCAGGGCTAGCTTCACCACCCCAGGGGATGGTCTCATGGGGGCGCCTGGGGGATGGACCTGAGGGCCCACTGCCCTCGTGACTGCACGGCTGGACCCTGTGTGAACTGGGAAGTCACCAGGGCAGAAACTGCGTCTGTGGATGAGGGCAGTGATGCCCTACAGCAGCTCAGCCACCGGCGGCCAGCAGCCAGGGGCTGCTGCCCCACCACAGGGTACAGGGGGTGGGAACTTGAGGCCCAGAGAGGGTGAGGGACTGGCCGCAGGTCCCTCAGGCTTCAGGACACCTGATGCCCTCAGTGGCTTCCAGATGCCCCAGACGTCAGAAGTCACCATCATTGCCACCCACCCCTCCCCGCTGTCAGTGACCCCCCCACCCACTCTTCCCCACTATCAGTGACCCCCCACCCACCCCTTCNCTCCCCATCCCCTTTGTCAGTGACCCCCCCTCCTTAGCCAGGGTGAGTGAGCTTTACAAAATGGGGAACCCACTGCACTGCCTTCTCACTGCAAACAGCAGGGGCTCCCTAGGGCACCAGGCTTCCCATCCTCACCCCCTGGGCACTGGACACACCCAAGCCCTCTGCGCCAGCTCCTGTACAAACTCTCTGGCTACCTGAGGTCTCGATGTCTTGTCAGTAAAAAGATCATCATCTTGCCCCACAGAAGTGCTATATATGAGATGAGTTACAGAAAACCCGTGGCACAGAGGAGCTGACCAAGCCACATTATTATGGTGCTTAAGTGCTCAGAAGAGAGGGCTTCTAAGCTGGGCTACAGAGGCTGTGGGACTAGAGCGGACCAGCAAGACTTTCTGGAGGAGGAGGAGCCCCAGGCCTGGGTCATAATGATGATGGAGAATACAGGCTGCTAACTTCTAAGGAGCATCTACTCTGTGTCAGGCGCTGTTTTAAGCTCTTTGTGTATGGAAGTCATCAGATAATCACAGCAATGCTATGAGGTAATGATCCTCATTCATTTCTACAGAGATGAAAAGTCTGTGGTGCAGAAAAGCTCCCTGGCTTCCCAGGGCCACTCAGAGCTGGGTTTGACCAGGTGCTCCAGCCCCCAGTCTGTACACCTGAGTGACTGTAAGAGGCGGATCGCAGTGGGGAGGGCAGGAAAGTGGCGGAGGGGCAGGAGCTCTGAGTTGAGGACGGGGGACGTCAGAGGAGAGGAAGGGGGAGGATGGGCAGACTGCTAGGGACCCCAGCTTCCCCTCCCAAGCCCACAGCCCTGCACACAGCCTGCCTGGCAGCCTCCTCCCTCACCACCAGGACGATGAAATTAACCCTTAAAAACACACAGACACACACCCATGCCTCCCTGCTAGAGGGCCAGGGCCACATCTTACAGAGGTAATTCCCCAGTGGCCAGCAGGGTGAGTGGCACCTCAAGGGGCCACAGGCCTGGGACTTCAAGGGGTGTCACATGGGAGCCAGGTTGAGGCCTCAGGGATCCACAGGTCACCCCTAAGTTCCTCTACTTTTAGCTAATTCATGGTCCCTGAGCCCTGCTGCCCACAGCACATCTCCTATTCCTATGTTGGCCACCAAGAGACTGTGACCAAGGTCAGAGCCTGACTCCAGTACCCTAACCTCGGGGTCACAGATCAGAGGCCCCCAGTACCCAGACTGGGCAGTTTAGGGGAAGATTCCCGGTTGGCTCTGGGGAAGCTGCTGGCTCCAGACATACCACAGCTTCTGCAGCGTGGCCTTGGGGCTGGAGACAGGGTGGTCTTCAAGGCTGAGCCCTTGGCTACCCGCTGCACTGTGTTCACACCAGACTGTGTGGGCAGGAACCCCAGCTTGAACACATCATCTAGCTATGACCTTGGACCTGCCACCTCACCTGGTGGGCTTCAGTTTCCTAGACTGCAAGATGAGGATGCTGATGGTGCTTAGCTCATAGGGTCGGGATAGGGCCCCCATGAGGATAAACGGGTCTACGTTTGCAACAGGTCATAGAGAGGCCCAGTGCTTGCCGAGCGCTGCAGAAGCGCGTTAAACACGTGGGCACAGAGGGGTCTAAGCCCCGCCCACCTCGGAGCTCCGGGGAAGGCAGAGCTGTGCCAACAGGCAAAGCTGTCTCTCGGCCATGGAGCAACAGGTGAATGGACGGGAGAGGCAGGTTCTCCGGCCTCAGCAGCCTGCCCTCTTGTTCAAGGCTTCTGATCACAGGTTCCAGTAGCTAGGAGAGAAGCTCAAGGGACAGTCTTGCCCCCAGAGGGTGACAGAAGAGGCTGGGATAGGGTTGTGCAGAAAGCCCCAGCTGTGGGCCCTTCCCTCACCCCCGGCCCCCGGGTCCTGTCCTCTGTCTGCATCCCGCCATTCCACTCCCCCAGAGCTCCCATCACACCCTCATTTCATACAGATGAGATACTGAATTATTAACTGGGATGGAGGGGGCGGCTGCGGCCGCCGCAGAGAGGGGGCAGGGCTCTCCCCAGGCCAAGGACACGCCGGGTAAGGCACCCTGGTGGAGCTGTCCTCTGGCAGAGCTGCCCTCTGCCTCTCCGCTTCCGGCTTCCCAGGGGTCCCCCTTAGTGGTCCAGCTGAAGCATGCATCCCTGGGCCATGCAGGTCCGGGAGCATGTGATCTCACTGGGGTCACACATGGGGTGCAGATGACCTCACGGGAGCCCCTCACCGGGGGGCCCACCCCTGCCTGGCTCTGGGGTCCTGTGGGCTATCAGCGGCCCGGGAGCACAGCCCCTCGGGATCCACCCCCCACCCCCAGAGTTACCACAGGGCCAGCCACCGATTTCCGGAGATTCCCCAACACACTTTCACATGGTTGACTTTTGTCTCAAGTCTGCTCCCAGTGGCAAATGAGATAACAGGGCAGTGAGGCGCCCTGCAAAGAGTCTTTATTTGTACAGGAGTGGCAGGCCTTGAGTCTGCCCCCTACACACACTCCGTCTCACACACACAAGGCTCCTCCCCGAAGCCCCACAAGAAGCAACAATGACAGACCTTAGGTGTGCTCCCTTTGGGGGAGGGGGCAGGGGTCACAAACACAAGTTAAACAAGGTCAAGACGCGCTGTCCTGAAAGTTGGAAGCTGCACCCGTAACCAGTGAGGCTCTCTGTACACCCTTGACTCCAGCAAATAATCCTGCAGCGTGCCCGACGCTTCCTTTGCCCTGAGCCTCTGAGAGGCAGGCCAGACCGGCTGCCCTCACAGGGGAGGAGGTTTGCAGGTAGTCGAGGGCAGTACTGAGGCTTGTGGGAATCCTGACCACCGGCAGGTGTTCCTACACACCTGGGGACTGGCCTGGCCGGTGAGTGGCTGGGACTTGAACCTAGATCTCTCTGGCTTCCAAAGAGTGTCTGCCACCCTGAACTGTCCCCTCCTTCTCCCTCCATCCATCCTGATTTGCCTCCTTCCCCTTCTCTGGGGCGTCTGACCAGGCCTAAGCAGGAGCCAAGCATCCCTGTCTGCAGGGCTAGAGGAGGCAGGGGGCTGTGGAGGGAAGGCGGGGTCAGAGAACCCCCTCTTGTCGGTGGGGGGGGGGGCGGGGAGGGAGGAACCCCCAGGCCGAGGTGGGGGAATCGCAGCTCTGGGAGGAAGCAAGACAGATTTCTGAGAGCTCCTGGAGATCAATTCCAGACACACGGCAGCAATGGTAGCAGCCACAGTTTGAAGATGTCCTAATTGTGTCCCGAGGCACAGTGAGCCAGAGAGGCATTTGGCTCGGCCACGGGTGACAGCCAGCCCCAGAACAGTCATCGAAAGGATTTTCCCCGCGTCAAAACCCCTGCAGCTGCGGTTACTACGGCGACTGCAGCCTTTGTCTGCAGGTTGTAAATTGTAATTGAAATGAGTTTTCAAGGTTGAAATAACCATAGCTCCTCCCGGTCTCCCCCCTCACCTCCTCAAAACTCACCCCACCCAGCCACATTCCTCCTGAGGTCTAGGCTCACGTGTACACACACACACACACTTCCTCACAGAAAGGTATGGCAAATCAACCACATATACACTCACACATTTTCACATCCGCACATGTAGAGTCACAACACAAACGTGCCTGCATTTATACGCATCTCTATACACACATCCACATCCAAACATACAGAAACAGAACCGGCCACATACACACATGCTCTGTAGACACAGCTACACGATTAGCATAAGCACCTCGGCAGGCACGTGGTTATTCAGATTCACTGCCGGCGGAAAGGCCCACAAACAGGTCCTGACAAGGATATGAGCACAAGCATTTTATCTGGAGGCGATGCTGAAAGCACAAGTCAGGGGTAAGGAAGTGAGGCAAGGGCATGAAGGGAGGGCACCAATGCCGGGTGTGAGGCTTGCCCACCGGGGCTCCAGAGAACGGCGGGGTCTAGGCCTCAGGGCGGCCCATCTGAGGAAACACACAGCCCCAGCCCTGCCAGCTGAAGGCCAAGGGCTGCTCCCGGGGCGTTCATCCCACTGGCAAAGTGGTGCTGGGGGGCCGCCAGGGGGACACCTCAGGGTCCGCACCCCCAGGTAAGTCCACACAGGTAGCTGACATAGGTATGTGGACATACCACACGTATCTACAGATCTGTACACTGGCATCTACGAACAGACAGGCCAACATCCACACCGGTTTTCATCTGTCAGGCAAACTTCCAGGGAGCAGGATAGGAGGGTCCCAGGATCCCCCTAGGGAGAGCTGGTGCATGGCTCTGCCCTGGACCAGCCCAATGACCGGGTTAAGCAACGCTTACATCCCTAGATGAGAATCCAGAGTAATCATGCTTATACCGCTGATCATGCCACTGATAGGATTCAAGGAGGCACAGATGTATCAATAAGACACGCAACCTCATACCATGTGTGTACTGTTCTCTAAGCTTCACTTTCCTCTCCTAACTAACACTCCCCCAGGGGATAACTGCCCACTGCCCGAGGCCTCCACCCAGCCCGGCTGCCCCTCTGCATGCAGCCTGGCATATGCTGATTCTCCCTGCCCCCTCCTGAGATGAGCATGGGGTGCCCACCCCACGGAGAGGGGCCAGGTCAGCTTGTCCACTGATACAAGGGTAGGGGAGGACGCTGATACCTGTCCTTTCTGGCCACTCCCCCTCTTTCCTGACTCTGCCTCCCTGGAACACGCAGGTTTTTCTTAGGGTCCCCAAGTCCTACCCCCATGTCCTGCTCCGTCACCTGGGCCTGCTCGGCACCCCCAAGTCACATCACAGGCTCACCGTCCTCGTCTGCGGTAGCACCCTCGTTCTTCAGCCCCACCCACCCCACCGTGTCTGCCAGCCCCTCCCCTTGAATTTTCAACCTCCATCAAGCCACCTGCTTTCCTGGTTGTTGCTGTTGTTCAGTTGCCCAATCGTGTCCAACTCTTTGCAACCCCATGGACTGCAGCACTCAAGGCCTCCCTGTCCCTCCCCATCTCCCAGGCCCAAGTTCATGTTCATTGCATCAGTGATGCTGTCCAGCCATCTCATCCCGACAACCTCCTCTCCTTCTGTCCTCAATCTTTCCCAGCATCAGGGGTTTTACCAATCAGTTGTCTATTGGGATCAGATGACCAAAATATGGAATTTCAGTTCTAGCATCAGTCCTTCCAATGAATATTCAAGGCTGATCTCCCTTAAGATTGACTGGTTTGATCCCCTTGCTGTCAAAGGGACTTTCTGGATAGGGGATCTCTAAACAACTCAGCCTGGTCCCCTCTACCCCACGTCGGTTCTCCCAAACTTGGCCTCAGCTCTGTGTCAGCTCTCATCCCGGGGAAACCTGAGCTAGCCCCAGTGCCTCACAGGCCCTTAACGATCAGCACCTTTGGGGCAGGGAGGTGAAGGGGGAGGGGGGAGCTCCTGAATTCCTCCCAGGTGCTTCCCTTTGGGCTCTTGTGGTTGGTACAGCCCAGGGTTCCCCAACCTTGAGCCAGCCCCAGTCCCCTTCTGAGGGAAGGTGGCTCTGTCCCAGGAAGATCCCAGGGTGAAAACACATCAGAAGCTGAAATCCTGGCGGTGACACTGGCTTCCAACTGCAAATAATCACAGGAGCAGAGAAGCTGTCTTCACAATCAGTAAAGACTACTTCTGGATGGCCATTGAATGAAAATGCAAAGTTCAGGAATTGTCAAGGAACTCCTGGGTCCCTGAGAGTCTGAACTCAAGAATGTATCCCCAGGGTCTTCCCTGGTGGTCCAGTGGTTAAGACTCTGAGCTCCCAGTGGAGGGGACCCAGGTTCGATCCCGGGTCAGGGAACAGGATCCCACGAGCTGCAACTAAAGGACCTCACCTACCATATCTAAGACCCAGCACCACCAAAGAAATGATTTTATAAAAGCAAACAAACAAAACAAAGAATGTATCCCCAGATGTCCACAGACCCAAGTTCGAGAAACAGGATGTGGACATCCAGCCAGATGGGAGCAGCTTGAAACACTGTCCCCCTCCCCACCCCAATGCAGCCTCTTATGGGCTGAGTTGCATAGTATCTCTGGGCTTTAGTTGGCTTGTCTGAAATGAGGGTAGCTCCAGGGGCCATTAGAATAGAGTGACATGTGTAGCAGAGTCCACACTTGGCACCTGGACAGGCCAGCCCCGAGGGAAGGCCCTTCTCTGCCCCTTACTGGTTCTGAGACCCCAACATCCACCCCCAGCCCAAGAGCTAGGGGGCCACAGTCACAGCCAGCCCCTTGCGTGGATGTCCCTTCTCCCCCATCACCCAGCCATATTCCCTCTCCCGCCAGCAGCTTCTAGATTTTCCTCTGCTGGATCTTTGCTGGAAACATACAAATATGCTCTAATTTCTCCCATTTAAACAAACAAAACCCTCTCCTGACCCCACTTTTTCCCCAGCTAGCATCTCTCTCTCTCTGTTTACAACAAAACTTCTCAGAAGAGTGGTCCTTACTCACTTACTCGTCATCAATTTCCCTCCGTTTTCCTCCTGACCAACTTCAGCCTGGGTTTTGCACCCACCTCTCCAAGGAATTTCCCCATGACTCAGCCTGACTCTGCATGCTCCCCCCGCCCCAACTCAAAGTACAGCCAAGAACCTCAGAGTCCTCCTTGATTTTCTGTCATCTTTCTCTTACCGCAAATCCTTTAGCAAACTCTGCAGCCACACTGCAAAATTGATAAATCAGAATCAGACTCCTCACCATCTCCATGCCACCACCTGCTCCAGGTTCTCTCCACCTCCCACCCCAGCCTACAGCCCCGAACTCATTTCTGGCTCTGCTCCAGAAGGCAGCCAGAATGAGCCCATTATTACATAAGTCTTATCACGCTAATCCTTTTTCAAACCCTGCCGTGGCTTTGTCTCATTCTGTGTTAATAATGACTAAAACCTTACTAATGGCCAACCAGGCCCCACAGACACAGTGTCACCCCACCCTACCCTCGGACCTCAGCTGCTACCTGTTGCCCTCTGCTTAAGCCACGTGGGCCTCCTCACTGCTCCCTCGATCTGCCAGGCCTGAGCCTACCTCAAGGCCTTTGCACATGCTGTACTTTCTGCCTGGCAAGTTCTTTCCCAGTCACCTTCTCAGTGAGGACTTGGGACCTCCTGATTTTAAAGTACTACATCCCTGGTCTCCCAGCACTCTCAGTCTCTCTCCAGGAGGAGGCCTCCTGGATCTGTCTTCTCCTGTCTCAGGATTAAGCCCTCTGAAGGCCCTTGGCTCTGACTACTGGGACCACACCATCGTGTACATTATCCGCAAGGCCATACAGTCTCCCACCTGCAGGGGGAGCTCTACGGGGCAGGTCTGTTCCCCTCCCAGAGCCCAGCACGAGGCTGGGGACACAGCCAGCCTGAGAAAATGCCAGTTGAACAAGTGAGCAACAGCACAGAGAGGAAGGGCTCAGGACCCCTCTAGCCACCACATGGCTGATGGCTTGAGCAAATGTGAGCTCCCCTAATGCGTGGCACAGCCTGGCGCATAGTAGGTAATCCCAAATGTGGGTCTTCCTTCCTCTCCCCTGTTCCCTTAGGAGTGTAGAGGTGAAAAAAACTGTCAAAGCCAGGCTGGAATAGCCAGGAGGGCCCTGGGGATGGGACATCAGCTGGCCTGAGGCAGGACATCCCTGGAGCCAGATGGCCAGGGTTCAAATCCCAACTCTGCTATTGACTCCTGAATGATCTTGGGAAAATCTTTAGCCTCTCTGCACCTCAGTTTTCCTTTGCTTCCACTGTGGCTCAAATGGTGAAGAATCTGTCTGCAATGACGGAGGCCCAGTTTCGACAGCTGGGTTGGAAAGATCCCCTGGAGAAGGGAATGGCAATCTACTCCAGTATTCTTGCCTAGAGAATTCCATGGAAGAGAACCCTGGCGGGCTATAGTCCATGGGGTCACAGAGGCAGACACGACTGAGCGGCTACACTTTCGCTTTCCTCATCTGTAAAATGGGTTGCTGTGAAGAGTAAATGCAAAATATCAGAGCAGAAATTGACATGTAATACACGCTATATAAATATCAGCTGTTACTGTTGTTACTGCAGCTAACACAGGCTGGGTGATTGGCATCTCCCCACACATCCCCAGTGGCTACACGGCCGCCCTCCCTCTCACAGCTCCCAGCCCCTAGGAGCAGCAAGCAGTAAATTCTCCTATCTCCTCATAAACCAGACCTTCCTCCGCTCAGCCATCACCCGGCTGGCAGAGCTGTCAAGAAGACAGATGCCACACCTGCCTTGTTTACAGCTTTAATCCCCAAACCCTGTTCTGCAGGCTCCCAGGGAGGGGCCAGGAGAAGAGGAAGGAGGCAGGCGCTGCCCTCCTACAGGCCTTGACAGCTGCAGAGATGCCCGCTCAGTGACCCCTGTCTCGCTCAGGTAGGGGGCAGGCCGCAGGCCACCTTCCTGTGCTTCCTGCAGACCACTTCCCCCGCCTTCCCCAGGAAACTGCTTGCTCAGGATGGGGATCAAGGGATGGGAGTGGGTAGTACGATTCCCATTTTACAGATGAGGAAACTGAGGCTTTAAGAGATGACCTGCCTAAGGTCACATGGCTAGGAAAGTGGCAGCACCAGGATTCACACCCCACTAAGGGGGACTCTCACAGCTGTGCATTTGAGAAAGAACGGGTGCCCACGACTCCTTGCCATTTTGAGACACACCAGCCCAATCTCCTGGAGAAGAAAATAGCAACCCGCTCCAGTATTCTTGCCTGGAGAATCCCCATGGACTAGAGGAGCCTGGCGGGGTACAGTCCCTGGGGTCGCAAAGAGTTGGACACAACTAAGCATCTAACACACACACAGCCCAATCTCCAACTGCCAGTATCTGCTGCTCTTCTGAGGCTCTCTGGCCACAAAAGCCCTCTTTGCCATTTGAACGAGGCATTGAAGAATTAACATCCTCCAGAAAGAGCCAGCAATGAGTGACAGGAGGGGCTCCCCTGCCAGGTTAGGACTCAGCACTGTCTTTGCTGGGGCCCAGGTTCAATCCCTGGTTGGAGTATTAAGATCCCACAAGCCACACAGTGGAGCCAAAAAAATATTAAATAATCAATTTTTTAAATGATTGCAGGAGGGAATGCCCTGGCAGGTCCAGTGGTTAGGACTTGGCTCTTTCACTGCCAGGGCCCAGGTTCAATCCCTGGTTGGGGAACTAAGAGCCCACAAGTCACATGGTGCAGCCAAAAAACAATTTAAAATTGATCAACTTTTAAAAAAACGATTGGCGAGAGTTGGTGTACACACACCCCGACTCCCTCACACCTCCAGTGGGATGACTGGCAGGCACGCTTCATTCTGTCCCCAGAGACCCCAAGGGAGTAAAGCTCCAGCTGTTTACGGGGGTGACCTGCTTGGTATCACACCCTTGATGGCTGCCTTACCTCCGCAACCAAAGTTTCCTGGGATCCCCTCCCAAAGAACAACTGGCCGTCAAATCCTAGTTTGGAGGGGAATTCAATTTAACACCTTCAGATTCTGAAGGATGACTCAGATCTTCCCAAGTGTAAGACCCCAGCATGAGATGGTCCTTGCCGCCCTCTCAGAAGGTCACCAGGCCTGTTCTCGTCCTGGGCCAGGAAGGCGTGGGCTTGGCAGAGCACAGGGCAGGGGAGCACAGGAGCTCCCAGTGAGATCATGGGCAGGGCAGCAGGGCCTGTGGGACTGAGACAGGCAGAGGCCAACCATCCAAACCATTAGCATCGAGGGGACCAGAGTGGACCCACCCAATGCTACCAGCATGGACAGCCAGCATCCTGGGAGAGCTGAGTGGGAAGCTAGGCTTGGGAGAGAGTAAGGCAGGTGGAGAACACAGGGCTGGCTGAGGGCCAGCGAGAAAAGGGGCTCAGGCCATGGAAGGGAAGGCGGCAGGAGAGGCAGGCGGGAGAGCCAAACCGCCTGGGTACCAATCCAGTTCTGCCCATTCTCTAGCTCTGCAATGTTCACCAGTCACCTCAGTGTCCTCTTCTGTAAAATGGGTGCAACAATTATGATGCTGTCCTCCGTCACTGGGGATCCTACAGTTAACAGAATCCTTATGACAGACTTGAACTGTTGAATTACCCAATTGCATCTAAATCCCACCTTTCCCCTTTCCTCTCTATCAACAACTACCACCAATTTTTTTTTAAGAAAGTTTGGAAGTAGGCTATTTTATTTATTTTTTTGGCTCCACCTGAGGCATAGAGGGTCTTAGTTCCCACACCAGGGACCAAATCCTCGCCCCTTGCATTGGTAATGCAGAGTCCTAACCACTGGACTGCCAGGGAAGTCCCCAGAAATCACCATTTTATGAGCACTTACCATATGCATTATTTTTCAGCCAGCTTCTTCATACCCTTCAAACACATCACCTATCCTCCCAACAACCTGTTGAGAGGGGTGGTGGCTTCCCTGCCCTCTCCAGGACTCAGACAGGTTACTTGTCCCAGGTCACAGAGCCAGAAAGAAGCAGAGTCAGACCCAGTGCCTGGCACACTGACAGGTGCCAAGTCCCAAGCCCACAGTCCATGGGTGTCGCCCCGGCCCTCCTGGCCTAAGATGTTCTTCCAAGGGACCAGCTCAGCTCCAACCTGGGCGGGGCCATGGGAAGACAGGGCTGCCTCCCCTCATCCAGGGTGCTCTCAGCTTCCACAAACGTTCCCCCAGAGCTCCCCCACCCCTCACGTCACCCAGACATGGGTGAGTTCACTGTGCCTGGCCTGGGGCCACACAAGGACCCTCACCAGCCCCTGCTGGGGCTTCCGAGGCAGCAGGAAGGGTCCAGGTCAGCTGGAACATGAGTTCACTCCAGGCTCTCCTGCTTTGCTCAAGCTTTCCCCTCACCTGGGGCGCACCACATTCCCCCTCCTATAGCCACCTCTCCTTCCAAGCCAGTGGTTCCCATACTTGGCTGCACAGGAAACCACCTGGGGCACCTTTTAAAAAATCCTAATGCCCTGGTGGCACACAGGACCAATTCCATCAGAATGTCTGGGGCTAGGAACCAAGCATCAGCATTTGAAAAGAACCCCAAGTGACTGGATGTGAATAAAGCTGCTCTTCCCTATATTCCCAGCCCTAAATACACACTGGGAGAGCTTGAAAAACAATCCACTCCCAAAGTTCTGCTTTGTGGGTCTGGGGGTGAGGCCCTGTTAGAGGCCTGTTGTTTTTTTTTTTAATTGGCAGATAATTGCTTTACAATGTTGGTGTTGGTTTCTGCCATACAACGTGAATCAGCCATGCTGCTGCTGCTGCTAAGTCGCTTCAGTCATGTCCGACTCTGTGTGACCCCACAGACGGCAGCCCACCAGGCTCCCCCATCCCTGGGATTCTCCAGGCAAGAACACTGGAGTGGGTTGCCATTTCCTTCTCCAGTGCAGGAAAGTGAAAAGTGAAAGTGAAGTCGCTCAGTCGTGTCCAACTCGTAGCAACCTCATTGACTGCAGCCCACCAGGCTCCTCTGCCCATGGGATTTTCCAGGCAAGAGTACTGGAGTGGGGTGCCATTGCCTTCTCTGCCATAAGTATACATATATCCCCTGCCTCCTGAACCTCCCCCCAACCCTGCACCCCACCCCTCTAGGTCACAGAGCACTGGGTTGAGCTCCCTGTGTTATACACAACTCACTACTGGCTGTCTATTTCACATATGATAATGTATATGTTTCAATGCTTCTCTCTCAATTTGCCCCAGCCTCTCCTTCCCCTGCTGTGTCCACAAGTCCTTTCTCCTTGTCTGCATCTCCATCCTGCCCTACAAATAGGCTCATCAGTACCATTCTTCTATACTCCATATATATGTGTTAATGTGTGATATTTGTTTTTCTGACTGACTTTACTCTGTATAACATGCTCTAGGTTCATCTATCTCACTAGAACTGACTCAAATTTGTTCTTTTTTATGGCTGGGTAATATTCCACTGTATATATGTACGATAATTTCTTTATCCATTCATCTGTTGATGGACATCTAGGTTGCTTCTATGTTCTGTCTATTGTAAATAGCGCTGCAATCAACACTGGGTTATCTGCGTCTTTTTGAATTGTGGTTTTCTCAGGGTATATGCCCAGTCGGGGGATTGCTGGGTCATATAGTAGTTTTATTCCTAGTTTGTTTGTTTTTTTTTTTTTTAAAGGAATCTTCATACTGTTCTCCATAGTGGCTGTATCAATTTACATTCCTACCAACAGTGCAAGAGGGTTCGCTTTTCTCCACACCCTCTCCAGCATTTACTGTCTGTAGACCTTTGATGATGGCCATTCTGACCTGGGAGAGTTTTAAAAGCTCCAGGTGATGCTGATGCACAGCCAGGCTTGAGAGCCACCATCTTACAAAGTGCCTCCCATCAGCCTTCTCACCTGCATCCCCAGACACCCTCTGGGCTGGCTTTCAGATGAGAAAGTCAAGGCCCCGAGAGGGCACAGCTGGCTCAGGTTGAGGGGTACCCAGAGCCCTCCCAAGGTCCCTGACACTAGGTCCTGCTACAGAGTTACGCAGACTCACAAGGACCCACAGCCAACCACATCTAATGTGGACACGCCAAGGCAGCCACAGTAGGGGCCGAGGATTGAGAGCTCAGCTCTGGGTCCACATCCTGCTCTATTGCCTTCCATCTGTGGGAACTTAGGTCCCTTTGCTTACCTTCTCTGAGCCTCTGTTTCCAATCCGTGAGATGCCTGCCGTCCCATCCTCCCGCGGCTCATTCCCTGCCCGTTTCAGGGCTCTGCTGAAACAGTGTCTTTCAGGGAAGCCAGACTCATCTATTTTGTTGCTACTGCACATTTTCCTTCTGACATAGTCTATAGTTTACTTTTTTTATCTTGTTTATTGTCTGTCTCCCCATTAGAATAAAAACGCCAAGAGCTTTTTGGCTTTCATTCCCTGCTACATCCACGATGCTTAGAAAAGGGCCAAGCTCTGGGAGTCAAACTGATGTCTGTAGAGTGACTGCGGGACCCTCAAGGAGTTAGAGACGCTCAGACCAGTGAGTGGCAGGGGGCACGGGGTAGCTGGGGTCAGTCAGTTCTGTGGGCTCGCCATAGGGACGTCCGGATAAAGCCCAAGGTGGTCAGCCAGAGGGTGGTTCTGCCCAGATCCAGGAGCCCCTTCCCTTATAAGCAGCGTCAGCTGGTGGCCTGAGAGCCCACCCATTGGACCTGGAATCAGTCCTGGCCCCGCCCCTCCTGGCCCCGCCCCTCCTGGCTCCTCCCGCCCCCGCCCTCCCGGGCCCGCCCCCTCCTCGCCCCA
>SJYQ01010819.1:328468-380862 GCA_006410935.1 Redunca redunca
CCCAGTCCTGGGAGTACGTGAGCTCTCTGGTTCTGAAGAGGAGAGGGAACCAGAGAGTGTAGGGACTGGCCCAGCTCACACAGCAAGACAGGGGCCTGAATCGTTCTCCTTCCAGTCCAGAACTTGCCCATGGCTCACTGAGGCAGCCTCCTTCTCCGAATGCTCCAGAGGACTTATCAACTCTGCTCTAAGCCCAGAAAACCCGGACCCAGGGTGGCAGGCTGGTGGGTCAATAAGGCCTTCTCTCCTCCCCCTGCCTTCTGCCCCATGATCATTCCGTGACATATTCACAGTTGACCAAGCTGCTGGGAACAGACCCGAAAGCCTAAAAGTTCACCCAGCAACGAGTTCCTGCTGGTGGCAAGGCCCGGTGGAGGCTCAGTGACTGTCTGTTGGAGCTGTCAGGGAGGTGCTGGACTGGTCGAACGCTGACTTTCTCCACCTTTACGCTATTGACACTGGGCCAGTTCACTCTGCTGGTGGTGGGGGGCGGGTGGTGGGGGGAGGCTGTCCTGGGCATTGAAGGATGTTGAGCGGCATCCCTGGCCTCCACCCACTAGTAGCACCACTCCCTGATCATGACAACTAAAAATGTCTCCAAACTGCCAAACCGGCCCCGGGGATCAAAATCACCCCCTGCTGAGAACCACTGCTTTCATGGTTTCTCTGGTGCCCCAGAGAGAAAAGGGCTTTGTATGGCAAGTCCTGGGTTCAGATTCTAGTTCTCCCACTTAATAGCAAGTATGTGTGACTTACTGCCACCAAATGTCACTTAACCTCTCTGAGCCTTAATGTATTCACTTACTAAATGTGGGGTTGCTGGAAAGACTAAATGAAATGTCTGTATGGGGCCTGGCATTTGTGGGTACCAAGAACCATAGATTTTGTTTTTTTGTGTTTATTATGGCTTGAAGCTGAGAGGGGCGGTGTGGAAAATTCTGGCACCTCTGTGTTCCTTCTGCCTCAGGGTGAAGAGAGGACTTAGCCATGTCCCTCCCCTGCTCAGACCTCGGTCTCTTGGAAAGTTTGGTGGAGGTAGATGTCTGCAGACTTCCCAGCTCCATCAATCCTGATGTCTGTTGACCTCAGTGAGAGCAGGGGAAGAGCCCCTGGGAGCCTGCCGCCACCATGGGGAGGACAGTGAGGTCCCTGCCAAACTGGGCCTTTAATGGGAACTTTGTGCCTCACTCACAGCGAGGCTCCAGCCAGAGCAACCTGTTCCTGCCCAGGGCGACTGAGTTCTGTCCCAGGAGTAAGGGCTGTCAGGCCCACCCCCACCCCCAGCCCACCCAGGGCCCAGCAGGACTCTGCAGGGAGGCCCCTGCCCCGTCCTGGGAGCCTGCTGGCAGCTCCCAGGGCCCTTCTAGCAGAGGACACGCTCCCAGTGGCCCAGGGGTCTCACTTCTTCTGTCCCAGATGGGAGAAGGGATGAGAGTATATGGGGGTGGAGGAGAAGTCTTGATAAATGAGCCTCCTATACTTGCCACCACCCCCAACACCCACGAATATCTGAAACAGGAGAAAGAAGGACCCTGAGTGTGGCTTCTATCCCTGCTAGGACGAGTGTGGCCAGGAAGGCCTCCCAGCCCAGAATCTGAGCACAAAGAAGCTGGGAGCCAAGGAAGAAGAGAGACAGGGTGCAGGAAGACAAGGAGCTGGAGAGGGACAGTGGGGGGGGGACGATAAGAAGGACCCGTCAGGGTGACGCTGACAGCGGGGCGCACAGAGTGGGGGGGGCGGGTGGTGGGCACGCCGTTGCGGCTGCCGGGCCTACCTCGCACGGACATCCTCTTGGGGAGGATGGTGATGGCGCCCTCGGCCACCTCCTCCAGGTGCAGCACAGGGGCGATCTTGGAGCCCCAGCTGTCTGAGCCCATCCAGAAGAAGTGGCCAGTCTGGTTGGCCTTCCGTGCCGCCTCCAGCACACGCCTGTGGGGACATGCACCAGCCCAGCCCAGCCGTGTCTGTCCATGGGCTCCCTGCCCTGGCCACACCTGCCCTTCCCCTGGGCTCATTCCTGTCCCCCTCACAGCCTGTGCCTGGATCCCCCGTCCTGACCCACAGGAGCCCGGGGCCCACAGCCACCCCAGCACCCACGCCTGAACTCCCAGGCCCCCAGTTCCCTGCTGCCCTGACCCACGCCTGCCTACAGGCCCACTTCACCCACACTGTGGCCCTTCATCCATACTGCACCCCTATACCTGCCTGTGCCCTGGGCCCACAGCTGCCTTCTGGCCCAGTGTGGTCTCCCAGACCTATTCCTACCCCTGGGGCTGCCTCTGTCCCCACCAAGACCATGCCTGTTTCCCTCTGGTTGGACCTGCCCCGTGTCTGACTCGGGTCCCCAGAAACACATCTGCCCAAGCTCTGTCCTCTGAGGCTACCTGGCCCACACCCCCTGGCCCTTTGACACATTTAAACCCACTGTCACACACACACGCACACACACACAAACACACACACACACACACACACCAACACCTATCCCCCTCTGCACCCCCCCTCCTTCTGTGCCAAGTCCAGGTGCTTCAAAGAACCACTCCCCACTGCCCTCACAGATGGATGAAAGGGTGCGGGCAGCCAGGGGCCCCCCACCGCCACCCAGGCCACAGTGACAGTGGTCCTGGTCAAGTCAGGGGCCCTGAAGCCCCGCGCAAGGTCCAGCCCACAACGGCGCTCAGTCAGTGCTAATGGATGCGTGAACTAAGTGGCCCCTCAGAGACATCTTCTAGAAGGAGAAAAATGGGAAGGGCTGGGCAGAATTCTCCCCCATGTATCTCATCCCATGGGGACAGACGGGAGCAGAGAGGAGGCAAGCAGCTTGCCCAAGATCACACAGCAAGTGAGAGGCCAGGATACTAGGAACTGGCCAGCCCATCCCACAGACAAGGCCAGGACAGACGGCGGGGCTTGGGGCGACTGCCAGACCTGTGCAGGAGGCAGCCAGCTGGGGCAGGAAGCCTTGGGCTGTCAGGCAGAAACGTGTTTCCTCACCCCAGGGCCCACACCTGCCCTCTTCACCGCCTCCTGACTCTCCTAGGCCCCCAAGCCTCCTGCAGCCCCACAGAGCCCCCTACTTGTAGGCGAGGCTGCTCTCAGAACCCACACCCAGCCCTATTAATACCGCCTGCATCCGGCCAGCCAGAGATGACCAGAGCTCCCAAGGCTCCATCTCTGCAAAGTCACCCGGGTTTATTTTTACCTCTGTTTGCTTCTGAAAACGCATGTGGATTTCCAGCAAGGCACCCCTCTTCCCACATACCCTGCCTAGCTGCTCAGGGGGTCAGTCTAAGGCCCTTCCCCCTCTCCCCCAGGTGACCCTTATCTGGGACCCTTGGCCCGGCACCCTCGTCTCCCCTCCCCACGTGTGGGTCCGTCAGAGTCGCTCAGGAGGCCGCAAGTTGGGTGTGTCCCTGGATGGGGTGGGGGCCCCGAGTAGTGCTGGGCTTTGACATGGGAGTGGGGGCGAGGGTGGGGATTGACTGAAGGGAGGCAAAGAGCTCGGAAGGAGCTCCTCCTGCTCCAGGTGCCAGCTGACCTGCGGCAACAGGGACACCCAGGGCCAGAGTTTAGGGTCCCTGAAAGCTTTGTGGGGACCGGGAGCAGCTCAGGGGTGCCAGGTGGACCCTGAGGACTCCCACACCCTGGGCCTTTGCTGCCTGAGAAACACCCATTAGAGCTGGTGCTTGTGGCTTTGGAGGCCTTAATGACCTTCCAGAACATTCCCCTCCATCCTCACTGGCACCCAGCAATATCTCCTGGGAGAGAATCTGTTTTGCTGCAACTCAGGAGTCCAGGATGAGGTCTTCCCAAGTGGGAAAGAGTGTTGGAAAGAAGAGTGAACCCAGAGTGGGTGCTGGTTAACACTGGGGAGGGGGCCGCTTGGAGGCCGGGTGGACCGGGCCAGCTGAGCTGGGCAGGTGGGCAGGTGGGCCACCTGTCTGAGGGAGGTGGTCTGGGGAGACCACATCTCCTCTGCAAACACGGGGCGTGACTCCCCGACCAGATTCTCAGCAGGAGCTGTGTCTCCCCCTCAGTCTAGGGAATCAAGGAGGCCGGCCCTTCTTGGCTGTGACATCCAGTCTTAAAGAGGTGGAAGGGACAGAAAGCAGGAAGAAGGGAAGTGCATTAGGAAGGGTGCTCAGGGGTCATCTTTTAAGGGCACCTGAGACTCTGACCTGTGACTCGGGACCCGGGGGCAGGCATGCAGGGAAGTGGACTGCTCCAGGGTGTCTGTACCGCATGGTTCTGGCACCTGGAGTCCACCTGCCCCCGCTCTGCAAATGTGGACACTGAGGTCCAGGGAGGGGATGATACTGCCTCCATGAGTGTGTGCCCAGATCAGGACTAGAACCACAGCCCAGGCCTCTTCCCACTCCCCTGAGCTCACCGAAGGGAGAACGGAGGGGCTGAGAGACAGCCACCCCTACCTCCTGCCAGCCTCTGCTCCTTCCTTTGTGCACATTCCTGCATTCAGTGCTCCAGCAACACTATCAAGCAGGCTTCATTAGCTCCATTTTTTTTTAAGCAGAAAAGAAGCCCAGAGAGGTTGAGAAACTTGCCTGAGGTCACATAGCTAGTTGGAGGGAGAGCAGGATTCCCACCCAGGGGCTCTCACCCCAAGCCCATGGTGTTAGCCCCTCTGTAAGAGGACCCACTAACCATCCTGAGTGGTAGAATGGATGCAGGAAATGGGCAGGGGGAAAGGAAGGGGCGTCTGTGAGCCATAGCCTGCGCCCCAGCCAGAGGGGTCTCCCCCCACCGCCTCGTTGGCTCACCCCCACCTCTCTGGACCCCAGGGTGGGTCAGGCTTGCCCAGGAAGGTCTCCAGCAGGGGTCCCTGGCTCCCCAGCCCAGCCCCACTGCTTCCTGTCCTCACCTGATGTCATCCTCGTTGGCGAAGATGATGACCCCCCTGGCATTTGATGTCTCCAGGAGCCGCCGGATGATCTTGTCGAACTCCCCAGGCTTGGGCTCCCGAGGTATCTTGACGGACTGGGCGATGCACACGCCCCCTGCAGGAAGGGCAGCGGTCGGCCTGGGGCAGACAGGGTCTTCCCCTGCGACCCACACTCCTGGGGGCTGCTCATGGTCCCCTAGCCTGACTTTCTCCCAGGTCCCGATCCGGCATGGGCTGTGCAGTCAGAACAGCCACAGTGCAAATTTTGGCTCCACCAAGCTGAGTGACCATGGACATGTCATTTAAGTTCTCTGTGCCTCTCTTTATAAAATAGGTTGCTAGCAAGAAGCAATATAGTATCGGGCTTAAAGCTAGACTGCCTGGGTTCAAATCTCAGTTCTGCTGCTTACTGCTGCGTGATCTCAGGTTAGTTACTGAACTTCTCTGTTGTCTCAAATACATCATCTGTAAAGATAATAATACCACCTGTTTCATAAGGTTGTTATAAAGCTAAGGGAGTTCATGCATTTGTAGTAACATCTGCCACACAGTAAGTGCTTAGTAAACATTGGTTCTTTTTTGATGTAACTACTTCCTAAGACTTTTTGGAGGCGCAAATCTGAGAATGAGCACAAATTGCCCCCCTTGGGCCATTAGTGCCTCTGGTACCCACATCCACACACACCTACCAGGGCTCTTGACGCCAAACCCCACGTTCACCATCAGGCCCCTTCGTAAGGGCAGCGNGAGGAGGATGGGCTGCAAGGGTCCCCAGGGTGGGGAGACACCAGCCACCTGTTTTACCCAGAGGAAGAGGGGCCAGCACCCAGCTCCGCCCAGGGAGGGCCCTCTACTCAGGAGGGTAGGTGGCAACCAGGGAAGGCTACCCAAGGGTGGTAGCCCTGAGCTGAGTGGCTGAGTTTTAGTGGCAGGAGGTGAGCAGCTGGGGGCGGGGAGGAGGCAGGCTGAGGAAACAATGCGCTCACTCGAGAAGGGGGCTGCTCTGTGCCAGGCGCCCGCAAGGCCCGGAGCCACGTGACACAGGCTCACTCTTGCGTGGCCAGGAAATGGGCCCCCAGTTCTGTGGGGCAGGTGAGGCAGCCATGGCCTCTGTTCCCCACCCTGACCAGCGCCCACCTCTTTTACTTTCTGTCCCTTCCAGGTAGAACAAGAACCTCAGGTTCTTCTAGGATGCCCACAGAGGCGCCGAGCAAGGAAGAGGAGCACGGCTAGAGGGGCTCTTGGGGGAGGGAGGGAGGGGGTCTGGGGGCATGACCGGGACCCCCCAGTCCCAGCTCACAAAGAGAACCGACGGGAGCCAGTCTCCTGCCCCCAGCGCTGGCCCTGCCCTAACAGCGGCCGGGCAGACACTCAGCTTCCAGCTAAATCCTCCATATGGTTCCTTTCCAGTTAGAAAGTGGGCCAATCGCTACCCTTCTCCCCCCATCTGGGGAGACAGATGGACAAGAGGAGGAGGCTGGATAGGGGGTTAGGACGAGCCACCTGGCTCCAGGAGGGAGGGGGGCCAGAGGGCAGAGGGGAGGGAGGCAGAGAATGGGAGTTAATTGTTCTCAAAGAGGCAGAGACTCTTAGGTTCAGTCGTATTTCTGGGTGATGCTCCCCTAAGATGCGGTACATGTTGCAGGCTTCGTTTAGCTTCTTCTTCGAAAGAAGATTCAGGTGACCACAGCCTAGTCAGCAAGTCACAAGGTACTCAGGATGAGAGAGAGTCTAAGCAGGAAGCAATGTTCTTACAACCGCAAGAGTGGGGGGACTTGCGGGGAGTCTGGGAGGTTTCAAATAGAGCTCAGTAACAGTGAATGTTGATAGTGTTTAGTGCCTTTGAATATTACGCTGCACATTTTGCAGAGATTCACCCATCTGAAGTCAATATCATCAGCAAAACTCCAGCTTATTTATTTATTTTTGGCCACACTATGTGGTCTATGAGATCTTATTTTCCCAACTAGGGAGCAAATCTGCACCCCCTGCACTGGAAGCACAGAGTCTTGGCCACTGGGCTGCGAGGGAAGGCCGGCACAGTTCCAGTTTAGAGATGAGGACGCTGAGGCACAGAGCAGCTGAGTGGCTCCCTGGTCACACAGTCAGGCACAGACCAGGGTTTCAGTGTGACCAGCTGGCTCCAGAGGTCACTCTTTCACCCAGTCCAGTGTGCCACGACTGGCCACACCCAGGCCAGGGGGCACCTAGGGCCCATGCACATGTCTGGGTGCAGGGCCTGCCCTGGGGTAAGTACCTAGTGGTGTCACTGGCCCCACAAGGAGGAACCAAGCACCCTCGGGCCCCTTGGTGGCACTGCCTGATTGTCAGTTTGGCTGCTCAGGGACCGCAGCACAGGACCAAGGCTCTCCCAGGGTGACACAAGCTTCCAGAAGTAAGTGGCACAGTATCTGGCTCCACGGCGCTCCTGTCCCCTGCCACAGCCAGAGAGGACTGTGGTGGCTCAAGAGGGACCCACATTTACTGAGCACCCACTGCATGCCTGGCACTCATTGACTGTCTGAGGCAGGTGCTAATGGCCCCATCTTACAGATGCAGAAACTGAGGCTCAGAGGTGCTAAATAGCCTGGTGGAGGTCACACAGCCAGCTGGTGGGGTCTGTAATCCAGGTCTGTGTCAAGAGCCTCCCTTGGGCAGAGGAAGGAAAGGCTCCAGTCACTGGGTCTCGGTTAACCCCATCCCCTGCAGCCCGTCCCCACTTCTGGGAAGACCCCAAGTCCTACACCAACCACATCAGTCCTCCTGTGTCCAGCCCTTGCTTCTGAAGCCCCATCACTGTGGGGACCATGGCTAGCACACCCCTTGGAAGTCCTCTTCAAATCCTTCTACCATGGTGGGGGAAATTTTTTGCACCCCCACTCCTTGGTCCCATGGTCTCTTTCCTTGGTAAAATAAGAACCCATGAGTCTGTACTGAAAGCAAATGTAATAAAATTAAACCCAAGCACCAAGGAACGCGCCCAAGTCCTCTCTGCACAGAGGCTGCAACACTTCACCTCTCCCAGGCTCCAGGAACAGGATCATATAAAAGAGGGGTTTGGAGGAGGCTGGTGCTCCCCATGGCCCACTTAGGCCCTTCTGGGTCACCCTTGACAAGCCCCTCACCCCACACACAGCCCCAGCCCCATGGCAGGCACCGGTTGCCCTGTGCCAGCTGCAAGCGCCACCGTCCACCCAGCCAATGCCTCTGCGCAGTGCCAGGGGCAGGAAGCCGCAAGCTCGTGCTAGGAGCTTCTGAGTGCAAGGGAGCAGTCGGGACCTTGGAGAGCTCCCGGCCCAAGCACTCAGGGAGCAAAGAGACTGAAGGCAGCCTGAGCCAGGGAGTCTAGAACCCTACAAGCCAGCATGTCCCCTTCCACATTCTTCCCAGAGAAACTCGCACACAGGCACAAGGAGATACGCCCAAAGATGATCGCTGCAGCACTGTTTGAAACATGTGCCGAAATGGAAACATGGAAACTACCTGAATACTTTTCAAAGGAAGAATGGAATATTATGTAGCTAAGATATATAAAGGGCTTCCCTGGTGGCTCAGAGGCTAAAGCGTCTGCCTGGAATGTGGTAGACCCAGGTTCGATCCCTGGGTCAGGAAGATCCCCTGGAGAAGGAAATGGCAACCCACTCCAGTACTCTTGCCTGGAGAATCCCATGGAGGGAGGAGCCTGGTAGGCTACAGTCCACGGGGTCGCAAAGAGTCGGACACGACTGAGCAACTTCACTTTCACTTTCACTTTCAAGATATATAAAACAGCCCTCATGACAAAACCCTGAAAATGCAAAGTTAACTGATAAAGCAAGGTGCACCACTCTCTGTCCCTTTCATGTGGAAATTAAAGGCCACATATCGTACAATGTCTTATATATGGACACACACATAGATATGAGCAAAAGCTCCAAGAAGGCAGGAGATTTTCCGTTGTATGCACTACAATCTCCCCAGTGCCTGGCACACACTAGTTCTCCATAAATGCTTGCTGAATGACTAAGACAAGAAAGGACCCCAGCCCCTGCAGGGTGTGGGCACCTCAAGGGAGGCAGGGATGGAACAAGACTGAGGGCTCCATAGGAGGGCTCCCAGGCATGATCCCTGTTTTATTTCTTGGAAATAATTGGAAGCAAATATGGCAACATGTAAATGCTTGGTAAATGTGCACCTCGGGACCCAGGCCAGACCAAACATGCAGACAGTGACAGAGAAGGCATCCTAGACCCGACACGTGCCACCTCGAGCCTCTCTGTTCATCCATGACATGGGCCACCTGGCCACTCCTGGGCCGGAGGCCTCCACGGGACGCTGGGGGGCAGGCGCATGGGGCCTCCTGGTTCTGAAATCCTGCCTCCCCCTGAGGACAGGCTCTCTCCTGGCCAGCCCTCCCCTGGTGCTGGAACCCTGCACCTCCGCCAGGCTCCACATGCCTGCCCTGACTTGAACGTGACATGGAAGTTCCACTAGTGAAACTTGATACGGGTTTCCTGTTGTATTTTGTGGTCTCTGTGCCCTTTCTATTTGTGGTCTGGTGACCTTTCCCAATATTCTTTGGGTCCAGCTGATATATCTGTGTTAGTGTCTGCCTCCCACTGCACTCCTAATGCCCCAGTGGACGTGGGTTACACAGTCTGATCTCTGTCTGATTCACCGGGCTCAGCTCCCTTCTTTTCTGGGCACCTCCCTGCCCCCCACGGGATGGGACTCTCTCTACTCCACCTACCTGAATAAGTCCTCCCCACTCGCTCCAAGCAGCCCCCAGACCCCCTGCCTTCAGGGCCTGCCAACTTGTGGACTACCGTGGTGGCCCAGAGAAGGCAGAAAGAAGGGGCCTCCCCCCAGAGGGGCCTGCTTCTGCCCAGGCTCACCCAGGTACGGGGCAGCTGAGGACTTGGGCTCCCCTGTGCCTCTGCAGCGCCGTCCATCACATCCTCCAGGCTTGGGAATCCTCTCACCGCCCCCTATTCCCTCCTTGTCTCACTCACCAGGAGGCCCGCCCCTGCCAGGAAGCAGCTAAACAGCCAGCCCATAGGCAGTGGGCAGCGAGGTGACCGAGACACGTACCGTGCCCACAGATCCCGGGGCACTCAGCACCTGTGCCATCCTGCTCTGGCACCCAGAGCCCGGGGGTGACATTCCACAAGCCAGGCTGCTCCCTCAACCCAAACAGCACCCCGGGCTCTGGGCTCCAGACTAGGCTGGGCAAAAACCCCCCTCCAGGGAGTCAAGAAGCTTCCCTGCAGCCCAACAGCACAGGAGCCCAGGGACACTGGGCTCATCTCCTCTCTCTGTCTCTCCCTTTCTTTTTCTGGCCTTTCAAATTTAAAAATGGAGAAAAACAATGAGAGACCAACGCTAGGAAATCAAGTGGAAAAAATCTACATCAAGGCAAAATGTGAAGGCAGCAAATTACAACACAGAGAAAACGGGGGTTGTTAAACAACCCAAGGAGGGGGTCCCCTCCTCGGCTTCCCTGGGTTCCTGGCAGAGAGAGAGGCAAGGGAAAAGGCAGGAGGGAGGCTGGGGGAGACCCTGGACTGTATGGGGTCACATAGTCACACACACACAGAGTTCTCCCCCCGCCTTCTCTCTTCTCCCCCGCCCTCTCCAAAGTCAGGCCCTCTCCCCACACCTGCTCTCAGGAGAGGGAGCTATTCAGAGGCATCAGTGACCAACATGGTGTTACTTTTGCTTTCAACCAGGAATGAAGCCCTGGTCTAAGGAAACAGAGCCGTGCAGCAGATTCCAGGAAGTGGAGCTGCGGCTGAAAGGGCATCTGAGGTCGGGGAGACGTCCAGGCCCTGGAGAAGCCCCCTAACCCGTGGCTGTCCAGGGGGGCTGGGGCTGGGGGCGGGCAGCGAGGGGCGGCTCTGGCTTCCAGCAAGGGCTCAAGGGCTCTCCGGGGCGGGGGTCGGGGGCTGAGCCTGGCTCATGGCCAACACCCCTTTCTGCTCCCACTCCCAGCCCTTCTCCCCACCAGCCGGTGTCCACTCCAGCCTCCTTCCTCTCACACAGTGTGTGTGTGTGTGTGTGTGTGTGTGTGTGTGTGTGTGCATGAGTGCATGTGTGTGCATGTGTACAAGTGGCATGCAAGGCCCACATCTCCCCCTCAGGTCTGGGCCCAACAAAACCCGCTGTCTGACCACATCAGGCCTTCCTCTGCAGAGGCCCCACCCCCACCCCAGTCTGCCTCCCTTGCTTATCTTATCTCCTCCCGGTCTGTCTCTGCTCCGGCCCTCACGGTGCCCAGCACACACGCTGCGCTTGCTCGAGACAGGCCGTGACCCACGCTTGCCAGATGAATGGGCCACCGAGCACCCGACTACAGGGATGGGAGGACCAGCAGGGCGGGAGCTGCTGGCACCGGCATGGGAGCGGAGGCGCTGCAGGAATCTGACGTGGCCACCTGCTCAAACCTGCCCACTTCCTCTAGGAACCTCCCTGACCCCTGCAGCCCACTGTGACCTCCCCTCTGAGCACCACCTGGCCACACGGAGTGCCTGGATGTCTATGTGTCTACCGGCACTGGGCAGCCACTTTGTGCCAGGCTCTGGGCTGCAAAGGTCATCCAGGCACAGGGCCTGCCCTATAGTACACACTGGCAAGTTCCAAGCCCACATGGGCGTCATGCACACTGGGACCGCCCTCTCAGTCCTGCCTTCTGCTGGAAATTTCTTTTCGCCTAGATGCAAATTCCTTGTTATGAGTGCTCAAGAAATGCACGTGCAGAAGAACAAGTGGAAAAGTATAAGATAGTTGTGCAAACTGGCAGGGCTCCAAAGGCAGCTGGGCCAGGAGAGAGGGCCGGGGTGGGGGGGGCAGGGCGACTCCAGCCCAAAGGGACACAGTGGAAGGGACACAGTGGGCTTACTAGGGGAGATTTGGCTGGAGCCAGAAAGACCCAGGTACCAAGGGACAATGAAGGGGACACAGTCACCCAGCTTTCCCACCTGCAGGGTCCCCATGATGCACCCCACCGAAGGTTTGTACAAAGTGTGGCTCTCACCCCTGCTCTCAGCTTCCTCTTCCCCGCCATCACGAGACATAAGGGAAATGTCCACTCCGCTGCTTCCTGGCTGTGGGACAATTCTTGGGTTTGCTTGTTTTTCAGTTGTGCTGGGTCTTTATTGCGGTGCACAGGCTCAGTAGTTGTGGTGTGTGGGCATAGTCACCCCAAGGCAGATGGGATCTTGGTTTCCCAATCAGGAATCGAACCTGTGTCCCCTGCACTGGAGGGCAGAGTCTTAGCCACTGGGGAAGACCAGGGAAGACCTTGACTGTGTGACTTTGGAGAAGTTTAAAATAGGGCAGGACTTAAAAACAAAAAAAAAACGCCACCTGGTGGGGCTAGAGTGAAGGTCAAATGGTATTTGTGAAAGCCTGGGTCAGCCTCCGGGAGCCAAAGCCTCTGGGGAGTGAGCGAGTCCTAGCGGGGGTGGGGCTGCAAAGGCAGAGGGGCAGGGGCCGAGTCAGGACGTCGAGTCAGGACCCAGGGCTGTGAGGATGCTCTGGGGGCCAGAGAGACCAGGCGACACTGAGCACCATCTCCAGGGACAGAACCTGCCAGGCAGAATCCACGGCCCGAGCCTAGAGGCCCAGGGACTGTCCAAGGCAGGACACACATCCCTCCTTTCCCAAACACTCTCAGTTCATCTCCCCACCCCGCCCATACACGTGGTAACACACACCCTCACAAAGTCACAAACCACACATCACTGCCACCCCACACAAGATCACAGCAACACAAGCTCACACAGTAACCACACCGCCTCACACAACCACTCACCACACCCAACCCCCGCAAGTCACACCCTACGCACAGCCGCAGACCCAGACACTCAGGTCAGCTGCCCACACCTCCTTGGAGCCACCAGCCAACACTTAGCAGCATCAACACCTCACCTTTGCTACCGGAGCACAGGGGCCTGGCTGGGGGTGCTGGCAGGGGCTGGGGTGGCCCCTGGGGGAGGGGGACAGCACCTCTGTCAGTCACCTAGCAACTACCCGCCCGGCCACCTCAGTGCCCAGCTCTTGGAGAAACCCACGTCTTCCCTCTGCAACCAGGCTGTCCACTCACGCCCACCTGCCCCCGGGGAGACCCGGGCTGGACCTGCGGGTGCAGGGACACCACCATCAGAGAGCCGGCCTGCTGTGACACGGGGGCTGAGGCTGGACACAGACAGGCCCTCGTCCCACGTCTGGCCCCTACGTGATGATGAGAGCCAAGTTGCCCAGCCTCTTTGAACCTCTCTGAACCTCTGAATCTGTAAAATGGGATGGCATGCTCGCCATCCTCCAGACGAATCAGGGGTGTTGTGAGGATTAAAGGGATCACCCATGGACAGCCCGGCCCCTGGGGGGATATTTTGGGGACTAGAAGAGGCAGGCTGCAGGGGGGACCAGCCAGGGCAGCTATGGGGCTCAGACCCCTCGAGCTGAGCGCCACCGCCCCCTCCCTGGGAGGCTGCTGGGCAGCGAGGGCTGTTCAGAGCTGCATTATTCATGGTGCGCAGCTCTGAGCAGAGGGAAATTTGCTGAGTGATCGACCTAATATCTTAACACAAACCCATTTAGGCAAAACACCTTTGAAGCGAGAAAAGCTGGGAGAAAAAAGAGAGAGAGAGAGAAGGAAGCAAAGGTGTTTGGAGGCAGGAGATGGAGGGAGGGGCTGTGGTGGAAGGCACGGGGAGGTGTCTGGTTCGGCCCAGCTGCTCCAGGCCACCAGCCGGGAGACCCTGCCCCAACCCAGCCTTCTAGGGCCCGCCTTCCTCTACTCTCAGTAGCCATCCTGGGCATTCTTCTTGTTCTATATACAATAATAATTAATTTTTTAATGTTTATGTATTTGGCAGTGATGAGCCTCAGTTGCGGCACACAGGATCTAGTTCCCTGACCAGAGATCAAACCCGGGTCCCCCTACTCTGGGAGCATGGAGTCGTAGCCACTGGACCACCAGTCCCCAGCTAGTCTGAGTTCCTAATACTGAGGAATTCCCCAGTATTCCTCAGCTGAGGGAATCCCACCGACTTCTCAGAGTTGGTTCAGAGAGGGGAAGGAGTCTGCCCAAGCTTCACATGGCAAGTTGGGCTGGTCAGTAGTCAGACCCAGCACTGCTGAGCACTAGTTCAGGGTCCTCTGCTAAAAAACCCCTTTCAGAACAAGACCCTCAGCTCCAGCAACACACCTGTAGGGTGAGGTCACAGAGCAGCTTTTCAGCCCCTTCCCTGGCCTCAAACTCCACACTCCACAGGGAGACCACTTTCTCCAAGGCAACCTGACGTCCCTACCCTGGAGCCTTGGCTGGTTGCCCTGCAGGAAAAGCCCCCCTCCGCTTTTCCGCCTGCCCAGCCCCGCCTCGGGGCTCTGCTTCTCCACCTCTCCCCCACGAAACAGCCCAGGTGCTCCCGCAGTGGGGATCTGCCACCGCCCACCCAGGCTCTCACCACACCCCTCTCCCCTGGAACCTGCCATCCTCTGCCTAAGCTGCTGGTTTAGTAACTCCTGCACTTTAAGGCATGAGGGCTGGAGCCAGGTTGCCCAAATCCAGATTCTGCTCTGCTACTTCTTAGTTGTGACTCTGGACAAGTTACTCACCTCTCTCAGCTTCGTCTCCTCCTAGTAAGGCATGAAGAACAACTGGATTAATATATGCAACAGTGCCCGGCACATAGCTACTCAACAAACGTTTGCTCGTGTAACACTTGATCGTTTTCTCCATCAGCCCATAAACCCCTTCAAGGGCAGACGGTGTTTTTCTCTTTCCTCACTCCCTGGTTTCCAGCACAGCAGGTGTTCAGTGTTGGTTGAACCAACTCTAGTTTCTGGCAATGTTGTCTGCCTGGCCTCTTTACCCCAGACCCCTTGGGAAGAGGAGCCGGCTCTGGGCTGGTGGTGGGGACACCTGTTAAGAGGCAGGGGCATGCAGAAGATGACCTCTGGCCAGCCCCAGCCTGGTAGCTGGGCCTGTGGTTTGGCGGGAGAGGAACAGGAGGCTGCAGACTGGGATGAAATATTTAGGAGCCCACATCCCCAGGAAGTGGAAACTGACAAGCAAAATGAAATGTTGAGATGTAATTACCCAGGCAGGCCAAGCATGTCTCCCCGCCGGCAGCGGGCCCTCCCAAGGTGCCCCAAGCAGGCACTGGGTAATGAAGTCCTCCTGGACCTTCCCACACCAGCCCTCGCCCCCTCCCCAGCAGGAGCCTGACTCGGGCTCTTCAAGCCGACCCTTCTGATGGCAGAACAGCAGGATGTGGAAGGAACAAGGTGGGGGGCAGCGGCAGTGAGCCCAGTCTCAGCTCTGGATGTACCCGGAGTGAGGCTCCAGCTTTCTCAGCCAAAAAACGGGGCTGCTGACCCCTCGACTGGGAGGAAGGACAGACAGTGGGTGTGAATGTGCCCCCGAGACTGGCCATGGTGGAAGGGTGTGGCAGGACAGAGCAGACCCCAGCCGGCCCTGTGGACCATCGGAGGCTCTCCTTAGACTCTGAGCTGCTTGTGACTCAGGTTAGCAAGAGCTGATGGACAAAGGCCAGGGCCAGAGGCCCAGATGTGGCCGTGAGCTGGAGAAGTGCTCACCCCGCCCAAAACCTGTCCCAGGCTCTCCCGATGATGCTGGGGAAAAGCTTGGAGCCCCATAGCCTGCGAGCCTGCTTGGCCAGATCTGGGAGTGGAGAGACAGGGACCAGGGAGGGATGGAAAGGGGACTCCAAGCCTGGATCCTGAGAGCAGCCCTAAGAGGGTCTCAGGAGGGCACCTGGGGAGGGGACGTGGGGATGGGTGCTCGGCTGATCTTGCCCTCTCTGTGGAACACCAGAGCTGGGGCAGAGGACCCAACAGTCTACTGATTTTTCGCAATAGGCCTTTGGGGCTAGACATTTTTCAGAGTAAGAGATGGTCCCGTGTTGCAATACAAAAGGACATCCTGGGACTCTGGGCACTAAGTATGAGAGGGGACTTGAGCCACTGTGATATTTACACTGACATTTAAACGCACCCCAGGCACTCTGGCCCGGGTGGGACTGCCTACAGTTGAAAGGTCCTTTCTAAAATCTAAACCAGAGCCCAGAGAGGCTCGTGACCTGCTCAAGGCAGTCACAGAGGTGCCGTCCCGGCCCCTCTGTAGGCTAGCTCCATGCCCCGGGGACAGGTCCAACCTCACCTGAGGCAGCAGCCAGCTGACCTCTCAGGCTCTAATCCCCCGTGCCCCATCCCTGACTCCTGTGGACACCACCTGACCAGGCCAGAGCCCCACGCCAGCATGACAACCTCAGCCTGCCCAGCTCGATCACCCACCGCCCCACCAAAGCCCATCCCACCCCAGCATGCCCTTCCCTCCCACCTTCACTGGCTCTCACCTCACCTCCCTCGGGTCCCGAAGCCCTGCAGTCTCATCTTCCACACTCCCCGCCTCCAACAGGACCTGCAGTTCCCAACACCAGACTGTCCCCTCTGCTTTATGCCCAGTTCCCCTTTCCAGACTCCTTCAAGTCAGCTCCTGTCAGTTCTTGAAGATTCAGCTCAGGTCTCCTCCTCCAGGAAGTCTTCGTAGGTGTCCCCAGGCACCTTCTCTGCTGGGTGCCCGTAACCATCCCAATAACTCAGGTACTGCATGCAGCACAGGGAAGGCAAATTTTGGGACTAGATGCCTCCAGGGAGTGGCCACTGCTGGGCCCACTGCTGAGCACAGAGCATCCACTGATCCGGCAATGCGCGACTCCACGGCCCACGCATGCTGGCAGCGCTCCTCAGTCATGCGTGTCTGCACCTGTTCTCTCATCAGCTCCTCCCAATCAGCCCACAACTTAGGCACTGACCATTATACAGATGAGGAAACCAAGCCCCATAAGCATAAGCCCCATCCTGGATGCCTCCACCTTTCCTTTCTCCAACCCATCTGCTCCCTCCCCCCTGCCTTTGTGTGTGTGTCTCTCTCTCCCAGTTTCTGGGGTGTCTGATGAGTTGCCACCTCTCTCCGAGCCTGTTTCCCCGTCTTAAAACAGGGCAGGCAGAGTGGTTTTGAGAGATGGGAAACAGAGCCTGTTCCCCTCCCCTCACCCCACCCACAGCCCCTACTGCGTCCCCCCACCCGCTTTATNCTTTATCCCCTTCCCCCTCCCTCCCTCCTCTCTCCTCTCGCTTGTCACTTTGTCCTGCTTCTTCCCCCGTCCCAAGGCCTCCCTTGAGCCCCAAGACGTCTGTAAGATGGTCGTTAGCTTTCCTTCTGGCTCATTAAAAATGAGAATTTGCATAGAATATCCATATGATCACTCTGTCTACAGCAAAACGGGGCACAGATGTAACACACCAGGAGAGTCAGGGAGAACAAGGTGCATGGTCACAAGGGGTGGGGAAGTGGCCAACCAGGAAAAGGCCAAGTGCTCACCCTTGGGGTCTGAGGCCGCAGAGGCAGCTCCTCACCCCTCCAGCCCTTTCTTGGCCTTTCTGATGGCTAATCCACCCATTTTTGTCATACAATAACCAGCACAGTAAGGAATGCAATTACCCCCATTTTACAGATGGAGAAACTGAGAGCCAAAGAATGGTGGCTTCTTCAGACACACGGCAAGTCCATGGTAGGCCTGAGGGTCAGCATTGTCTGCCGTGAGGTGGCCCACCCACCTTATTGTCAGGAATGCAGCCCCCCTCCTCACTCTCAGAAGGAAGGCATCATGAAAAACCAAGTTTAGTCACTCAGCTCCCCTACCCAGAGCACCCTGCTGCTCCTCTGGGACAGGCCCACGGTTCCTCAAGGCTCTCCTCTTACCATTGCTCTTCAAGGAAGCTCCCCTCCCCTTCCCCCAGTTACCTTTCTGCACCCCCGACTCCACCTCACCCCCCACCCCGTACTAGAACAATTTGGCCAGATGCAAAGATTTTTGGAAACAACTGCTTGCAAACCTCATCCCGGCTATATAAATGCATTCAGACCAGCCTCATCACAAAAAGGATTCACAGCAATGCCCAGAAATAAACATATCTGGCTAAAAGAGAAATTTATAACAAAACTGAGGGGAAGGGACCAGCACTTTACAGATGAGGCTCCCAGCGCATCCAGGGATTGGCCATTCTTGGGGATCCGAGCCAACCAGGGCTTCCCCCGGGTCTGGTGCTGGCGCTGTCCGTGGTGCTGAATCCAGAGGCACCTGGGCCTTTCTCCTCCCCTCTGCCCACACAACCTGGGAGCAAGACGTGCGGGCTAGTGCTTCACAACATGCCCCACACCTGTCCCTTCTCCCCACAGCCACTTCTTGGTCATCACGTCTCGCCTGAAGGACAGCAGTATCCTCCTCACTGGCCTTGCCTCAGGCCCACAGTCTCTTCCCTGCACAATGGCTGGAGGGATCCTAGTAAACCCAAGACCATCCACATCTCTTCTCTGTTCACAACCCTCCCACAGCTCCCATCTCACTCAAATCAAAAAGCCAAAGTCCTCAGAGAGGCCAGGAGGCCCCCCATGATCTTCCCCTCCTCTTCCACTTCTCTGCCCCTCGCTCACTCTGCTCTTGCCGCTTGGCTATCCTCCAAGTACCAGGAAGGCTCTCAGGGCCTTTGCACTTGTCAGTAGCCCTCCCTGGGGCGTTCTCCCCACACATCTCTGCGTGGCTCACACCCTCACTGTATTTAGGGCTCTGCCCAAAGTTCACCTCTGCAGAAAAGCCCTCCTTGACCACCCATATGACACTCCCCCTTCCTGCCCCCTCTGTCTACTTATGCAGCTTTCTTCTTTATAGCAATGCCCATCAGTTCTTACCTGAAAGTCTATTATATGGTGAAGCCTTTACTTGTTTATAGTAAGTTGCCTCTATCCCTCTCCCCAAACGTGAGCTCACAAGATCAGGGATCTTCATTTCTTTGGTCCACTGCTGTCTCCCCATGTCCTGGCTTAACGCCTAGCACACAGTAGGGTCTCAATAAATGTCTTTCCAGCAGATGAATAAATGACTGCATAGAAGTGAGGGGTGAAAGGGCTGAAGAAGTGCCCCCACTGCCCTCCTCGCCAGCCACATCCCCGCAGAGCAGGCTCTATGATCCGGAGGCCTGGACTCCCTTCTTCTGAGTCCTCGAAAACCCCAGGAGCCCGAGGGAAGCCGTCACTAAGAAGAGGATGTGTTCCTCCCAACCTCCACGCCCTGTGACGCCCACTTTTAGACAGAGCCCCTCGCAGGCTCATCCACAGCCACACGTGACTAAGTAACTCCCGTCACACTCACGTTCCACGTCACAGAAGCTGACCCCCACCCCTTCCCTGGTCCTGAGAGAACCTCTGGCCTGTGTGTGTTGAGGGGGCGGGGTTGTTCTCCGAGGTCCGTCCAGCTGACTGACCCCACAGCGCTTCCCAGGAGAAGCTGGATGAGACGTCCCACATGTCACTGAAAGGAGGCCCCTCCCTCCTTCCTTCCCTCGGGCTCTGGGGTCACACAGACCTGAATGCAAAGCTCTGCCTCTGACAGGCTGTGAAGGCCAGCCCGCAGGCAGCCTGGACCATGGCCACTTCCTCAATAAAACGGGGACAATTCTCAGGGCACCTGTGTAGAGGCTGGGGCCAGGGGCCCGGCAGCTGCAGTGGGTGTGGTTAATGAAATGCTCCCTGGAAAAGTGCATATGAAAACATAAGGAGGTCCAGTAGGCTTCACACAGTCTGGGCTGCGCTGGCTGAGGGGCCGGCACAGGAGGCAGAGCCCAGGGCTCAGAGGCTCTGGGAAGAGGGCTGGGTAGATGACACAGGGTAACAAGGGGAAGAAATAGCTGCAAACATCCCTCCGTGTGTCCACGACATGCACGCGTCCACTGAAGAAGGTGCACAGCCCCTGCCTGGTCTCATGAAGAACTGGAAAGCTCAGGGAGGGGCAGTGATTTGTCTAAGGTCACACAGGAGTATGGGGTGACCCTGAGACCAGAGCCCTCCTGGGACACTCAGCAGCTCCTGAAGAAGGAGCCTCAGGACAGGAGGGAAGGAAGGCATGAGCACACAGTGTCCCGGGGCTGCAGGGAAATGGGGGCTGGGGCTTGCTTTGATGACACCCCTGAGAAGCCCAGAGGAGGGAGCTGGGAGTACTGGGACCTCAGATAGGAAACCAGGCTCAATCTCAGTAGTCAGCAAGGGGGTCAAGAGGGCTTTCTGGAAGTCAAGGCCCAAACTGGGTTGGGGCAGGGAAAAGTCAACGCCTTTGCCATCTGCTCTTTAACAAAGGGGGAAAAATCAGAAGGGACCCCTAAACATGGGAGGCTGGGAGGATGGAACCCAGCGTACTCCCAGTGCAGAGGCTCAGAGAAAGGGAGGGGGAAGAAACAAGGGCAGGAAATGAACTCAAAGACAATGGGGTTCAGACCAGGCTGAGAGGTTCATTCATCAAAAGGCTCAGAGGTAACACAACCAAAGAGGCCAAACGAGCTGAGGAAACAGGTGCTGTGTGGCTACGCACAAAGGTCTGGGCCCACGCACACAGGCAGAGCAGAAGTCAGAGGCCAACCTTGTGATACCCAGACCCCCACGTGGTGAGGACAGAAAAGAGAGAGGTGGATGAGGCACATGGAGACCCAAATCACGGGGGTCTCCTCTGCTGCATCACCTGCACATGGGGATGGAGCTGAGGCTCAGAGATGCCCACAGCCACCCAAAGGCAGGGCCAGGACTGGAACCGGGATGCTTGCATCCCCGCTCTGCTGAACAATCGCGATGGGGACGCCTCCAGCAGCTCAGCGCTTTACGTGCATTACTCATTTAACGCTCACGGAGAGCCGGAAGGGAAGTGCTGTTAACTTTCCCATTGAATGAGGTGGAAACTGAGGCCCAGAGCCCCTAAGTGACTGTTCAAGGTGGCATGGTTCACGGTGGCTCTTAAGCCCCCTACCCTACTGCACCATCTGGGGAAGACGGCATGAAGAAGGCCAAAGACACGAAGGGGCTGCAACTAGCAAAGGGAAACGTTAGACCCAGAAGAAATCTTCAAACGTTCCACAGAAAGAGCCAGTGAAAGAAAAAGTTGCTTCCTGTCAAGGGACAGGGAGGCCTGGCATGCTGCAGTCCATGGGGTCGCAAAGAGTCGGACACGACTAAGCAACTGAACTGAACTGTCCAAGAGGGAAGGGATGCAAAGTCGGAGCGAAAAGGGCTTGGTGTCCACCATCTCCTTCCTCCTGCCAATCCCATCACGGTTAGAGGCGAACTCGGATGGGAGCATGTCCCCGTCATGATAAGTCAGGGTAAACACATCAGAGATGAGTCAGAGAGAAAGGAGAGGTGCCTTGGTGACACCCAACCCGCAGGACTCACAAAATCAAGAGGTGCCAGCCTCACACCAAAGGCCAGAGGGCAGAGAAATTAAAGCAGACAGGCGAAGTCCCCACGGCACGCCAGGCAGCTCAGGGTTCATCCTCATAGCAGGACAGAGACTGGAGTGGCCATCACAGAGCAGTCACACTGGCGCCAGCACCTTGCCAGTCTCCCAGGAGGCCAGGAGACACAGCTGGCACATGAGAGGCCGCGTGGCTCAGAGCAGGGTGCCCAAGCCAAGTCCACTTAATTTCCACCCACAGTAAGGTGTCAGGCAGAAGACATAATTGGTCTCAGGTTTGGGGCAACCTGGTTGATAAGCTAGAATGGCAGGAACTGGCTCCAAAGAAGGGCCCGCCCCCCTCCCACATCCTTGGAAAATGCATGGTCAGCAGGCAGGGGATGCTGGGCCCCAGCTGCAGGTCCCTGGGTGGCGAGGCTGAGTTCTGCCCCCAGGAAGATGCTACCAGCCATCATATACACCAACCCAAAAAGCCAGTGGCAGGACCCCTCCCTGCCTCTGGCTCCTCCCAAGCTCAGCTAATCTCAACCACATTTCACCTGACTGAGGGTGAGAAGGTCACATGCTCCAGGCTCTGTCTCTGTGCAACTGGCCCTAATCATCCCTGAACCGAAAGACCAAGCCCGAAGTGTCCCCATGATGAGCCTTCACTTACAAGAAGGATGCCTGGAGACAGAGGCCTCGGACTAGGGGCACCCAGCCTGCCGACTGTCACAGCCAACCCTGCAGGTGAGCTGACACACCGCTCCTGTTACAGACGAGAGACGGAGGCCCAGAAGGGCAGTGACCTGCCTGAGAGCACAGGGCTGCTCATCTCTTCATCCAACACACATCTGCGGAGGCCCCGCCGTGTGCAATGGAGTGCAAGGGACAAGGAGGGAGGGGTCCTACCCTACCCCGGCCTCAAGGGACCCAGCCAAGTAGGAGAGGAAGAGGGGAAATTCAGCAGGCACTGGGGCAGGGGTGACTGGCGTTCCCAGGAGGCCAACCCCAGGGGAAGATCACAGGCCTGCGTGGGTCAGCAAGTCTGCAGGGAGCCTTGGCTCAGAGCCACCACGATGGGCAGAGAAGACTCCCCAGGGCCCTAAGGAATTTGGACGTGGCAAGTGGACACACCAACTCCAAGGGCCAAAAAAATTGTTAAAGGCAAGTTTGGCCTGAAAGAAACCGCTCAGCTCCGCCTAGCGTGGGCCCCCATTCCACGGCCACTAGGACCAGGCCAGGCCCCTCACTGGGGTCCCATCTGCCTGCTCCCTCCTCCTCCAGGCCCCTGCTCACACTGTTCCCCCACCTGGCATGCCCCCTCCTTCCTCCCCACTTATCCAAGCGTGCCCCTCCTGCAGGCCCTGCTGGGCGGGGCCCCCTGCAGCCCTGGAATTTATCTCTTCACCACACACAGGCATCATCACATCCCTTCATTCACTTATTCAACCAGAGTCTCCCCAGCCCCTCCTGCAGGAGGGCAGGGTGCCAGGTCTGACTGGGCACTGCTCTTCCCACGCCCACTGGGAGCCAGCAGGGCCCACACCCTCGCTCCTCTCCTCACACGGGGGCTGAGTACCCAGTGGATGTGAAATAGATCCGTGAAGTCCAGCCCAGTGGGGAGACTCGGGCAGGGTCTGGAAGGCTGTCTTCCTATTCCTGTCCTCTGGGGCAGGCAGCACGCCACGATGAAGCATCCCAAGGCAGGCCCTGCAGTGGGAAGGATTTCTGTCCTCGGTGGGTCAGGATAGGGTTGGAGGTAGCTGGAGCACAGAGGGGAGGAGAGGGTCCCAGGGCAGCCTAACCCCAGAAGCCCGTGTTCTGTCAGCCTCAATCTGCCTTTCTGTGGACTGCGAGAGCAACCTTTCAGGCCTGGATAGGAAGAAGGGCTTACGAAGGGAGTAGCTGGCTGAATTTTGCGATCAATCACCCATCCCACCAACATTTACTGAGTGAATGTTGTGCCAGGGATTGTGCTAGAGGCTGGGGAGGCACCAGAGAACAAAATAGGCAAAAAAAAGCTCTGCTGTCACGGACCATAAACAAATAAAAGTGTACTTGTCAAGTGCTATAAAGAAAAACAGGGGACTTCCCTGGTGGTCCAGTGGTGGGGAGTCTGGCTTGCAATGCAGGGGACGTGGGTTCAGTCCCTGGTCAGGGAACCAGGATCCCACATGCTGCGGGGCAGCTAAGCCCGTGAGCCAAAACCAGAGTCCATGCTTCGCAACCAAAGATCTCCCATGGCACAATGAAGGTCCTGTGTGCCGGGACTAAGACCCGACAGAGGCAAACGAAAGAAAGAAAGAAAGAAGACAAAGAACAGGTCTTCAAGAACAAAACAGAAGCAGGGCAGGAAAGAGGGAATAGAGAGTTTTGAGCTGGGGACACACTGGGACACAGAGAGGCGCCTCTGAAGCGCGCACAGCTGAGAAGGCAGCCAAATGCCCTGAGGAGGAGGCCACCTAGACCGCCGGGGACAGAGCTTTCCGGGCCGAGGGAGCGGCCCGTGCAAAGGCCCTGAGGTCAGCTTGTGCCTGGAGCGTCAGAGGGGCCGCGGGGAGGCTGCTGTGACTGCAGCAGAGACCGGAAGTACAGCAGAAGGAGACGAGCTCTGGGGTGGGGGTGGCGTGGTGGGCAGCAGAAAGGGGAGCAGGCACTTCCAGTGGCCTCCCCTTTGGGGGTTCTGGGTCCTGGGGGTGTCCTGGGGCAAACCTCCTCTCTGCTCTCCCAGAAAAATGAGCAGCACCAGGTCCCCCCCACCCCCAGGCAGCACAGCTCTTTCCAGGTGGCCGAGCTCTTCCCTTAGCCCCTCAGACCCTCCGTTTACAGCCCGAGAAGCTGAGTCTAGAGAAGATGTCGCAGAGCTAGAGGGAAGAGGTGCCCCAGCCTCGGGACTCCAGCTGCCAGCCCTGCCAGCCAGCGCGCGGACAGGGGCCATCTAAATGCAGGTCTGACGCTCCGCCCGGGGAGCTGGAGCTGGAGGTCAGAGCAGCAACAGCTTGACGCACCCGCGTCTCCGGAATACCGATGTGGGACGCGGGGACACGGCAGGGAGCCGAGGCTTTAGAATTTTCCACCATTCGAGGGACAAGGCATCCTCCTAAGGCCCTCACGCCTCCTCCTGCCACACTCAGGAAGGCCATCTCCTTCCCACCGTAGGAGCACAGGCCTAGATGTGCCCAGGGAGCTGGAATCACTCACCGGAGTACCAGACCCCCTGGGGGACCCCACGGAGAGGCCCCTGCCGAGAGCTGACCTGTGTCCTCACAGTCCCACGCACCAGAGACAGGGAGGCCAGGCTGGATTCATTCCCCTCCTGCTACCAGCCAACTGTGTAGCCTCAGGAGAGTTACTTAACCTCTCTGAGCCTCAGCATGGCCCTCCATATAATGGAGTTGTCCTGAAAGATAAATGAGTTATGAAGCCCATAAAACAGGGTCTGGTTCATGGGGGTGCTTTGTACATGTTACCTACTAACCACCCCTTCACCTGTCACCCACACAGGAGCCTTGGGCTCTGACACTCAACTTCCCTGTGACCTTAGACAGGCTCCTCGACTTTCCTGAGCCTCAGTTGTCCTCATCTGTGAAATGGAGCACCAGTACAAGTAAACAGGCTCACACAGGCCCCTGCAGATACAGAAAAGCTGTGGGGGCACAGAGGTTCACACTCCAGAGCCCAGCCCCTAGAAGCACCAGGGACAGAGGTGGGAGGCATTGAGGGCGGGGCCCCACCACCACTCTCTCTAGCCTGCATCCCCCTCCAGGGTGACTCACACGGTCTCTGCATACCTCATCCCAGGACTGGTTGTTGCCACTCAACTCATCCTCAGGCAGCCTCCACATGGCAGAGAGGGGGGAGCCCTGCAGCGAGAAAGCAGCACCCCGCACACAGAGGGGGCATGCACCCACACCTCACACAGGCCCTGCTATCAGGGCAGGCCCGCCGGGCACAAGCCCAGAGATCACCTAGTGTACCACACACACACACACACACACACACACACGTCCTGCCCTGGCTGCCTCTGGGGCTCGCTCCTCTGTCCTCTTGCACCAGACCAGCTCTCCTTCAAGAACCAGGCTGGCCTGGGCTCCCGTGGTCTTGTCCCTCGTCCTGTCCCTGGACATGGCCTGCAGCCCCGTGCAGGGCCCAGCACAGCCCGCTCAGGCCTTCCAACACTCCCAGGCCTCCCCTGGAATGCCCAGCACCAGGGAGGACCCCTAATGATAACCCTCTGATGTGAGCTCCTGAGTGCCCACCTCCATGGGCCAGGAGAACATTTAATTCTGATAACAACCAGTTTTATCCCATTTTGCAGATGAGGAAATCAAAACCAAGAGCTGCTGAGTGCCTTTCCGAGCATCGCGTGGCCAGTGAGTGGCCTAGTCGGAGCCCAGGTCTGCCTGTTACAGCTGCTCTCCTATCCACATGCTGCTACCACCGTGTGGAGGAAGGGGGATAGCCTGGGGTGGGGGTGCCAGCTCTGACAGCCTGGCTCCCAATTGCTCCAGCACCTCGCTGTATGAGCCTAGGCAAGCACCTCACCCCTCTGAGCCTCGGCGTCCTCACCTGTGAAAGAGGACAAAACACCAGGCCTGCGAGGCTGTCACCAGGATCCGTGCAATGAGCGTGCCTGCCACAGGGCAGGCTTCAGTCTAGGGCCCTGGCTGGCTCAGGGCAGAGTCCACACGACACAGTGATGGGGCAGGAGGACACTTCAATGGAGACCAGAAGTGTGGCATCGGGGCTTCCTCCAAGACCTCTGCCAAAGGCGCCATCAGGGCTGCGTGCTCAGGAGCACCCCACCCAAAGGGCAGAGCTGGCTCCAAACCCAGCTCCTCCATATTCTGGCTATGTGGTCTTGGCAAAGCCACCTACCATCTCTGGCCTCAGTTTCCTCATCTATGAAATGGGTATAATTATGCTCCCTGCAGGACCCAGAGCCCAGCACACGGTTGGCTCCCAGAGCTTGCTGGCCCAGCTCTCACCGGACCAGCACCCTCAGCCAGCCCCACCACTCCACCCTGGCGCGCCACTGAGCAACTCAAAGATGATTTATACTTCAGAGGACAAATCAATACAATATACGGACAGAGATATCTCTAATCTCTCACAGGGATTAGGCTATAAGGTACAGCAGCCCCTTTCTGCTGGCCGCTCAATTCTGATTTCAATTTGGGCTGCTGAAGCGCGGCTTTTTCTCCCCTTTTCTTTTCACTCGCTAAAGACAGCTCTCCAAATCAAATTTCATTTGGCAGGCAGGGCAGGGAGACCCACTGGGGCTGCAGGAGTCTGTGGACGCGGGAGGTCCGGCCCGGCGGGAAGCCAGACCTTTGGTGACGGGGTGGAGTACAGCGGGGAGGGGGCACTGTGAAGGCGCAGCTGTGGCCCTGAGCTCTTATTTTTCTAGAAGTCCTTTACAAAATCTTAAGCAGACTTTCTATTTTCTAGAAAATACTCAATGCTTGATTAGATGCTCACAGAAACTTCAGACAATAGCCTTAGCTTCAGCCAAAACCCAATGCCCAGACCTCACCCCAATCCCAAGCCTCTCCTACAACAGCATGTGTCCCTCCAGGCCGAAGGAGTGTGTGTGTGTGTGACTGTCATACCCCCATCCCCTGCACAGGGCTGGTCCACACAGGTCTCAGTTTATGCGGCTGGGAAATGGGCAGAAGGCAGAGTGACAAAAATACGACACAGTTAAAACCTGTAAGTCCTGAGCCGCTCTCCTGGGTTCACGTCCCTTCTCCACCTCTAACTTGCTCTGTGACCTGTCGCCAGCTATTATGTGGTCTCTGTCTCTCTGCGCCTCAGCTTCCTCCCCTGTGCAATGGGGGTACCTGCTTCACCAGGTAGGGCGGATGACTCAGGACACTGGATATAAATGGGGGCTCAGCACGTGCAGGGGCATAGAGAGGGCCATGTGAGTCCAGGATTGTCTTCCCGATCCCTCTGGACACTAAGATTCTGGACCTCTGTCCCGCCCCCATCCAGCACCTCTGTCCCCAAATCTGACCAAGGCTGCAGCTGAAACAGCCCGTGGGTCTGTTTGGGAAAGGATTTAAGCCATTAAGGAGGAGAGGAGCCTGCCGGGGAGCATGGATGGAGCTAGTGCAGAGAGGAGCCCAAGTCTGAGCAAAGGAACCAAGGACTGGCGGGCCCTCAGAAGGAGGGGCTGAGGACTGGGGTCTGATGCTGCCCAGCCTGCCTGCAGGTGGGAGTGGGCTCTGTCCACCCTGGCTTCCTTCCTCGGGGGCCCAGCTGCTGGAGCAGAGGGCAGGGGGGCGGGGGGCCCGGAGCCACAGCCATCCGTCAGCCCTGCCCCACTTCCACCACCCTGCCGCCCTCCGCCAGGTTACAACCACCCACGGGCTTTGGCTGTACAATTAAAGGGGCTTATCCGAGATTTATAGCAGGATTATACCCGCAGGGTGTTACCAACGCCCGCCTCTGGACACTCTGCGGTCCTTAGGAGAAGCAATTAGAGTCCTGGGGTTATCCGGGTATAAATACATAGACGCCATCCCCAAGGTCGAGGGCTCCACAGCGAGCTATTTAGTGACAGGGCCTTGGGAGAGGAGGCGGAGGGGCTCCCTGTGCGAGGAGGGTGTCTACCAGGAGGGGAGGGGACCCCTCCTTCTTTCCTCCACGCCCCACGCACTAGGGGAGCTGTCCCTCTAGCCCACTGAGGGAGCCAACCCAGCGGGAGCCCCCAACCCAGGGTCCCATCTGCTGCCCTGGACGCAGCCCCCACCACTGTCCCACACGAACGCCCTCCCCGGGAGGGCCATCGGAAAGGCCGGCTCAGAGCCCCAAGTGTGGGCCTGCCGGAGCTGACCCTGCCTTAGCCTCTCGTTACTCGCTGATAACTAAAACCCTTATCACTTTGAGGACAGCAATTTGGGAGCGCAGGGAGCTCCGTGGGGGAAGGGGGACTGGCTGTAAGTGGGGAGGATCCGAGGACACAAGCCACTGTCCCATCCTCCCCGCAGATGCCACCCACTGAGGCCACACGGCCCCACCTGCGGCCCCTGCCCCTCACCCGAGCAGACGGCTCAGTTGTAAGGAGTCTGAATTCTCAGTCCTGCCAACAAACCCTTGCTCCCAGGATGGCCCTGGCTCCTGGGTCCCTGAGACCCCCATCAACAAGGCCCCCTCCATGCCCATCTCCTTCCCCTCCTCTCTGCCCAAGAGCAGGTTCCCATGCCCGGAATATGGACGGTTCCTCCATCTGCCTGGCCGTGTCCACAGGAGCCATTCGTGCCCACCCCGCACCTCCAGGAGCCACCCAGCCGCCCGCCCGCCCGCGAGGCCGTAGGCTCAAGCCCATGAGGGGGGCCCCGGGGCAGGAGGAGAGTCCTCAGCAAGTCCCGGGAGAGGCCCCCACGGGGACAGCCCCGCCCCGGCCCCGAGCCGGAGCCCGCGGCAGACTCACCGTCCTCTCGGGACTTCTGCATGAAGGCCTCCACGCCGCTCTCGCCGTAGCTGCCCTCCGAGGCCAGCGTGGACACGTAGTTCCACCTGAGGGCGCGCGCGATGTCCACCATGGCCTGGGCCTGGTGCGTGTCCGAGGGGACCACACGGGAGAAGAAGTCGTAACGGCTGTTGTCGCTCAGGTCGGGGGCTGTGGAGGCGTAGCTGATCTGGGGGATCTGGGGGGCGAGAGGGGCCACTGATGGGGGCGGCTGGCACCCCACCCTGCCCGGCCAGTGTCAGCCCCTACACCCCAACCGGCCTCCCGCCTGGGGACCGTTCTGGCCCTTCCCGTGGCACGGCCTCCTCTCAACCCAGGGGAGCCCTCTGATGTGGGATGAGCAGGTCCCAGCCCCACCCAGCAGAGGAGGAAACCGAGGCTGAGAACTGGGCCAGCTGTTGGTCAGCCCTGCCCCGGCTCTGCTCAGGGTCCCGATGCCTGCCCCCACCTTCCGCTCAGCTCCCTGATCCTGCGTCTCCCCAGATACCCCCCCAAATCCAGCAGGAGTGAGCCTGGCACCAGGGTGAGAAGGAAGTGGCTAATAAGCATCAAGCCCTCCTCCTCCAGAAAGTCTCCCAATTTGCCTCAACCAAGTCCTGGGGCTGGTGGGCCCTCTGTCACCCACACATACACACCCCAGAGCCATCGCGGATAGCACACACACGTGTACACACACACACACACACACACACACATCCCACGGGCACCTCTGGGGGCCTCAGCTGACAAAGAGCTGGGAGATCCTGGCTGGGGACAGCCCCAGCTGGGTGAGCGTTGGCCCGGGGATGCAGCAGGGATGAGGGACCCGAGGGCTTCTCCGTTCCAGCCCCTGCCCCCCAGGAGCCTTCCACATCCTCACAGCTCCCTCTGGGCCCTGGCTCCTTCCTCCTGCCCAGCTCAGAGGGCACAGAGCCCAGAAGGCCAGAGGGAGTGGGGCCTCTCTCCACAGCCTGGGACCCAGAGCCCCTGGAGGCAGGGCCTGCCCGGGGCCACAGCCACTCCCACAGACTCCGGACCTCATGGTCCTCGCCCAGCTTCCCCCAGTCACATGGCGCCTTCCTGCCCCCAGGCTTCCCACCCGGCCCCCCAGGCAAAGGCGGGACCCGGAGGCCCAAAGCCGCCCTTCCTCCGAGGCGGACACCCAGCATCACAGGGACTGGAAGGGGCTGCATGCACTCTCCCGAGACCCCCCCCACCTCTGCTCACTGCCCTGTGCCCTCCTCACAGGGTCCTCGCCTGCCCCCAGCTCCCAGGGCCTGCCAGTGGCCCCCGCTGTCCACCCACTGGCTTGGTCCACACCAACGCGTACCTTTCCTGTGTCCCTTCTGCCCTGCTCTCAATTGACCACAGTGACAGGGTGAAAGGGTGGGCATACCGATCTGGGCGGATGTCATGTCCAAGACTGATCCCCGAGGGAATCATTAAGACTCAGTCCTGGCTGGAAAAACCTCACCGCCAGAACTGTAGTCCGCATGGCAACTGGGATGGGAAAATATTCCAGAACAGGAGGACTCAGGGAGCCCCCTGCACATGGGTTTGCTCACCTGGCCTCTGCCGAGGGGTGCCCATCCCCAGGGACAGTGGGGGTCCAGCTTCCACGGCGGAACATCCTCAGACTGCCCTGAAGCTCCACAGGGCAGCGCTGCCTCCCTGGAGAGCACAGGGGCCGGGGACGGGGTTGGAGGAGACACGCCACCCTACACGCTCTGCGTTTTTCCCATGCTGTTGTTGGTCGGTCGCTCAGTTGTATCCAACTCTCTGTGACCCCTGTGCACCATGCCCACCAGGCTCCTCTGTGCACAGGATTTTCCAGGCAAGAGTACTGAAATAGGTTGCGATCTCCTACTCCAATTTTCCGTGTGAAACCATGCAAATACAGCACGTGTTTAGAAAGCAAACCCCACTGGAACGGTCCGGAGCACACGGGTCCCGCTGGCTGCCTGAGTCAGCAGAGTCTGAAAACTGGCCCAGTCCTCGCGGCCCTAGAGAACACTTAGCGTGAACGCAGCACCCCCTACAAGGCGGACTCTGGCTGGACACTTGAGGATTAATTCAGAAAGTATCGTCATTTTTAAGGGCTGACGATGGCGTTAGAGCTGTGGTTGCTTGGTTGGTTTTTAAGAGTCCCTAGGCAATGGCAACCCACTCCAGTACTCTTGCCTGGAAAATCTCATGGACGGAGGAGCCTGGTAGGCTGCAGTCCATGGGGTCGCTAGGGGTCAGACACGACTGAGCAACTTCACTTTCCCTTTTCACTTTCATGCATTGGAGAAGGAAATGGCAACCCGCTCCAGTGTTCTTGCCTGGAGAATCCCAGGGACGGGGGAGCCTGGTGGGCTGCCGTCTATGGGGTCACACAAAGTCGGACATGACTGAAGTGACTTAGCAGCAGCAGCAGCAGCTCTTAGCGCAGTTTCCCGGCCTCAGTACTATTAATGCTTGTAGAGGGAAGCAGGCCGCGATGCTTTGTTGGGGGGCCGCCCCATGCACCGTAGGGTGCCGAGCAGCACCCCTGTCCCCTACCCACTGATGCCAGTAGCTCGTCCTCCCCCAGTAACAACCAGAAATGTCTTGCAACATGGCCAAATGTCCCCTGGGGGCACAACTGTCCCCAGTTGGGACCCACTGTTTCAGGGGCATGCTGTAAAATACTTAGGGATGACGTGATGTGATGAAGCCTGGGATTTCCTTCAAAAGAACCCAGGCAGGGACGCGTGGAAGGAGAAATGCCGCTGGCCGGGAGCTGGCGGCTGTCCGGCGATGTGGGTGTGATGATGGAGGCACACTGCCCTGTTCGCTGTACTTTTGTGTGCATCTGAAATGGCCACATTTAAAATTTTTGGACAATAAAACAGAACAAAATAAACGTCACCCCCAGGGTCATCGCTCTGGAGAGACGCGCCCTGAATCTGGAGCTGACAGCAGAGAGCGGGGCCAGCACAGCAGGTCCCCGAGAGAGGACGGAGCTTTGTTTGTTCGCCAGCTCACCTCTGCCGGCCCTGATCGCACACCCAGAAACGCACTTGCCTCCTAATTAGAAGCAGCTTGTCTCCTGCTTTTGATGTTTTCTCCCAACACGGGGCCAGGGGGGCCGGGGCTGGAGTCATAACGCCCGCCCAGAGGAGGGCCAGAGCGGCTCACAGGAGGCTCAGCCCCGCTTCCAACCCCCTCCCCTCTCCCCTGGGCTGGGCACTCAGCCTCGGCCAGCCCAGCGGGCGGGCAGGCGGCTGTCGAGGTGCCAGGACTCGGAGCCTCCCCCAGGCAGCCCCAGCCCTGTCCCTGCACACACACCGCCTCCTATAAAGGGCGGAAGACCAAGGGTGGGGTCCCCGCAGGGTGTGTGTGCCAGCCTGCAGGAGGGCTCAGGGCCCCTGATCTGCCCGTGAGTCTCCTGAGAGCCTGGAATAGGGAGCCTGCACTGCGAAGATGGGGAAGAGACAGTATCCAAACCAGGGTCCAGGGGATAAGCATCCTCTTACACGTGGTTCCCTCTGCCAGTTCCTCCTGCCACCCCCGAAGGCTCCCTCCCTTGGCTGCAGACCTTCCTGAAGTTCCCAGGAGGACAGGTTCAAGCAGCAGTTTGGGAGCTAAAGTGTGCTCAGGTTCAAATCCCAGGTGTGGGAAACCTGGGTGCAGGTAACGTCACCTCTCTGGACCTCAGTTTACTCAGCTGCAAAATGGAAATAATTCCAATCCCTTTCTCCTGAGGTTGTGAGGGGCACATGTGGGAATTCATGGGAGAAACTCAGGCAGCGCCTGGCGGGCAGTCAGCACTCAAGGGTCAGTGCTGATGAGGGCAGTCATCCGTCCCCTTGCCCTTCTTCGGGACAGTGCCCTCTCTGACTGTTTCTCACCCCCGGACTGTCCCGGGGGCCTCCCCCCACCCCTATCTCTCTCTCTCTGTCTCTCGGTCACAGAATTACAGCTGTGCTTAGTGGGGAGACCTCCTGGGACTGGCTGGCCCTCCAAGCCCTCTCCCTCTCGCCCCCACCCCAGCCTGGAGTTGGGTGGCAAAGGCAAGGAGCACCCCATGGGCAGGGGCCTGTGACAACTTGGCCCAGTGGGCTTCTGGTGTCTCCTCAGCTCTCATCACCCTGTAGCCAGTGCGTGTAAAGTCGCTTCGGTTGCATCCAACTCTTTGCGACCCCGTGGACTGTAGCCCACCAGGCTCCTCTATCCATGGGATTCCCCAGGCAGGCATGCTGGAGTGGATTTCCACGCCCTTCTCCAGGGGATCTTCCTGATGCAGGGATCACAGCCCCTCAAGTCTCCTGCACCCGGGGGCGGGCTCTGTTACCTCTACACCACCTGGGGAGCCCTGCCCTGCAGCCCTGCTGAGCACATTTCTCTCCTTCACGATGGCCACGCCCACCCCACCACCAGGCTTCCCTCTCCCTGGCCCCCTCCTCCTCTCACCTAACACCCTGTGCACCTACTGTGTGTTGAGCACTGTCCTAGGCAATGGGGACACCCCACCCTCCTGTCTCACCCTCCTGGGGCAAGAGTCAGCAAGAAGCCAGATTTCAGCAGCAGCTGACAACTACAGCTGTCCTACCCTGGGGCCATTTGTCCGCCTGTCTCTCCCTCCTCTCTGCCTGTCTTCCTCTGCCCACAAAGCCCGTGACCTCATCTCCCCACATCCAAATCTTCCTAACGCATCAAGGCCCAGCTTGTGTCACCTCCTCCAGGCAGCCCCCCAGGAGCCCTCATCCTCCAGACAGCCCACTCAGACCTCCCACAGCACCGAGCCCTGTGGGCACTCGGGCTACTCTGGGGCACCGGGCACAACCTCCCGGGTGTTAGGATGCCTGACCAACAATTCAGCAAGTATTCTGAGGTTCCTCCCATTGTGCTGGGCAAGGTCACTGGGGAGATGCCAAGGGAACTGGGCTCATCGCACCCCCAAACCCAACACTCACTGCATCTGGGGGTCGCCCTGCAAGGGGAGGAGGCAGGTGGCACGACCAAGAGTGGCACACAGTGTGTCTGCCGCTGGCACCCCGCCAAGTCTCACCCATATGGAAGTACAGAAGGGCTGAAGGGGTGCAGGGGCAGCACTTGGAATAAGCGCCTCCTCGCCACCCCCTCTGGCTTCTGGGAGTGACGAGGAGGCCCTGCCACGTGGGGAGACAGGAGCTGCTTCCGGGCTTGGGCAACAATAAAGACGGATGTCGAGCACGTGCGTGTGTGTGTGTGACGTGTGCGCGTGTGAGCCTGTGCTGGAGCATATGCCCTGAGCATGCCGCACACGCATCGGTTTAGTCCTCCTGCTGAGTCGCTGAACACCAACAGCCTGCTGGGCGCAGCTCAGAGAGCAGGGGCGGGTGATGAGCACTGCCCTGTGGGGCTCCCCGTGTGGACGGGGGCAGACGGGGCAGAGCGGGCAGACGGGGCCAGGGGGCCAGGAGGAAGAGGAAAGCAGGGCGCACAGGGGTTGTAAGGGAGAAGGCCCAGGGATGCCCCTCTGGAGGGCGACACTGAGTCGGGACCCCAAGGTGGTGAAGGAGGGACCACGTAAGTGAACGGGGGCTTTTCAGGCAGAGGGGACATGCGTGCATTTGTGTGCATGTGTGAGGGGCCAGGTACAGGCACACGTGTCTGTGTGCTGGAACCTGAGTCTCTTCGGAACTTGCCCCAGGCCCAGCCAGCAGCCCCACACACCCACCTGGGCATGGCAACTCCGGCTGGGATGTGAGTGGTGCCCAGGTGCCAACAGCTCAGACGCGGCCACTGGCTCCCACACCAGCACAGCCTGAGGACCCCCTGAGAGTGGCAGGTCCCCGACATAGCCCCCTCCCATCCCAAGGAGGATGGGGGGGTGAAAGGCTGCCCAGCATCTCAGAGCCCACCAGGGACCCAGACCCCATGGGCTCTGAAGGCCGGGGCCCCGTCAAGGCCAGCGTTTTGTTCAGAGCGGTCAGTGCCCCACCCTGGCCTGGGGAAGCCCGAGTCGCACAGTGGGAGGTCTGGGGCCGTCACCAGGGAACCTAGGGCCACCTTCCAGGAGCCCCAGCCCTCTTCCCCTGAGTGCGTGTGCATCAGCGCCCCTCCCCCCCCGCCGCCTCCCTAACCCTGGCCTCAGACCTCTCTCTCTGGAGCCAACCTTCCCAGGGCTTTGCCACCCAGCTATGCCACCTTGGACAAGCAAGCAGCCTCCCCACCCCTAAAAAGTGGCCCAAATAAACAACAGAGAGGATGCCGCTAGAGAGAACACACACTGGGCTGAAAACTGCCTGGCGCACGGGGCACTTGGCAAATGCTAGATATTATTAGACAGGGAAGCAAGACTCAGACCATTATGCCCATTTTTCAGGTGAGGAAACTGAGGCTCAGAGAGGAAACAGGGCCCAATGAGCAGCAGAGCCATCAGGAGGAGTCAGAAACAAGATGCAGACCCAGCTGCTCTTTTTTTTTTTTTTTTTGACTGTCTGTGCTGGGCGTTCGTCACGGCGTGTGGGATCTCCATGCTACGCATGGGATCTCCATGCGGCGTGCGGCATCGAGTTCCCCAAGGACTGAACCCAGGCCTCTCGCATCAAACGCTAAGACTCCTCTGAGGTCTTAGCCACTGGACCAGCGAGGAAGTCCCCATACCCACCTCCTGGCCTGGGGCCCTGCCCACCCTCCCAGCTGACTCTCCTCTTTCCATTCCACCCACAAGCCAGGCTGGGCAGCCATCACTGGGGGCTGCAGTCCCCTCTGGCAGCCAGCACAGTCCAGGCCAGGACCCAGGTCGACCTCGAGACCCCCACCTGCCTGGCCGCAGCGCCTCTCACTTGGGATGTGGGAGACCCTGCATGAGGCCGGTCAGAGCCCTGCTCCCTGCCCTTCTGATCTTGGCTGCACGGTGCCTCCACTGCCCGGCTCTCAGCATCAGCTATTTCCCTCACAGATAAAAAGGCAGCCAGGCTTCTGGGTACATGAAAGCTGCTCAGGCAGGAAAGTGTGGTTCAGAGAGCCAGCGAGAGGGAAGGCCAGCTTCCAAAGGCTCAGGGCCCGGCTTCCACCCCGACCTCCCTCGCCAGCTGAGCCGCGCGCCCTCCCCGAGGCCTTTGCTGCGGAGCCGGCAACGGGAGGAGCAAAGATGCCCTTGTCTGCCTCCCCCACTTCCCGGAGCCTGGAGCGGGCAGAAGGCGTCTCACTGAGAGCTGGGCACACAGCAGGCACTCCCCACACCCTTGCGGATCAGCCACCATCTCCTCTCGGCCAGGCGCAGACGACCTGGATTTAAATAACCCACCTTCAGAGCACCAGCGGCTGGAGGAGCCAGAAAGGAGCTCCCCAGAGTGAGATGCCTACAGGCTGAAGCTCCCGGCTGGGTCGGAAGCCACGGGGATTCACTGGGGGGAAAGTGGGACTGTGAACCCCGAGGAGAGTGTGGAGGCTGGCAGGGTGGGCCAAGGGTACAGACAGATTGGGGAGGAGAAACGGGGCACACAGAGAGGGGAGGCAGGGGGTATTCAAGGTGCCTGGGGAGGGCGGATGGGGGAGGAATTTGGGTACGGCAGAGGGGTGCATGGGGCACAGAAGAGCGCCTGCCTTCAGTCCTGACCGGCATCTCCGAGAGGGGCCCCAGGGCTCAGGAGCAGAGATAGCAGGCTTCCAGAGCCTGGGAAGTGGGAAGCCTCTCAGGGAGGCTGGGCTGGCGTCTGAGTGGCCTGCAGAAGGGCTGGGGTGGGCCCCGATGGAAGGACGGTCTGCCCCCTGCACTGGGCCTTGTCCCAGGCCTTCCCCATAAAAAAACACCTTCCGCCGCCCCCCACCCCCACCCACTGGGCCAGCTGGGGGCCACCAGCCACTGCCCCACAGACCCTGAGGGAATCCAGGCCAGGCCAGCCTGGGCACTCACTTCAGGACACCCTCATTAACCACACCTCACTCCCCTGCGGACACAGCCCGGCCACTGGCTCCGGACCCCAAGCGCCGGCCACTGGGGGCCCGTCGCCCGCAGGGTGAGACCCTACAGGGTACGTGTTCCCTCTGCTACCATGACTGGTAGCGCTTCCGGCCAGCCTGGCCCCTGAGGAGGTGGGCAGAGCACCCAGCCAAGCCACGTGGACACACGACGCGGCAAGTATATTCAGTTTCCGTGTTTAAAGCCGCAGAGAGCGGGAGCCGTTTGCTCTTGCAGCGTCTCCTCCTGATGTCCATGGACACAGGGGCGCAAGCTCTAGCTCCCCGAGAGCAAGGGGGGCCTCTATTTTTCTCCACCTCAAAAGCCTGGATATGTCAGGTTCACGCCCATCACAGGCTGGCTTGGGCTGAGCTGAATTAAATTCACACACACACACACACACACGCATGTAATCATCATCTTCCTGAGGATGAGCACTGATTGTTTACTGTGTGCCAAGAACGGTGCCCAGTGGTTTTATAGGACTAACACCTTTAACCTTACGACAACAGGATGAAGGAGGCGCTCTTCTCATCAGTTCCCCTAAACTTGGGTACGGAAAGGTCCAGGAACTTGCCCAGGACACACAGCCGTGATTTAAAGCCAGAGGGACGAGCTCCAGAGCCCATTTTACCTTCAGGTGAAACCTCAGCCTCCCCGCGGCACAAGTGAGCCTACACACACATGTGCTCACACACACGATCTGACAGAGACACTGGCAGCCTCCAGGGACTCGGAGGGCTCCCCGCAGGCCGGCGGCCACAGAGGGGAGAGCCAGCCCCGCTTCCCCTCTGCTCAGCCACAGCCTCCACTCCACGCCGTGGGCTGAAGCAGTCCATCCGTCTCCATTACAAACGATCGGGCAGGGGTCGGGGCCAGCCCCTGAGGGTTGTGTAAATGGCTTGGCTTCATGCAACAGCTAATTTTTAAACGTAATTATTAATTTCATGCTTATCATATGCAAACCTCTGTTTCCCAGATGAGATGAAATTTATTTAATTAGAAATTCCCTCATCAAGGCTTTTGGATCCAAGCTTTTAATTAGGATCACCAACCCCACCCGTGGCTGCCAAAGGGTGGGTTCATGGCCCCTGACTTCCCCCTCCCTGAGACCCCAGACACAGTCAGCACGTGTAGGCCCCTCCACTGTCACCAGGCCCCTCACCCACCTCCCACCCCTGCAGCACGGCACCACAGTCACAACGGGTCTCTTTCCTGCAGGCACCATAATAGGGAAATAGCTTGCAAAGAGCCCGTATCATCTTGCAGCCGGAAGGACTGAAATGTTTAAGGTGCTGGAAGACAGAAGACATCATCACAGCCCTTCCCTCTTCCTGAGAAATTCACACAGCAGCCTTCTTCGGGTAGCCCCTGCCAGGTTCTAATAAAATGCCCTTTACAGCTCAGCCTAGGGCCAGCCGTCAGAATGATCAACAACACTTGGCATTTGAACAAAGCATTTTCAACACATTACCTCTGACTTCATCTCCAGCCCCCATCCTGGCCTCCCACCTCGGCCTCGGCTCACACAGCCGCAGCCACACCGGCCTCCATGCTGTTCCCTTGAACACACCAGGCACACTCTGCCTCAGAGCCTTTGCACTGGCCGTTCCCACCGCCTGACCGCAATCCCCCCCATAGGCATGTGGCCCACTCGCTCACATCCTTCCCTTCAAGACTACTCAGACATCACCTTCTCAGACACCCCCTATTTAACACCAATCTGGCTTTCCCCTCTCCTGCACCCTATCTCCGCCTCCCCTGCTTGAGAAAGTGAAAGTCACGTTCAATTCTTTGTGACCCCATGGACTACAGCTACCTTGCCAGGCTCCGCTGTCCAAGGACTTCTCCAGGCAAGAAAACTGGAGTGGGTCGTCATTTCCTTCTCCAGGGGATCTTCCCAAGCCAGGGATGTGAACCCAGGTCTCCTGCATGTGGGTGGATTCTTTACCATCTGAGGCACTAAGGAAGCCTGGCTTGGATTCCCCCAAAACGATGATCACTCTCTAACATGCTCTATACTTACTTGCTTACTTCATTTATTTTTAAGTGGTTTATTTATGTATTTGGCCACGCGGGTCTTAGTTGCAGCATGGGGGATCTTTGATCTTCACTGTGGCATGTGGGAGCTAGTTCCCTGACCAGGGATTGAACCTAGGTCCCCTGCATTGGGAGCACGGAGTCTCAGCCACTGGACCACCAGGGAAGTCCCTTATTTCAGTTATTATCCATCTCCCCCTAAAAAGTCAGCTCCATGAATCCAGGGGCCTCTCTTTATTCCCTACTGTGTCCTCAGACTCCTGGCACAGCATCGGGCCCAGTGAACGCAGGGAACACTTTACTCCCTTTACCCCAAGCTGAGGACAAGCCCAGCAGACCCCTGAGCACTCCAGATGAGTGAGGAAACTGAGGCTCAGAGCCTCGGGGCCTTGCCAAGGTCACAGAGATACAGCCAAGTTCTGACTCTCACGTGGTCCAGTGCCTCATCTGGGCAACTGCAGGGCACTGCTATGCAGAAAGGGGCCGCTCCACGGCAGCGCCCTGCTCACAGATGCTGAGGGCTCCCTCCTTCCATCCCAGGGCTCAGCTCCGGCTTCTCCCAGGGCCTGCTGTGCCCTGTCCCCCTAATTTCACACTGATATCCGAGAAGGCAATCACACTGGGGGCCATCCCCCACCCGCCTGTCTCCCCTCCCCAGGACCCACCCAGCCTCTTATCAGGAAAGCAAGTGGACACTTGGATTAATTTCCAGGCCTGCTCTGAATTATGTTTTCCAGGAGAGAACCAGACAGATGCAGGCAACAGGCCTTTGAACAAATATTTCCCCAGAAAGCGCTTTATTCAGTCCCTTGTCTCACCCTTTTAAACATTATATGTTTTCTTAGGAGTCCAGGAAAGGGGGGGCCCCCCCCATAAGGCATGGGGGCTGGAGAAGAATAGAGGGTGTGGAGTGGAGAGCCTCGCAGCGCTGACAAAGAAGCGGGTTCTGATGCAGGCTCGGAGGAATTACCGCAGATAACAGCGCCCAGGGGGCGGGCGGGGGAGCGGGCAGCACAAGGGCGAGAGCAAACAAGATCCTCAAATCAGCACTTGTCCTATTTCATAAGCGAAATGTAGATCAATAAATTACACTCACTTCTGCAGGTCTTACATGCTGACTCCGTAACCTTGTCAAGAGCCATACATGGGGGGAGGCAGAGGGACAGAGGAGCCCAGAGNGGGAGGCAGAGGGACGGAGGAGCCCAGAGGCCGGGGAGGAGGGGTGGGGATTGAGGGGGGAGCCCTGTGGGGTCATAGCACCTACACCCTCTTCACGTAGAAGGGTCCAAGGCCCAGGTTTCCAGAGGCGAGAAGCAGGCCGCCTCACCCTCTACCCACCACCTCACTGCGTGACCACAGGCCAGTCACCGCCCCTGTGAGCCTCAGTCTCCTCATCTGTCAAGTGGGCACAGTGGTGAGAACTTGGCCTCTGTCAACCTCACTGTGGGGCTCACATGAGTGAACAGATATGAAAGCCTGGAAAGAGACACAAATATCCAAGCTGCCGGGAGCTGTTGTTACACATCTGAGTCAGTCGGTGCAGCAGCTACTGACACAGACATTCCTGTTGGCTCTCCCGGCACCCGGAGAGAGGAAACGTTCACCCTGATTGACATGAGAGGCCGTGCCCAGGGTCACATCCCACCCCAGCCCACCTGACGGCCAAGCAGGGCTCTCTCTGTGCCATGAGGCTGCCTGTGAGCCAGGGAGCTGGGCAGCACTGGGCACCAGGCCATGCCCACATGTCCAAGGGCCAGGAGCCTGGGACCAGCCCAAGGTGCTGCTGTACTCCGGGGGGCCAAGCTGAGGGCGAGGCTCAGCAGGGACCCGACACCTGGAACAGTTGGGCCAGGACCGGGTATCCTGCAAGCCAGGCGGGGCGGCAGCGGGCGGAGGCTGCACAGGTGTGACTGGAATCCGAATGGGCCCAGGGGCTGCCTCTCAGGAGCACCCATTCTACACCAAGCACCCCATGGGGACTCTCATTTAATGTGCATACCACAACCCCGCGAAGCAAAGGCTATTATTACCTCCACTTTCCAGATGAGACCACTGGGGCCCAAGAAAATACGGAAACAAAATCGCACAGCAAGAGGACTTCCCTGGGGTCCAGTGGCTAAGAATCTGCCTTCTGACACCGAGGACACAGAGTCCAATCCCTGGTCAGGGAACTAAGATGCCACATGCCAGGGGGCGACTAAGCCCGTGCTCTGCAACGAGAGGAAGCCCGTGTGCTGCAACCAGGAAATCGTATGCTGCAATGAAGACGCAAAGCAGCCAAAAATGAAAGAAAATCACACAGCAAGTGGCAAAGGGCGATCTGAACTTGAGTCTGTCTGACTCTAGCATGTGGGTTCTCCCGCCCCTGGCATGCACTCCGCTTTCGTTGCCAACCTCCTGCCCTCTGCCCACACCGTCTACCCCCCTGAGAAGCAACCAGGACAGGGAGCCAAGAGTCCTCGCTCTGGGCCTTTCCTCATCACATCTCTAGATGCCAACACCTCCCATCTCTGAGTCTCAGCTTCCACATCTGTCCCATGGAGGTTTAATGACCCCCTGGGCTTGCAAGGTAAGGGCAGAGGCCGGGGCCTCCATAAAGTGGGGTGACATCCAGAAGCCTGGTCCACAGCACCCGCTGAGCCACCCCCGAAGCTGCGGGAGTTGGGGGCAGGGCCGGGACAACCTTGTGAACAGGGTGCCTCTGGAGCATCTGGGAGGACCCGTCTGGTGGTCAGTGACGGGGGCGTGGCCGAGGGGGTGAGATCAACCACGGCATCTGCGCAGTGTCCTACCAAGTCAGGTTAATGTGCTGCGCTGCGTGGAATATAGGGCTCTGTATTAATATAATATGATATAATGGGACATGAGAACATTATTGAACACACGAGCCGATAAGTCACACAGCGCCGTCACTCCAGGTAATTTATGTCACAGCCCGGCCACCGCCAGGCTGGCAGGGAGGAGGTCCCACTGGAGCAAGGGGGCCTGAGTGACGGGCAGAGTGGGGAAGGGGCCAGCCAAGTGCGGCCATTCAGCCAAGACCACAGGCAGGCTAGCAATGGCCACTCACAGAGCGTCACCTCTCCCTGCTCCCTGCTGTCTGTCCCCAGCCCAGACCCAGCGCTGCCTCCCACCGGCCCTGGGGCAGAGCCAGCTGCTGAGAACCCAGCCTGCAGGGCACCACCTACCTCCAAAGACCTCCCCCAATTCTGCTGCCGCCCCCCCCCCCGCTGTCCTCAGGCTCTGGGGGTGCCTGGCGCTGGCCCATCTCTCACCAGCACCCTCAGGAAGGAGGCCATGCCACCCCAGGGGCCCCTCTAGGGGGGCGTTTGCTGTGGAAGTCCCATCTCCAGCTCCACCTCCACCTCTCCTGGGCCCGGCAAGGACAGAGGTGACATGGGCCTCTCGTCCCTTCGAGCATTCATTCAGAGTATACTTACTGAGCACTCACTCTGCCCCGTGCCACGGTAGACACTGGGGAGACCACAGTGAGCAAACGCAGACCAGCCCCTGTCCTCACGGAACAGAGTCCTGCGGGAGAGACGGTCTCTAACTGGATACACACAGCAACACACCCAGCGTCTGAGATGTGCTGGGAAGACGTCTGGGGCCCGTGAGAACCTGGGATAAGGCCCTGAATCTGCTTAGGGCAGCCCCCTGAGGAGGAGGCGTGAGTTGACACCTGAAGAACAGGTAGGCAATACCCAGATGAAGAAGGAAAAACAGCGCAGATGGAAGATGAGGCAGGTGCAAAGGCCCTGTGGCCAGGAGCCCAAGGCTGGTTCAAGGAAAGGCAAACACACAGAGAGGATGCGGGAACACAGCACGAGACCCAGCTACACCAACGCAGATCCAGGCTAAGAGGGAACCACCAGGTGCAGAGGGGCGGTTCCTGCCCTCGTCCAGTTAAGAGGTGAGGGTGGCCTGGCCTACGGGCGTGCATGGAGACAGAGAGACGTACAAAACTCCCCCCCCCAAAAAAAACACAAACTTCCCCCAAAAGCCCTCCAGCTCCAAGCGTTTCCCTCCTGTGACAAACTCTCACTGAGCCCTTCCCTAAACTCTGAGTCCAGCCAAGACCAGAGGAAGAGTCCGGAGCTGGGACCCAGGCAACAAAGTTGTCCGGGGCTAGCTGCCTGCTTGTCCTCTGGGCCAAGCCCGTTCCTTCAACGTGCCCGTGCTCTGGGGGTTCTGCAGCTGCCCCAGTGGCACAGCAGGGTGGGGAGGGGCCAGGGACTCTGCCCAGGGCAGAGGGGAGGCCACCCCGCTCTCAGCCCTATTGCCAGCACCCTGTGCTGCTCTGGAAGCTGCCCGATGGAAAAGCCTGAGTTCTACCTGTCACTAAGTCACCGTGTATTCTCAAACCAGCCCCTCTTCCATTCTGTGCCCCGGTTTCCTCACTTAATAACCGTGAAATAACAATCACAATAATACCTAACATTGAGTGAGTGCCTCCTGTGTGCCAGGCTCTGGTCTCGGCTCTCATGTTCCTCACCAGACACCTGTCACCCGGGTACTAGCATTCAGCCTGCTGTACAGGTGAGGGAACTGAGGCCCAGAGGAGTTGAATCAGTTGCCCAAAGACCTGCCTCTGAACCCTCGCCACCAGGCTCCCCCGGCCACCGTGCTCTGCCACCTCCCCGGGGAGACAAGGAGGGACCGATTCACCTCTGACACCCTCTGCTCCATTGCGCTGCCTTTGTGATGCTCCATCCAGAAATCCGGCCTCACCCTGGAAGGGCCCAAGGATAACAGGTGTGATTTGGTTGGGGGATCTCTCCCCAGACCCTCCATCTACTGCAGAAACCTACAAACGTCTGATTCCGCCCAGCGATCACATTCCTCCTGCTCCCAGAGTGCCCGGTACTGGGACAGGGTGGGGCCCCCAGGGCCCTGCCCAGCACTGAGGACCTGCTCTTGGCTATGCCCCAGCAGCCCCGGGGCAGGGGGGCGCCCCAGGCCACCAGCAAGGGACCAGCTCACGGAGGCACTGGCCCCAGCACTTCCCTCCCAACCTCTCCTCCATCCCGAGGGCGCCTCTCAGGAGAACAGCCCACCACGCTCATCCCAGGTCTGCTCTGGGTTCTGACCTGTGACCGTGCCTTTCAAGCTCGTTCCTTTACTCCTGACAACACCCCTTCCAGGTGGATATTACTCTCTGCATTTTAGAGGCAATGACCTGAAGATGGGAAAGAAGTCGTTGGCCTCAATTCCTCAGCTACTGATGCAAACCCAGGTCCACCGATGCCAGAGGCGGGAATCCTTCCACCCTGCTGCCCAGCCTCCCTCTGAGCCCACGGCGAGAGCCACCAGCACGTCTGGGGCCTGTCCAGACCACGAGGAGACAGGCAGGACATGCCCACAGGCTCCCCCTGTCCCAGCCCATGTGTCTGGTCTCCAGCAACTGGTGATCTGAGCCGACACTTCTCTCAGAGCAGAGCCCAGAGTGGATCTTGGTCCCTCCCACCGTGCCCACAACCTGGGCCCCTGCCCCAGACTCTCCGTAAAAGCCAGAGAGGCGGCAAAGGTCTGCCTACTTTTTGTAAATATTGATTTACTCATCTATTTATTCAGCTGTGCTGGGCCTTCGATGGGGTGCGTGGGAGCTTTCACTGCGGCACGTGAACTCTTAGCTGTGGCTTCCCTGGTGGTTCAGATGGTAAAGAATCCGCCTGCAGGGCAGGAGACCTGGATTCGATCCCTAGTTTGGGAAGATCCCCTGGAGCAGGAAATGGCAACCCATTCAAAAATTCTTACCTGGAGAATTCCATGGACAGAGGAGCCTGTGGGGCTACAGTTCATGGTGCCACAAAGAGTCGGACAAGATTGAGCAGCTAACACGCACAGGATCTAGTTCCCTGACCAAGGATCGAACCCTGGCCCCGCACTGGGAGTGTGGAGTGTTAGCCCCTGGGCCACCAGGGAGTCCCCAAAGTACTGCCCAGGAAGCCAGGCCCCAGCAGGTCCCGCTGGGAGCAGAGCCCGACAAGGGATCTTGCCTCCAGTGCATCCAGGCCTTTCCTAGGGGCCAGCAGCCACAGCCACCTAATTCACAGGGTCCCCCATGCACCTCCCCCACAGCTGCAGCCTCTTACCAACCCCCTCCCCCCTTCGCTTCCCTCCAGCCACACTGACCTCCCCGAACAGTCCCTGAGCCCCAGCATGGCCTGGCCTCAGGGCCTTTGCACCTGCTGTGCCCACTGTCCTGCTGGCTCCTGTCCCCCTCACACACAGGGCGCACCCCTTCACTCATTCACATCTCTGATCAAACATCACCTTCTCAGACAGGCTGTCACAGAACAGCTCACCTGAAGCAGCCCCACCCCCTCGTGTCCCCTGACCCTCGGCCCTTCTCACCATCTTAATATAACTCCTCTCTCTTGGAGGAGGCGTCTAAAGTGAGCTGCGCATCACAGGACTGGCGGCCCAACCACCTGTGAGTCACAGGGACAGAGGCATCTCGCCCACTCCTCAGCTCAGGAGTCAGAGGTCAGGCTGGCCCCCTGCCCTGGCCCCGGCTGGAGGGCCATCTGCCCTGCCTGGCAGCTCTCCTGCACCCGCACCTTCCTCCAGCTCAGGCCTGGAGACGAGACTGCTGGGTGGTCCTCCAGGGCGCACTCAGGGAGTGGAGGGTCAGGAGCTAACTGGGAGCAGCCGCTCTCCAGGGGACTCTTGTGGTCCCCAGGCCACAAGAAGGTAGGTGGAAACAGGTCTCCCCATGGTCACCCCCAGGGCGGTGGGGGCAAGGTGAACACCAAATAATTCAGCCTCACGCTGCAGAATATCAGCCAATAGGATCAGGGCCGGAAAGGAGGGACCACACACAGACACGAGCACGCCTGCCAGCCTGCCAGGCCGGGGAGGCTCCGTCAGTCCACCCAGACCGAAGGGCCCACTCACGTGCTCGCGCCGAGGGCGTCCCGGAGAGGCGCCAGCACTCACGCACACTCCAGTATAATCAGTACTGGCAGGGGCAGCATCCACTGCACATTTTGGGGAGCACAAAAGAATGTGCATAACATCCCCCAATACATCACCACCTGCCCAGCCGCCCATCAGGCAGCTGGAATTCGCAGCTGCCCACAGTGAGCAGGAAAGAGCTGACCACTGTCGCCCGTCACCACCCAGCAAGGGGCAGTTTCTCTGCGGGCCGACCCAGCCAACGGGAGATCCAGTCTGGCAGGGCCAGAGCTCAAGGCAGGCGAGGGCTAATGGGCCTTGACAGGGTCAGTGGGGGTGGAAGGGCACCAAGGGACTGGGCACCCATCTGCCCTGCTACCCTGAATACCGTGGGTGGGGGTGGCGGCTGGACTTGGCAAGTCTGCCCCTCACCCCAGGAGGCCCTGCTGGAGGGGGGGTGCCCTGGCTAACCAGCAACCCCTGCCATTCCCTCCGTATCCAGCTCTTCCATAAGGCTGAGGGATGTGAAGACCCCCAACAGGAAACGAGGGCCTTGCCCAGAGACCTTGAGATGGAGAAGGCCTTGTCCCTCATCCCAAATTGTACCTAAATAACTGGAGTAGAAAAGGGGGGCAGGGTCCCCCCTGTGAACCAAGCTCCCCTCCAGCCCAGGGAGGAGAGAGCAGTGTCTATAATTTGTTTTAATAATCCTGCTGAACTGGGAGAAAATTAACAAATGAAAAACCAGCTCGAAATTAATCAAACCTCCCGGTCCATCCCCCACCTTCCATCTTAATGAAGGTTATCTATCCAACAAGCAATAAAACACAGAATTAAATTAAACGGGCCCTTTCTTTTAGTCCCCCGCACCCCTGCCCCAGGGAGGCAGTGTCTCCCTGCTCACAGCTCTATCAGCGGTGCCTGGAGGACCTCAGCAGGCCCGCAGCTCCCCATGGCAATTGGACGGCTTTCTCCAGAAGCAGCCCCATGATGAATGTGCCCCTAGTCTGGGCCTCACGGCCAGCTTTCTACCAAAAAAACATGCTGGGTACTTAGTTGCTCAGTTGTGTCCAATTCTTTGTGACCCCATAGACTGTAGCCCGCCAGGCACCTCTGTCCATGGGGATTCTCCAGGCAAAGATACTGGAGTGGGTTGCCATGCCCTCCTCCAGGGGCCAAAAATACAAGCGACAGTTAACTCAACCACCGTCCCAGGGAGGGACGGAGCCTGCTGTGTGCATCGGAGTGTCTTCATTTGGGAGGAGGGGAGCGTTGCTCATGCTCCCCATCTTCCACCCCACAGAGAAACTGCGGAGCCTCCAGTCACCAGTCAGCTCAGGCCTGACTACCGCAGGGACCACTCCGCCCCTCCTGATGCCCACAGCAGGCTGCAGGAGGAAACACCCTCCTGGCTCCCACCTCTTGGTGGGAAGGGGCTGGAGGGCACTCAGGGTACAGGGGAAACTGAGACGGTACCTCCTGCGACTCAGTCCCCAGCTTAGGGCACAGGCATCAGGGGTTGCTGCCTCACCCTCAGGACCAGAGTGCGCCCCGCACCGTCCACCTCCTCAGCAGTCTGTCCAGCATCTGCTTCCCTAAACACCTCTTCCCTGCAGGCTTTGAACCCACATATGTTGCAGCCAGGGCTGGAGTCACAGGTTCCTAAATAACTACTCTTGGGCCCCCCCAGACCATTCTCGTTTGCTCTGCCCCCAGCTCTGAAATCTGTAATAATCACGGCCTTCCCTCTACAGAGCTTCCACAGACATTATCCCATTTAAACCTCACACCAGCTCCGTGAGAGAGACATTTGCCATGATGCTCAACGCATGGTGCCCGGAGCTCAGAGAGGGCCCTGGACCAGGCCCATCCAGGCAGGCTGGGGGGTCCCAGCTGTGGCAGCTCAGGTTTGGGAACCAAGGGTGTGGGGCAGGGGGCAGGAACAACAGGGCTCTGCGGAATTGCCAGGCCTCTGGGAAGCCCCCTTGGGGGCCTTCTGGGGAGGGGGCCGGGGGCTGATTGTCCCTGGCAGGAGGGGAGCAAGGGAGGGAGGGCCATTACACACAGATTCCTCCGTGCCTGCCTCGGACACAGCGACATGTTCAGTCCACACACGGCAGCCTCTGAGACCATAAATCTGATCCCATCACTTTCTGCTTAAGACCCTCCAAAGGGCACTCATGCCCCTGGAGAGGACAGTCACTCTCTGTCCCGGGACCCAGACCTCCTGTGGACCCAGCTCAGTAGCACTCTCCTCCTCTCTGAGCAGTCTCCTCATTCCTCAGATGGACCAGGGCTGCTCCAGCTTTGGGGCCCTGACCCCGGCCGTGCCCTTCACCCCCACACCAGCCAGGCACCTGGCTCCCTTCCTAACTTGCCTCAGTCTATATTCACAGGCCCCTTCCCCGACCACCATAGACTAGCCCTTTGCCTCCTCTGTCACTCTCGAAACCTCTGGCCCTCTAGTTTTCCTCCATGGCATCTGTCGCCACATGAGCCATGGCATGTTTGCTGTCTTTCTCCCCTGATAGAAGGTCAGCTCCATGTGGGCAAGGGCGGCATGTGATGGCTCCCTGCTCTATTCCTAGCCTAGCCTCACATATGACTCACTGATTGGCAAATGAAGAAATGAATGAGTGAATGAACAACACTACATTTAAGGCCACCATAACCTCCAATCTGAAATGTTCCGTTGGTCTCCTAACCACTCTCTCCACCTCAGGTCTTAACTTGCAACCAACCCTCCACTCCACACCCTCAGGAATATTTTAACCCCAAACCGGACCAAGGCACTATCCTACTGGATCAAATCCACACTCTTGGCCTTGGCTCCTAATCCTTCCCAACTCTCCCTCCAGTGACCCTCTCCCAGGTCACAAGCCCTGCTGCCTCCATACCAGACACACCTGAAGTTCCAATCATACCTGTCCTTTCCACTGGAGCACTGTCATGGCTCCCTCTTTGCTGCAGGACACCTCCTCCAGGCAGCCACCTAGGCATGCCCTGTCAGAACTGACCTCTCCCTCCTCTGAGCCCCCTCACACCCTCACCTGCTCCTGCACCACAGCCCTCCCACACCTCCAACTTGAGCTGCGACAAATCAGATGCATGTCCTACCGCCCCATCCAGGAAGGACCCAGATTTATTCACTGGCACTCTCTCCCGTCCCCACCACCTGCTCCGGTATCTTGCATAAACTTAGAGCTCCATAAATATTTGCTGAATCCAATGGAACCCATTCAAACACCGCCCAGGGAGAATGCCCAGTAAGAGGGGCTTTTCCTCCAGGTTGCTGCCATTTCGGGCTGCTCTGAGGACAAACGGACCTTTAAGTGCCACTTAGCTGCAGCACATGGGCACGGCCGGCCCGCGTTCCACTCACCTCTCATCAGGAGTTGCCCGGGAGGAAACCGATTCTCAGGGGTTGAGAGGTGACCAGGGCCCTGCTAGAATGACAACATGCCACCTCTGGCCCAGCCACCAACCCATAATAGCAGCTCCTGGCTCACCCGGCAGCTTGCATGTCGGGCACACGTGTGGCCACCCCCATGGGTGGGAACAGCAGGCACAACACAGCCACCACTGAATTATTTATTCTGTACATTGTGAGCGCAGCAGAGAGAGCAACTGTGTCTCCAGGCATCAATTAAAACATCAAGGCGCCCACACCGTCTGCCCAGCCACATGCCCAGCTCCCACCAAAACTGGCAGGATAACACCTCCTGGGACACCACAGCGCCCCCCCAGGCCAGCTCGACCCCCCAACAGCCAAGCCCAATTTCAGGACCACGGACAGTGGCCTCCAGGCTCCTCTGGGGATCTGCCCCTGAAACACCCGGCAGAGCTTTCGGGGCTCTAAGAGCACTTAGTAAATCAATGGCCTGAAAGAGCCTTTCCAGCTCCCCAGAGCGGCCCTGCGACAACCCTCGCTGGATTCTCAGCCTAACTCCCATTCTCCATCAACTCTCAGACCACCCCTACAACACTACAGCACATGCCCGGAAGGCCGGAGTTCAAGGCCAAGGCCCTCACCCCAGGCTCCGTGACAACTCTAGGCAGGCCTCATCACCTGCCTGGGCTCCAGTGTTTTCACTTGGAAAATGCGAGTGACGGTGGCCAGCCTGTGGTCTCTGGGATTGTCACACCCAATGGAAAGGGATTTTGACAAGGGACAAACCTTGGCCATGCCAGAAAAGGGCTTTAATTTCATGCAGGTGGGTTTCTTCGGCCTTCCCACCCCATCCCAACCTGGAAAGCCCCAATTCTAGGGCACAGACTCAGGATGGAGGAAAAGCTGACAGATCCTTCAGGAGTTGGCTGGGTCACAAGCTAACTAGGTCACCCACGAGATTTAATTCAACAACCCCCGGACTAGAATATGAGGCCGAGTGAAATCAAAGTGGGCGAGCTGAAAAAGAGCAAGAAATTCCAAACACATGCCGCCAAGAGCTGTGGAATGAGCAGAGGCTTCGGGGAGAGACAGTGCTGCGGGTTCCCCCTGCTTTCCGGACAAGCCTCAGTTTCCTCACCTGTAGAACAGGGCCAGGACTACCAACTTCCCAGCCAGTGACTTACATCAGATAACCTACATGAAACTCCAGACATGGGGCCAGGGATGTAAATTCATCTATTCGCTTTATGAAGCACCCATGAGACTCCAGGCCCTACAGATAGAACAGAGAAGAAGAGGGACACAACTGGGTCTTTAGAGCTGACACCCAAGTGACGAGTGCTGTTATCCATCAGGATGTCAGGAGAGCTGGCATTTGAGACGGGCCTTTGAAGCAAAGGTGGAATTTCCAAAGCAAAATAAAATGTAGCCAAAAGGCATCATTTCTTTGGGGAAATGTTTGGCAGTTCCTCCTAAATCTAATCATTTATGCAGCCAAAGAGTCAGCAATCATATATACCAACATTTATAAATACAATATAAATGAACACTTACGTCCACTAAAAGACATATACACAAATGTTCAGGAGAGTTTTATTCCTAATAGCCAAACACTGGCTTCAGCCCAGACATCCAGCAGGAGCAGAATGGGTAAATGAATGCTGAACTATTGTACAACGAACTATTGGCTGCAATAGTTCCAACACAGTGGAATAGTACAGAGTAAAGAAGAAGAGAAAATCACCAAAATGCCCAACTATGTGGGGGAATCTCACAGATAATGTGAGTGAAAGAAGCCACAAACAGACTGACTGTAAGATTCTGGTTCCGTGAAGCCCAAAACCAAGCAAAACCAATCCATGCTGCTAGAAATCAGGTTATCGATTAGCCTTGGGGAGAGAGGGATATGGACTGGGAGAGGCTCAGAGGAATGTTCTAGAGAACTGAAAATGTTCTGAATCTTTCTGTATCTTGATGCCATACAGGTATGCACTAATACACTTATAGAAGCTCATCAAGTAGTGTCTTGAAGTTTGTACTTTCCCGTGTATAAAGGTATACCTGTGTATACCTGATTTTTTTTTTAATGTAAAGAAAAGATGGACAGCGCATTCTTCAGGGGCTGAGGGAACATCCGAAGCAGAGGCTAGCAGATTGTACATGGTGGGGGAATTGGGGAGAGATCCAGGAGAAGTAGACTGGCAGTGGCAGGCGCTGGAGTCAAGGTGGACAAGGCAGGCTGCCAAAGCAATGCCACCCTGGGAGGCCAGGGCTCCTGCCTCCTTCCCCATGCAGCCCTCGTGTCCACAGCAAATGGTGCCAGTGAGGTCATCTCCCCTCCCTGCCAGCCTGGTCCCCTGCCCACCCCCTCCCTCAGCCACCACACTGGACTGTAATCCCAGAGCTGAATTTCCTGGGCTTTGGGGGTTTTCATCCTGAGCAGGAATCAAACGAATCCACAGTCCCCCAGCCTCAGGCCTGCAGTCAAGCTGGGTACCTCTCCCCACCCCTGAGTCCTGCACCCACAGTATCCCATGGACACCTGGTTCTGCCTCCTACACTCCACCTGCCACATCCACCTTTCCACCCGCCCCCCCAGAGAGCACCTGCACACCTGTCACTCCCAGGATAACCGATCCAATTAATTAGGGCCCTCCCACCTCCTGCTTCCCACCACCTAGCACCCCAGCCTTCCCTACCACATCTCTTGGTAGAGAGGGTCCACTGGACGTGCACAGACATGGCCAAGGAGGAGGCTCAGAAACCTCATGCCCCACCCCACCCCCAGCCACACAAGACCACATGACGCAAGCCCACTGGCTCCTCTGGGCAGCTCCTGAGCTGGGGGCCAGGGTCCAGCTTGGACCTGCCTCCCACAACCTGCTACCATGGACGCCAAGTCAAAACCAGGCACAGGGCCGCCTCTGGGGCCACGCTCCTGGCCACCGGGCACTGCTGAGTCCAGTCCTCACCCCCTGCTGACAAGAGTGCAAGAAGTTACACACACACTTGCCCTCTGGCCCAGCAGAGGTGTGTGAAGCAGCTGATCATGAAGTCCCCCGTCGAGGCTGTTTTAAGAAAGTACAAGATCAGAAACTAGCAAGGGTCAGGCCTGAGGAGACGGGAAGCAGGCAGGCAGTCCTGGGAGCCACCCGCCATGAGTCACCCAGTGGGGGCTGCGAGTGCGTGAAAATGGAGGTGGGGAACACGCGTGTGCACACACACCCTGCAGCTGGTGAATGGTGCTGACACGGCAGCCACGCCCAGGCTGAGAGCTCTCTGGAAGGCACACAGGGAGGGGTGGGGCCCCAGGGGAGGCTGGGGCTGGGGTCCAGCTTGGGCCCCCAGGGGAAACTGGACGTGCTTGCACAGTGAAGCCCTCGCTGACCAGGAGGCCACCCTGAGGGTGCTCCAGGTGCCCCGCAGCCAGACAGAGGCTCATTCAGGAGAGAGAAGCATCATTACAGGGACCCTCTTAGGACCGCCCCGCACCCCCTCTTCCCCCA
>SJYQ01010819.1:387745-409112 GCA_006410935.1 Redunca redunca
CGCGCCCCCCACCCTCCGCCGCCCTCCCCTACCGGGGCTGCGTTTTCCCTATCCTCACCCAGCTCCCCGCTCGGTTCAGGCCTGGGTCTGACCCTGGCTCTTGAGGCCCCCTCCCCAGACTCCCACCACAAAGGGACACCTAGGATTTGGGGGAAGGAGAGTCTCTAACAGCAGAGGGAGGGCTGGTCCTCCCCCCAGGGGAACAGCCCCTGAGTCTACCTCAGCAAGTGACCCTCAGGTCACTTCCCACGCCTCCGCCCCCTTCACTCCTGGTGTCATCCAACCTGTTCTGGTAACACCAGCATGGCCTAAGCACCTGCTAAAGGCTTTGCCTACATTATCCCTGCTGCCAGATGAGGACCTGCACACTCCTTTACAGATGCATAAACTGAGGCTCAGCAAGGGCTGCATGGTGAGCATGGGGCCAGGTCTCACCAAGCCGACCTGGTGGCCAGGGGGAAGGAGAGCAGAGTAGTAGAAATGTGAAAGTGGTAACAAGCGGTACAAAGATACAGCCGCCGGGGCTCCTCCCCGAGCGCCCCACTGACTAGCCAGTGACCTCGGGGAAGCCGCTTAGCTTCTCTGTGCCTCAGTCCTGCATCTGTAAAACGAGAATAAACACCACACGCCTACCCTCGGTAGGTGCTGTGAGGACTGGGGCAGACCCTGACCCAGGAAGTGTGCTGTGTGAATGCTGGGATTACTGTACCCCAACAACCTCTTCAGGAGAACCCCTTATTCACCCCTCACACATTTGCGAAGCGAGACTTCTTGGGACAAATCTCTAATAACAGCCAACAGCAGAACATGGAGGTACGTTTTAACAGGGAACAAAACCTTAAGCGAAAGGGATTCCATAGAGGAGCTGGAGGTATTTGGAGGGTGGAAAAGCCCCCGATGCTGGAAAAGACTGAAGGCAGGAGGAGAAGGGGATGACAGAGGATGGGATGGCTGGATGGCATCACCAACTCAATGGACATGAGTTTGAGCAAGCTCCGGGAGATGGTGAAGGACAGGGAGGCCTGGCGTGCTGCAGGCCATGGGGTTGCAGAGTTGGACACGACCTAGTGACTGAACAATAATGACGAAACCCAACCAAGTGTCCTGTGCAGTGTCCCCGGCTGCTCAGGTTAAAGAATCTGCCTGCAGTGCAGGAGACCTGGGTTCGATCTCTGGGTCAAAAAGATCCCCTGGAGAAGGAAATGGCAACCCACTCCAGTATTCTTGCTTGGAGAATCCCATGGACAGAGGAGCCTGGTGGGCTACAGCCCACGGTGTCGCAAAGAGTCTAACGTGACTTAGTGCCTAAACAATGACAAACACATCTAGGTGGCCCAGGGCTCACAGTGCTGGGCACTGGGAGGCAACGGTGGGCAGGGACTGGAGCCCACAGCAAGGCGAGCGCAGCCACACTCACCCCCACAGCCAGACCTCACGCAGCCTCTGCGGACCAGGCCACCCCGCTGTCATCGCAGAGGCTGGGGAGACCTGGGGGTGCCCTGCTCTCCATGAGTCCATTCAGCTAAGATTTCCCGAGGGCCCCCATGGGCCTGGCCTCCACTGGGCCCTGTAGGTGCTGCTTACAGGCCAGCAGGGCTCAGCTGATGGCGTCTGTCTCATCTACTCAGTTCCGAGGGCGTAGCTCAAGAGCAGTCCTAGACAGTGTGTACACGAACAGGCACGGCTGTGCGTCCATAAAACTTTAAGGACGCTGAACTTTGAATTTCACATAATTTTCCTATGTCATGACTTGTTGCTTTTATTTTTTTTCCAACCATCTGAAACACGGAAACCATTCTCAGCTCATGGGTCGTACAGAAACAGGCAGCAGGCCAGAGGAGAAGCCAAGAGAAACAGGGAAACAAAGAAACGGACGTGACTACAAACTGTGGTGAGGGTCATGAAGGGGAAGATGTGAAAACAAGATAGAATAACTGGGGGGTGGAGGGTGCTCCTCTGAAGACAGTCCATTTAAACTTTGGGTTGGATAAGAAGGATCAGCATCAGAGTGGGAGGAGGCCATTACAATGTCCCGCTGTAGAGGGGAAAGCAGGTGCAGAGGCCCCGCGGAAAACAGCCGGTGTTTTCAAGCAACATAAAGCAGTGGGACGGGTGCAGAGTGCACCCAGGAGAGGCTGAAAGATGCGGTCAGGGCACCAGGTATCACAGGGTCTCTCAGACTGGCTAGCAGTGTGGAAGCTTGCATTTTAATCAAAAAGCAACACAAAGCCAAGGAAAAGTTTAAGTGGGGGGGGTGAGCTGGTTGGATTTGACCTTGAGGAAGATCATTCTGGCCACTGAGCAAAGGTTTGGCTGTGGAAAGACCTGTTTGGAAGCAGGGAGAGGAGAGAGAGGTTTCAGCAGGGTCCAGGTGAGAGAGCACCCGTGGCGGGGAGTCCCCAGGACACGTTCAAAAGGAGAGCCCGCAGGCTGTGTGACAGCAAACAGAGGGAGGTCAAAACGCCATCAATGTTTCTGCCTGGGCCCTAGAAAGAGGAAGCTGTCTTCCCGGCAGACAGGCAGGCTGCAGGAGAGGGGGCGGGCCCTCTCCAAAGTTACTCCTGCTTGTGCAGCACAACATTTTGAAGACACAAAAGCCATGTCCTCAGCAGAGCATCGGTATCAGCTGAGCCACGTCTCCCCTGGCTGGCCTGGTCAGCCAAGCATCCGGCAGGCAGCTTTCTCTAACACACTGTCGTACCGTGTCTCAGTCGTGTCTATGACTCTCACGACCGCATGCGCTGGAGCCCACCAGGCTCCTCGGTCCGTGGGATTTTCCAGGCAAGTTAGGGGTTGAACCCATGTCTCCTGCGTCAGCGAGCAGATTCTTTACCACTGCGCCACCTGGGACACCCAAGCACCCCAAACCCTCACAGAACTTCCATCCCCAGGAGGGACAGGCCCTCGCAGTCCAGGCTGGCCTGGCACACAGAGGATCAATGTCTTACATCCGTAATCCTGGCCCGGCCTCTCCTAGGAAGCGGGGCACTTGCCCCCGCCTGCTGGCTGGCATCCCCTCCACCCTCTCTCCTGCCAGCCCCTTCCTGCCCTCCCTCCACTCCAGCCCTTCCCTAGTGCTCAGGCCCCCCTGTGGCAACAGCAGAAAACCCTCATTATCTGTGAGTTATGCTGGCCACTCAGGCTCCACACTGCACGGGGCCTGGCAGATGGTGGGGCCTCTCCAGGATCAGCCTCAAAGGTCACCGTCTGTCCCTGCCCACCCAGTCCAGCCTCTTCCACATCGACGGAGTCCCTCATGCTGACTTAAAGTCCGGCTACAAGCTGCGCAGTGACATTTCCTGCGGGCTGACTGTGTGCCAGGCACCAACCAGGCAAGTCTTTTCTGGACATTAACCCTTAATTCCTACACCTGGCTGAGGAGACCACTCTCACCTCATTTTACAAAGGAGGAAATTGAGGCACAAACAGGCTAGGCGATTTGCCAAGATGGCAAAAGTTGTCTGGCCCCACTGTCCAAATTCTTTTTTTTTTTTCAATTTATTTACCTATTTGGCTATGCTGGGTCTTAGTTGCAGCACTTCGGATCTGATGCCACAACCAGGGATCAAACCTGGGCTCCCACGTGAGGGGTGCAGAGTCTTAGCCACTGGACCACCGGGGAAGTCCCTCCAGTGTCCAATTTCTTAATCACCATGCTAGCTCATATTCCCATCTTCAAGCCTCAGTTGTTTTTTTCTCCGCTTCAAAAATGAGGAACTCAGTGCAATTATTTCTGGATCCTTCTGAGCTCTTAAAGGGTCAAGGATTTGAAAACTGCTTTCTTCCAGGGCACTTCCTATGTTCTTTCTCCTCCCAGGAATATTGCTTTCAGGAAAAGATTGGATTGGCTCATTCACACTGTGGTGGAAATGACTGATACAGTGATTGGATGTGGTGGACATGGTGAGGTAACTCTGGTGGCACAGAGATTCAAACCCAGACCCGACTGCTTTCAGAACCTGGGCTGTCCCCACAGCCTACCACACAAGCCGCTTCCTCTGGGTTAGGCCCTCCTCCAAAACGTATCCCTTACCTCCATCAGTATTCCCTGTCCTAGGAGAATGGAGCCAAAATGAAGGTGAAAGCGGGTGTGGGAAAAGAAGGGTAAAGGATACAAGCTGTCAGACCCATGGCTCCCCAAAGTCAGAGCTTCTGATCCCGAACAAAGGCCTAGGTTCGAGGCCCACGTCCAGCCCTGTGGCTCTGCAGAGGCAGTCTGGGACCCGACCCCAGCCCTGGCCTGCCATCCAATCAGGGCTCAGTGTCCACTGCTGCTGGACGCAAGTTGCCCCTTCAAGCTCTGGCAGGTGTGAGTTTTGTTCATGTCCTGGCCCTGATGGAACCCTATGAGCATTCTCCCAGCAGGAAATCACCCTCTCTGAGCTGTGCACCAGAAATCTACCTCGTGGAGGAAGGAGAGAGCTGTAAGCATGGCCTCTGGGGGAGTTCCCAGCAGGCCCCACTGATGGCCTTGGTGCAGCAGGCTGGACACGGCGGTGCCCTCTGAAACAGACCCCTGGCTCGGCAGCTTCCCCAGCCCCGAAAGGCCCCTCCCTCACCCTCTCCTGCTCGAGGCTCTGCTCCTGACCTCCCTCCCCAAAGTTCAATCTTTTTGCCTCTGTAAATGGCTTTTCAGTTTCTCGCCCAGCCTCTCATTTCTATCAGTTTAATTATTGAGGAGCCCTCTTGTCGCCAGCCTGGAACATTAACGCTGTTAAAAGGGACCCAGGGACTTTGGACCACAGCCAGCTATCTCCTTCTGGCTCTCTCCCCATCCCCCCCCCCAACTCCCCCACTTTCCTTTCCCAAGAGCCCCCTCTGTTCCCCTCTTCCTTCCCCCAAGCCTCTCCCTCCCAGTCCTGTCTCAGTCTCTGTGAGCCTGGGGGTCTCCTGACTCCCACTCCCACCCACTCATCTCCCTGTGATCTCAGGAGGTGCAGACAAAACGGAAGCCACAGCCACACTCACGTGTGACCGGATGGTCTGGGGAAAGGGAACACCCAGGGTCCCCCAGCAGGTGAGGCCCTTTGGCCCCAGGCCTCCTCAACAGAGACCTTTCCATCCTGGGGGGGGGGGGGTCAGCTCAGAAGTCACAGCCCACTCCCGCAGGGGACCTCCCAGAACCCGCTTCAAGGCCTGATGCTGACAGCAGCCCTTCTTAGACCCTTTCTCCAGTGACGCCCCTCAGCTCCTTTGATCTCTCCCACCTCCCTAAAAAGGGGGTACTGGCTCTCCTCTGGCAGACAGTGGGGAGGGACCCTCACGGATGTCCTAGCCCCAAGAGCCTGATCACGTTGTTTTAACATTTTTACAAAACGCTTTTTAACATTTATTTGAATCTATTTTATTTCATTTGGTTGCGCCAGGTTTGGGTTGTGGCACATGGAACCTTCCATCGTCTTTGCAGCATGAAGAATCTTTAGTTTTAACTTGCAAACTCTTAGTTGTAGCGTATGGGATCTAGTTCCCTGGCCAGGGATGGAACTGGGGCCTCCTGGGTCCCCAACGGAGTCCTAGCCACTGAACCACCAGGGAAGTCCTTATAAAACACATTCTAAAACACCAGAGTCACTGCAGCAGCCCCACCTGTGGTCTGGCCTTCTCATAGGCGGGGTGGGGGGGTGCCCACTCAGATAGGCAGGCCTCTGCTCCATGACACCTGCTGGCCCAGGTCACCGCCCCTCCCAACCCCGGGGCAGGCAGGCTGAAACGATGACTCAGCTGGCCCAAACCTCAGGAGGCCCAGGGCTAGGACCACTGAGCCCTGCTACCTCTCCCCTCTGGGTCTGTCCTCCTCACTACAGAACTGGGCAAAGGGGCTGGACCAGGTTCCCAGTCCCCACCCCACCAACGAATGACCACAGGCAACACTGCTCCCCAGGGGTTGTTCAAACTGTCCACTGCCAAGGCAAAGTATCCTTCAAGTCTCCTTCTGCATTGTGATTTTGCATCCTTCATGATGCATTTGTTTTTAAAATTAAAATACTGTTCTCATCCAGATCATGAATCAAAACCAGCACTTCAGGAAGAAGGCCCCAAGTCAAGGGCTGCACAGCACCCATGGCCCAGACCAGTCCGTGGCAAAGTTCCAACCCTGCTCCGCTAGACAGGACAGCCAACACGGGACACTCACACCATTGACCCCACTCCTACCCCAGCCTCTCCAGAAATGCCCCCAAGTACTAATGCATCATGGGACTGGGCAAATGGGTTCCAGAAAAGGCCCAGGAGAGAGGGCTCCAGCCTCAGCACTTCCTACCCTGCAGGAGGCCAAGAAGGCTCTCTGTCCACTCCCTAACTCTGGAGACTTTGAGGAGACAAGGGAGGCCAAGAATCTAACATGAGGGTGAAGGAGGGATATAGAGGCTCCCTTTGCACCTCCCTTCCTCCCCCCTCACCCTGTTCTCTTTCCCTCTCTTTCCCTCTGTCTCTGTCTCTGTCTCTGTCTCTGTCTCTCTCTCTCTCTCTCTCTCACACACACACACACACACACACACAGCAAATGAGGGGGCTCCCAGAGAGGAGCGGGCATATAATTATTGGTAAAATGCTTGTAATGTTTTTCTCTCTACCCGGTAGCTTTCAGTTGTTTTAGCAGCTTAGCGAAGCACTTGGCTCCAATTGAATTGCAAATCAGCAGCTCCTGCCCCGGGAAGAGAGGAAGGGGGGCGGCAGAGAGGGGGCAGGGAGGGACTCCAGAAGGGAGAAAGGTGTGCAAGGAAGAGGGGCAGAAGGAAAGGAATGATCCGGGGAAGCTCCGTTGGGGACCCAGGGCACCAGAGACGGGACCACCCGCTCCTCCAGGCCTTTCTGGTCCACAGTTCCAGTCACTGTGGGCTGAGAACTAATGCCTCATGTGAAAAACCAGGACACATCTTCTAACTATAATCCTGAGGTGGAGCGGGAGGGCCACACGGGGCTTTCTCAACTACCCAGAGGAAAAAAACAGATCTTTCTTGGGAACTGCAATTATTGGAAAACAACGTCAAAACAAAAGTCTTGCTTTTTCTCCCTGGCAATCTCCAACATTCACACTTCCAGTCTATGTCTATCTTTTAACCTGTGTACCTTTCTATCTACCTATATTTCTGTCCATCCATCTGCCTGGGGCTTTTTTTATATCTCTGTCCGCCTGTCTCCTCCTCCCTCCTGTTGTTCAGCAGCACTTCCTTTCCCTCCTGGTTCAGAATTCCCCGCAGAGGAGCAGAGTTGATCAAAAGGCTGCCTGCAGCAGGTGCTGTTTCAGCACCACGGTCAGCTCCACCGAGGTGGGACCTTCTCTCAGATCACACACAGGTCAGCCCCAGATTCTCACACACCACTGTGGGTATTGGGGGGCAACACACTCTCTCCCTGGGATTCAGGAGGAGAAGAGGAGAAAGGAGCTGGGCAGGCACTAACCTTGAAGAGGCGAAGGATGTTGGCCACCATGATGGAGACGGAACTCCCAGAAGCACCAATGACGCCCACCACGCGCTCAGGTTTGGTGATGATGGGCGGGCCACCACTGCCACAGCGGACCTCCGTGCCGTCCTTCTCGATGAGCGCCTGCACAAAGGTCAGCGACTGCTCCAGGGCATGGGTGTCCCTGGAGCAGGTGTCCAGAATGCGGGCGCCCAGCGTGATGTTGGGCAGCAGGTCCGGGTCATTGTTGATGCGGTCCAGAGCAAACAGCATGGCCTCCAGCCGGTGGATGCCCTTCTCCTTCTTGAGTTCTCCACAGGCCTTGCCCTCCGAGCCCCGGCCGTGCACTGGGAACAGGCCTCCCAGCGTGATGTCCCCGTCAATGCGGATGGAATTCATGTGGGGGTGGCCTTTGGGCTTCCCCAGGGAGGAGGGCACCCAGGGCCCCGAAAGGCTGAGGAGCAGGCAAAGGGGCAGCTGGGCCCACTGCCAGCCCCAGCCCCTCTTCCCAGGCATCTCGGAAATCCCTAGAGACCCATGAATGGCAGGCCTCACTCCTAGCCTTGGCGGGCCCCAGGCCCCACAGCCTGGACGAGCATGGGCACAGCGGCCCCCACCAGTCTCTCCAGGGCGGCTTCAGCAGCAGGGTGGCTGAGGGCGGCCAACGGGCAGAACCGTGCTGGCGCTCCTCGGCCCCCGGCGATGCTCAGTTGCGGAACAGGCTTCACTCGGACAGCAGGGTGTAGCTGGGGTGCAGCAAAGCTCTGGTCTTGGTCCCCACGTCCCGCAGGCCTGTTCTCAGTGGATGACTGTGAAAGGTGGAGAGTGCTCCTAGCTGGGCAGATCTTGGCATCAAGGAGAAAACAGCTCCAGTGCTCTCCTCTTACCAACCTGAGAAAGAGAGAAAGAGAATCAGAGAGGCCCGAGAAGACATTAGCTATTGGCATCTTTCATCAGGAGCCTGGGAGGAGATGCTGGAGGTTGTGGTCAAAGACGCCACAGACCTCCTGAACTTGGCTTCCTCTCCACTGCCGCTCAGCTTTGGTGCAGATGAGAGAACTTAAGGCAGAAACTGGGTCATGTCTGAAGGTTCCTGGTGCCCAATGCCACCAGACCAGAGGCCTCAGATAACACACCCTCAGGGGACCCCTGGAGATCTAGGAAGAAGAGGGGTCTCCTCTCAACAGGCACCCACAGGAAGGAGCAAGCACGCAAAAACCAGCCCCGCTGGACACAACCCATTTCAGAGATGGGAACACCGAGACCCGAAGCAGGAGAGCACTTGGCCCAAGTCACACAGGGGGCAAACTGCAGAACACCCCCTGGAACCCAATGCCTGGCCCCCAGTTCTGGAATCAGACACACAGGCTCCTTGAAGACTCGGAGATGAGGAAAGAAAACAGGGCCTCAGAAGAAGACAGGCTGGGAGCCGCTCAATCTGAAGGCCAAGAGAAGCTGGGGCTGGCGGAGCTGGGGAGGGTGGACCCTCCCTTTCCACCCCAGCCGCCCTGCTACCCCACGAGAGGGTCAACCCAGCAGAGGCTCTTTTTCTCTTGCTGGGCCCCCCGGCCCACCCCAGGGGTCTTTATATCTCTCCATTTCTCTTTGCCATTTTCTCCCTCTGAGAGCAGGCTCAGGTTCTGGCCTGAGCTAGTATACATTATTATGATGACCGTCATTATTATTGTTGTTGTGATTAAATATTTATCTGTGAGGGGAGAGGAGAGAACACCAGCTCTTCCTCATTCTCATTGCTAATCTGGGCTAATTTCCCCAGGGCTTCCTTCCCGGGGCCCAGCCTTCCCTCGGTGCCAGCAACTTCCCTCCCCTCGACTTGGGAGGCCCCTGAGAGAAAGGCTGAAAGCTGAGTCAGGGCAGGGTCCAGGATTGGGGCGGCGACCTCAAGGCCCCCTTCCCTGTGCACCCATCAAATGAAGACCAGCAGCCACTCGCCTGATCTGTACCTCGGTCTCCCCAGCCACGTGAAAGAGCCTGTTTTGGGTTGGGAGGCTTCTCTGGAAACCTGGTCCCTCCATGAAGACCAAGTGGGGGGCTCAGAGCCACCATCCCCACCAGAGGCTTCCAGGGCCCTGCAAGGGGCAAAGAAGCATGGAGACGCCCCCAGGACCCAGCCCTGGATCCTGGGCTCCTCCAGCGAGCGCCTTCTGGACGCACACCTCACATCTCGCCCCTCATCCAAATGCTGCCCCCGCCATTAACTCCTCGGAGGCCAAGAGGAGGGCTTGTAATTCTCCTCAGCAGCCTTCTGCAGGGGAAGCAGTCTCCCAGAGGGACCAGGTGACTCCCCACTCAAGGCGGGTGAGGACTCAGATCCAGCGTTGGTCACACCAAGCGCCTGGGGAAGCCGGCAGGAAGCCAGGACCCAGTGACCTAGGGCTGGGGGCCAGCGCTCTGGGGAGGGCTGAGGATCTGTCACAATACAGGCAAGGGGCAGCTACACCTGTGCAGACCCCTCAAGAGCACTCACACCTCTGTGAGAGTTATCTGAGGCCTCTCCCAGGTGGCTCTGGGGAGTGAGGGGTGCTGTGGGGTGCTGGCTGCCAAGGCCGGTTCTAGGCAATTCCGACAAGAAAGAGCAGGAGTCCCAGACCACCCTGCAGTCCCACTGCTGCCCTGCTGGAGGCCACGCTTGTCCCCCAGGGAGTCCTCAGTTTCAACATCTGTAAAATGGGTGGGCTGGAGTAAGACACAGTCCGGAGGCCATCCTGGCCCTGTGGGGGCATTTCAGTCATCACCATGAAGGAAGGGAGTCACCTACTAGCCTGCATCCAGGCAGGGACGTGGGCAGGACAGTCCACGATGAAACACAGTCTTGTCCAAGTGCCAACAGTGCCCCATGGAAAAATAACAGCAAAGGACGACACAGCGCGGTGCGCCAGGCACCGGACAAGCACTCTGCCTACATCGTCTCAGGTAACACATCCCTATGAGCCAGGTGGGATGTTTTAGCCCCATTGCACAGATGATGAAGCTGAGGTACCAAGCCTCACATGGTGAGACAGCCCAGGAACACAGAGCTGGCGTAGCACCCCGCCCCTGACTGTCCCACCATGCTGGCCTGCCAGAGGGTCTCTTAGGCCCTGCCCAGCTCTGGCATCCTGGGAGGTCAGGGGTGGTTTTTTTTATTTCAATAGAGGGATTTGGGGCATAGGGACAGGCAGTGAGCAAGGCTGCAGCAGGGCAGATTCAGGCTGCAAGACCCAGTGCACCACAGCTTCTGCCGGTCGGGCCTTCTCAGGCTTCCAGATCCTTCATGAGAGATCAACACTGGCTTCTTCTTGAAACCCAAGCACCTCCAGGCTGAGCAGAGCCCAAACATAAGCAAATAGACAGACAGACAGACACACACACACACACACACACACAGGCAGGAGAAAGGAGGCACATGTGGAAAGGAGGCCTTGGTGAGGAGAAAGGCCAAGTACTTGCGGGATGGGAATTGAGGCCCCAGGCCAGTCAGAAGCCCCAGGCCGCCCTCCACCGACTGGGTCCCCAGCCGCCTGCAGCGGGCCCTCTGCAGCCCTCAGTCCCACCAGGCCTGCCTTTCTGAGCTCCTTCAAGACCCAGGCAAACCACCGCCTCTGTCAGCCTCCCCTCCTTCCTTTGATCCTGCATAACACCAGGGAAAAGTAAAAATACCTGTGAGTGAAGGGAGCCAGCAGAACAGAAGCTGGGGGAGGGCAGGGAAGGGCGGGGAGCCAGGCTGATCTGCCCTCCCCCCCAAGGCTGGGCGCTTCCCTCTGCAGGGGAGAAGGAGCAAGCCCTCAGACCACCCCACCACAGGTCCAAAACAGCCAGGAAAGCTCAACTCTGGGGCAGCTGGAAGGGTCCCTCCCCGGGTGCCCAGGTGAAATCCCCAGGATGGTGGCAGGTGTGCCCTCCTGCCCCCAGGCGAGGCTCCTCTGGGTGCTCAGTCTCGCTCCCCTCCCCACTCTCCAGCCGCTGGGGCACCTCCTTCTGTGGAACCTGCCAGATTCTGCGGGGAGGGAGGAGGGCCACAGAGTAAAGCAATAGTTCACGAGCCGGTGGGCATTTTCCAGAACATTCTCTTCAGTGAAAGGGGCGGGAGGTGGGGTGCTTGGCAGATGGTTGCAGTCTACCCCACTCCAGCCCAGCCACCCCAAACCCCGAGGGTCTCTCCGACATCTGAGGAACTGGCCACCTCCACCTCTTCCAGGCCTCAGCAAGCAGGACTCCAGGCTTTTCTCCTGCCTAACCTCAGTCCTTCTTCTCCAGCCAGGGCCTGGACCAGAAAGAACCACAAACCACAAACCGACAACCAGAAGAGCTGCTGCAATTTACTAAACTCCAATTTCGTTTTCACCGAGCTGCTTTTGCTTCTCCCGAAGCAAAAGAAGAAACAGACTTCTCTCAAACATGAAATAAAGGACAGCGGCACAGGGAAGGACCCTGCACTTAGCTCCCAGGGGTGGGGAGCATCTTCTTCCCTCCCTGCTCCTCCCCGACGTGCTCAGGCTTCCGGCTCCTCTGCAGGCCAGCAGACCAGCCCCTATTGTTGAGCAGGTAGAGCCAGGAGAGCCAGGCCCAAAGAGGGTCCTGCAGGCTCCCCTGGGCCCCCAGTGCCCCCTCCCCACCTTCCTGAGCCTCCAGAGCTGCGGCAGCCCCTCCCTCTCCGCTTGCCCCTATTGTCTCCAGCACCTGCCTGGGCTGGATTCACTTTGACCTCTGCAGTGCCTGGCCCAGCCCAGGTGCTTGGAGAACTCGGGGACTGTGAATGGATACGTGGGATTGGGATTGAACCTCCTGAGCTGTTTAGATGCCTTGTGGCCCACATCTTACGTTTCCACGGAAGGAGGGGCTGGGGTTCCACTCCCCACAGGGAGCCGTGAGAGAGCACCTGAGGCCTCCCCCTCCTTCCTCCACCGCCTGCAGCCCCACCTCCACGGGAGTGGCCCAAATCACTGCAGGCCACTTCTGAGGCCCCCCCCATCTCCTGTCCCCCTGGGGCGCTGCAGTGGCTGGGCAGAGGTGAGGTCTGCTAGACAGTCTGCTCTCAAATGGGCAAGGCCTAGACCCTGGGAGCAGGCCATCAGAAGTCCGTTCCACCCCAGCAGCACCAGCAACAAACCTCCACCTGTTTGAGTCCCTGGGAGAGGGGATGCTCTGCCAGCTTCCTCAAACCCCAGCAGCACAACCCTCTCCCCACCTGGACCACATCTGGGGGGACCATGTCATCCTCACCTCGATGTCTCTGCACCCCAGCCTGCACCACGCCTGGCGTCCCCCACCCAGGTGTGGGGACGTGAACGGATGATCCCTGGGCCGTTCCCACCCTCCTCTCCCAGGTAATCTATTTCTAGATGAATAGAAAGGGCAGCCCTGCTCACAGGCACTCGCCCAGCCTGAGCCATGTTCTAAGAGCAAGAAGGAGGCCACATTGGGGGCGGGGGCCCTTTTCCTCCACGGTTAATGCCGTAAAGCCTCTCTTGGAACCTGGTTATCTGGCACTGATGAGCCCGGGAGCATGTCTGGGGCCCCATGAACAGCATCACCTTCATCTCTGCATCCCCAGGGCCTGGCTCAAGGCTCAGAACACAGGCAATTCTCCATCAACAACCAAAGGCAGGTCCCTGCCCCAAGCCAGCGTAGCGCCACCCTCACCAGTGGGGACCCAGGGCAGGGAGCGGGGGTAGGCAGCAGCATTCCAGGTCCACAGAGTGGAACTCAGACCTTGCACTGAATTCTTGCAACTCGCTTATATGATCAGGCGTGAAACATAATCCCTGACCCTTCAGTTATGCAACGTGCCATCCGAGTGTGTACCAAGTGTGCACTGAGCTCCCGCTGTGTGCCAGACTCTGCTCTTGGCACTGGGGAAATGCTGGGAGTGAAAACAGATACAGACACCTGCCCTGTGAAGCCCACATCCAGTGGTGGTGCAGGGGAGACAACAGATACATCTACATACAGATGGGGATCATGAGGCAGGCGAGAAGAAAGGAAATGGTGGGGCGGGGGCTTTGTGAAGGAAACGATAGTCAGGGAAGGCTTCTCAGAGGAGGTGGCATTCGAGCAGAGACTAAAAACAGGAAGGGCATAAATCATGTATCTGAGAGAAAAGCATCCCAGGTAGAGTACAGCAAGTGCAAAGGCCCTGCGGTGAGCATACAGTTAGCAATCATTGTTCAAGGAACAGCAAGGAGGTCAGGATGACTGGACGGCAGTAGGAACACGGAGAAGCAGGAAAGGAGGTCGGGGGGGCTCCAAGCACCAAACCAAGCAAGGCCTGGTGGGCCACAGTATGGATGCAGAAAGCAGGGCCCACTCTGAGCACAGCAGGCAGGACTCAGGACAAGAGAAACCAGAGGCTCCACGCCAGCCACCTGCTCAGGCCTCAGCAGTTCGCATCAGTTGGAGGGCTAAGCAAGCATATCTCATTGGCACTGGGGCCCACCAGTTCAGCCCAGAAAATGCCCAGCCTTTTTAAAAAAATATTTTTGGCCATGCTGCACAGCATGTGGGATCTTAGTTTCCTGACCAGGAATCAAACCTGCACCTCCTGCTTTAAAAATGCAGAGCCTTAACCACTGAACCACCAGGGAAGGCCCCAGAAAATGGCCAGCCTTGACCGTCCCCCTCTCCCAGGGCAGAGGGGCTAGCCACCAGCTCCTGCTTGCTCGGTGTCTCCTACTGCAGCAGCCTCCATTTCCATGCAAACCCTCAGACCTCTCCTTCCTACCTCAACCCACCCCACCTCCTCTTGCCAGGACCACCCAGCTTTCTAGCCCAGAACCCAAAGAGGCAAGTATCTTTGTTTGCAGCTGTTGCTATTAAGGGCTTCCCACTAATGCTGTTTCTTCCTCTCTCCTCCTCCTTCCGGTCCCCGCTCCCGAACCCCGGGGCACTGCGCTGAGAAGCTGGGGCCCACGAGCTCGGCGAGTCCGTGTCCAACTCCTCCTGCCTCGCATAGCCACAAGCAGAACCATGGTTGTGGAGGAGACTCCCCACCCTAAGCCACCCTGAGGTCGAGCATGAAGAAGAAGACGTGACATCTGAGCAGTGATCACCCACCAGAAACTTCAGAATCCAGGTCAAGTCCCCAGCCTTTACTTCTATATCCAAATCTAAAAATAACCCTCTAGTGATGCGGTGTGTTTACTAGAAGTCACGGCCCAGCCAGGACGCGGGTCCACGGGCTAGTTTCTGTCCTCCTGAGGGAGAGGGTGGCGGTTGGGCGGGGTGAGGGTGGGGGGCGGTTCAGCACCCAAACCTCCTGATCCCCGCGGGGGTGGCCCAGCCTCGGACGAGCAGCCAGCTGAGTTCTCTGGGGGTGTCGTCAGAGCCCCAAGGTGGCTGGGGATTTCTCCAGGAGAAGAGGGAGGCTCAGGGGACACCGTAGCCTGCCCATCAGCCAGGCTCGGTCCAGAATGGCCCAACTGTCATCATAGGCTGGCATTTCCCAATTACCACAGATAATATCTGCCTTAATTGAATGGGGTCCAGATAATGTCATTATGCACCACATTCCCCAATTCATTTAATATACTTGTGTACACACATATTTATGCCTCGCTGCTGCCAGAGATTGCTCAATGGTGAGGCTGACAATAAAACATTTCGACGGGAGTCATCAGCTTTAATTTAAGGGGTTATTTTCACTATCCTTGTGGAGCTCGGTTTTTCCCAAGGAGCCAACAGAAACTCGGACAGGCCTGCGGGCTGGAGGCTGGTGGGGGGCGGGCTGCATCCTTCCCTGAGCAAGTCCCTAAGTTCCTAAGCCTCCCTTTCAGGAGCCAGGCTCGGGCAGGAAAAAAGAAGGGTGAGCGCGAGGCAGAAGCCCAGAGCCTGACTCCAGGCCTGGTAGGGAGAAGGAAGTGCGTTGGGAAGGCAGAACTGCAGCCTGGGGTCGGGCAGAGGATGGAGGGAAACCAGAAGCTGCACAGCAGGGAAAGAACCAGAGCGCCCAGCAGCCGAGGCAGTCTACACGCCGGCAAGAGCCAAAGGCAGTGAGATCCCGAAATTAATTTTTGATAGTCCCCTGCTAACTAGGGCAGAGTAGACCGAGAGTGTACACAAGCCCTCCCTGCTCTTTCCAGGAGACAGCACCAGGCTGGGGGTTGGGACAGGGGCAGTGGCAGGAGGCACCGGAAGCTGGTGCCCTCCACTCGGGCCTGCTGCCCACCAGAAGAAGCCCCCCCCCCCAGCCTCCTCCCTCAGGTCAACCTGGGCTGTCGGCAGCTCCGCCAGCCCCAGCGAGCTGGGCCAGCGCCCAGATGCCAGCGCCCCCATGCCTCCTCCGGGTGGCACAGGCAGCCGCACTCTGCAGGAGTGAGATAACCTTCCAGCCAGTGGCCGGCGGGCCCAGCTGCCCAGGCTCTCAGCAGAGCCTGCCCACTGGAAAATGGGGTGCTAGGCTGAGCAGAGGAGGACAGCCGGGGTGGGCAGATGTCTTGGGGCAGGTGGTAATTAGGGGCTGCTGGCTCCATGCTGATCTGGGGGAGAGGATATGTCTAGAGGCTGTAATTACAAAGCTCAGAAGCCTTTATAAAGGCTGGTCCTGGTCCCACCATCTCGTGCCAGCTGTCCCCCTGCAGCGGGGCGGGTTTGGGTGTGTCTGAGCACGCCGGAAGCTGGGCAGAGGACCCCTCAGGAAGCAGGTGGGGGCTGCCCCCTGACCCTCCCGGCCAGAACACTGCTCTCTCACAGGCTTGCTTGCCAAGGCTCCCTCACCGACTTCAGCCGCCTGCCTGCTCCTGTGCCAGGCGCTCCCTCCTGGAGGCACCCAGCCTCAGAGAGGAGGAAGCCACACAGAGGAAGCCGAGGCGGGGAGGCAGGTGGAAGGAGAGGCCGAGAGGCTAGCGCACCCCCGGCATGCACCCTCCTCCCCCTCGGCCAGCTCAGGCCCTGTTTAACCCGATGTACTGCCTGCCCCCCGCCAAACGCCCCGTTCACCCCTCTTCTGGAAACCCCCCACCAGCAGGGCTCTCCACTGGGCGAAGCACTGCCTCCTCCTCCCCGACTCTTGAAACCAAATGCCCCCAGGAGGGGAGCCCTATAAGTGACTCCGACCTCAGAAGAGAACTTTTTGATATTTTTGTCCCTGACAGGGGTGAAGATGTCGACAGCTAGGGGGAGACTGAGGGCTAGAATGACAGAAATTGGGGGGAGATGAAGACCGCGGTCACCAAATTCACAGGTGGGTGGGCAGAGGCTCAGAGGCAGCATCACCAAAAGTTCCACCCACCCCAAGGACAGGACTGCAGGTGCTGGGAAGGCCCTCCGGGGGCCCCGGGGAGGGGCAGGGACTCTGATCCCTACTGCCCACTGAAGCCTCCTTGCCACTAGCCCCAGGGCCTGCCCAGGAGAGGAAATAAGCCCCCTGCCCTGACCAGTGGGTGACCACACCCAGGGGCCTCCAGACTGTTCTGTGGGACTTCTCTGCAACATCAGGAGAGGCCCTAGAAAAGCTCCTGCAAATCCTCACCTTCTCATGGAAGTTCTCCCACCACCTCAGGCTCTGAGCCTTCAAAGAGCAGAGGTGCCCGTCCAGTGCATGAGGCCCAGGACCCCAAGTGGAGCCAGGGAGAAAGTGGGGACCAGGGAGTCTCCTGGGGAAGGGGAGGTGGGGACTAGAACATTCTTCACTTCCACCATGAGCTGGCCCAGTGAAGGGAGGCTGTGGGGACGGGGTGCCCCGAATGGAGACTCTTACAGAGCTGCCCCACCACCACCCCACCACCGGCAGCCCACAGCCTCCACCCTCACCCCAGAATGGAGTGGGGAGGAATATGAGGATCACAAACACACAGGATCCTCCCTCCACCATCATCGGGCTTTCTGCCAGACTGACAGAGGAGCAGACAGACTCACCAAGGCTCCAAGAGACACGTGGCTCGGGGCACCCCATTAGGCGGGCCCGGCGCAGTCCCGCAGAGCAGCTTCCTCCCGCACCAGGGCGAGGAGGGCGAGCAGAGCGCGGGCGAGGGGGGGGAAGGGGACGGCGAGGGAGGGGGGACGAAACAAGGACCCTCCTCCAACAGGGGCCGAAAGTCTGAAGGCGGGGGTGTCGCTCGCGGCCTGGGGGAGGGGCGCTCCCAGGTTCGGCCTCAGGACTCCCTGCGCAGCCACTGCCGCCCCATTTCAGCACAAACAGCCTCAGACCGCCCCGGTGCGGGGGCGCCTCGCACAGTCGGGCCTCCACCTCCAGCCCCGCCCCCGCGCGGGGAGGGGACGCCTCCAGCTCCAGGGCGACCGGGAAGCCCGACCCCGGAGGGGACCCCCCAACACACACACTCGGCGAGACCCCGGAGGGGAACCCCCAACACACACACACTCGGCGCGACCCCGGAGGGGAACCCCCAACCCACCCACACACACACACACACACACACACACACAACTCAGCCGGCTGCCCGCCGGGCGTTCGCGCAGAAGCTACGGTTCATCAGGGTCCGAGAGAGGGTCGGTCCCGAGTGTCTAAGAAGCACCTGACCCCGAAGTCCCAGGGCCCTGGGGAGACCCCAGACCTTGGGGTGCCGTCCCATCCCGCCTCCGCCGAGCGCCAGCGGGCGCCGGGGGCTGGCCGAAGACCAAGGCGATGCTGGGGCGCCACGGGAGCGGGACGCGGGGCCGGCCCGCGAGAAGGAGCTCGCACGGCTGGCGCTGCCCTCCCGCCCGGAGACCGCGGGGGACCAGGGCACAGAACGGCCCGCGCCCCCGCGGGCCCTGCCTCTCCGCAGAGGGGGCGCGCTGACGCCACCGTCCCCACCTGAGCGCCGGCTCAACCCCCCAGCCGGGGAAACCCGACACAACCCCAGGCACAGGGACACTTTCCCCCGGACCCGCAGAAGAGCCGCTGCCCCACTCCCGGTCCCAGCCCCGAGGGGAGACTCTCTACCCCGGGTCCCGTGTCCTCCAGCCCCGAGAGCTCCTCTGGGCAGCGCCGAGCGCGGGAGCCAGCCAGAGGCCACCTCTCGGAGCCCCGGAGTCCCCGCCGCAGCTCGCGCCCCCGAGGCCGGAGGGCGCCGTCCCCTCCGCCCGTACCCGCGGGCCACAACTCACCGCGCGCCTGCGAGCGCTCGGGGGCTCAGGGAGGCGGCGGCCGGAGGCTGGCGGCTCGCGGTGGCCGGAGCCCGGGCCGTGGTGGGCGGCTCTGACGCTGCGGACCGAGCCCGGCGAGGAGCCGCCCGGAGTCCGGGACGCAGCGGGGAGGAGCTGGCGGCCGCCCGGCCCGGGCTGCCTAGGAGCGCGCGGCGGGCGGCTGCTGCTCCGGCGAGAGCGAGCCGGCGAGCTAGGGAGCGGCGGGCGGCTCGGCTCCGTCCGCAGCGGAGCCCAGCGTCCGAGCGCGAGGGAGAGAGGGAGCGGCTCCGGGAGCGGCGTCCGGCCGAGGGCTCCGCGCTGGGAAGGCAGTGGAGCGAGAGCCGAGCCGCAAGCGCCGCCGGCCGAGATGCGGGCGCCCGGCGGCGCCGCGGCAGCCGCACGGCAGCAGGAGAAAAAGGAGAGCGAGCGAGAGAGCGCGCTGGAGAGCGAGCGAGCGAGCGAGAGAGGGAGCGGGAGACCGGAGAGCAGTGAAGACGCGAGAGGGGCGGGCTCCGGGAGCACGAGGGCCGAGGGAGCCGCGGCGGCTCAGCCCCGCGCCTACGGCCGCGGCCGCGCTCGGGAAGGCGCGGGCCCGGCCCGCCAAGTTTGCGCGGCAGTGGGGGCCCAGCGCGCGGCTTCCGCCGGCCTTTTAAAGAGCGAGCTGCCTGGGGCCCACCCCCGACCCCGCACCTCTCCGCCGCAAGGCTGGGGCTCACCCCGCGCCCCGCCGCCCCTCCGCACCCGCCCTGCCTTCTGCTTCCTCTCCCACCGCGCCCCACCGGCGCCCTCTCCTGGAAGCCCCCTTCTCCCGACTCCCCCCGGGGGCGGATGTCTGTACCTCGACCCGGAGGAGCTGGCAGGGACCCCTCCTGACCCTAAAGGTCGAGGATCAAGGAACAGAGCCTCCTGACGCACTCCCGGAGAAGTACCACCATCACAGTGATGCCGCGGGGTCACCCTGCTCCCCACTCCCACCCTCCCGGAGCATCACTGAGACCCCCCACCTTGGGCCAGCTTCTCACGCATCTGCACCACACACGTGGCGTGTGCCCCCAAGTGGCATATTCATTCGCCCACCCCACAGCTCCGGGTTTGAGCAAATGACACAGGACGGGACGGGGCGGGGATTCCATTTGACCCTGGTCACACAGCCTTCAGGGCGCCTTCCTACTGAGGCCGGCCGGGCCCCAGATCTCCACCAGCCTAGGAGAACCCCCCCCCCCGTGGCCCACAGCCCACTGGTCTCTGTCCAGCATTGGTCTGCAAAGTGTAACAGGTGGCCCGGTCAGCAAGCAGGAGGGAGCCTGGGGAAGAAACCCTCAGGCAAGGAGAAGCTGGAGCCCTAGCTCTCTTCCCGCCCCCCGCCCACCCCGCCCCGGGGTGGAGGGGGGGCGATGCTGTGAAAAATCCCCCAAGAAAATCTCCGAGAAGGCTGGCCTTAGAGACAGGCAGGGGAGGAAGAGCGGGAGGGAGCCTTACAGCCTCTTAGGATTGCAAGAGCATCTCGTCCCAGACTGCAGAAGCGTCTTCAATTAGAGCTGTGACGCGTGTGACTGTCCTTGTCCCAGGGAGGGTGCTAAGCACAGTACCAAGGAGCTGGGGGTGGGGGGAAGTGCAGAGTAGGGAGCGGCTGACCAGCCTCCTCTCTCCCCCATATCAGTCATCCTGGCTGACCTGCAGAGTGCCACTGGGCTCCCGTGTACCCAGGCCTGGGGGACTTAGTGCCCCCACAGCCCCACCCCTCATTTCCACAGATGATTTCTTCTAGATCAGGGGAATGTCTGGGAGGGCCTGGGAACAGCAGGGCCTGACCCTGCCCTATGGGTCTGCCCTTTCTCCCTCCCTGTTCCCCATCCAATACCCGTGTGTCTTCCCAAAGACCCACTCAGGCACCCCCTCCTCCAGAATTGCAGACACCACCCAGCCAGAACCACATCTTGTTCACCACGGTTCATCCAGGGCCTGGCACTGTGCCTGGCCCGTAGCGAAAGCTCAATGAATGTCTGGTGAATGAATACATGTTGGCAAAGCATGAACTGTCTTTGTAAAGCTCGCGTGTAATAGCCCCAAATACATGTCTCATTTACCCCTTCAGACTGAAGTCTCTGAAGGAAGGGCCGAGATCATGGACTCATTCATGCCTTTTTTTTTTTTTTTCATGCATTCAGCACTGACCAAGCTCCCGCCCCATTCCCAGTCCCAGAAATACACAGAAAGCAGTGCCGCAACCTGCCCTTGAAGCCTGCACCCAGGGCCACGTGCACCTCAGCCCAACGCATTTCAAAGAGGCATGAATGAGCTAAGGCCACCACAGCTTGTGCTGTCCAGCAGCTCTGACCAGCCAAGTGTACACTGCTCTGGGTTTGGAGGAAAACTCAGGTCACCCCAGGAGAGGCCATAGCCGTGGGAACAGCCTGCGTGGGTTCCAGCTGAGCCCCAGGCGTAGCTTCGTCCCCTGCCCAGGGCCCATCAGTGACCTACCTGCACAGCAAGGACCACGACGCTGGCCTCACAGCGGAACCGCTGGCACGCTCTGCTCCCAGGGAGGGGTGCTGGGAGGTTCAGGTTCAACCTGCTTGGGGCTTGACACATGACACATCCTGTCTTGAGCCTAAGTCTGCTGAAAAGAGGAGAGTCTTTTTCCTGATTCTTTCCAAAGACCACAAAGGCCAGTGCCCAGGCCCTACTGGCAAGGCCGTCATGAAGAAGGAATAAAATAATAGATGCAGGGCACCCGGTCCTATATTTAGGTGCCCAGAAATGGAAGCCACTGCCATTGTTAACATAGAATATAGTCCTCAATATCCTTTTGTTGAATGAATGAATGAATGAAACTGAACATAAAGGGGCCATGGTTTATTGAGAACCAAAGGAACTCAGTCGCTCTCCCCCACCCCCCCCA
>SJYQ01010821.1:6942-34326 GCA_006410935.1 Redunca redunca
TCAGGGCAGGTGCGCCATCCTCTCCTGACCTCGCCCTTCACCTCCTGCTCCAGCTGGAGAGCTGTTCTGCATGAAGCCACTTCCTCCGTGCAGGGTGGGGCGGCTCCTAGCCCTGCACCCACGCCCCGGCCCTTCCGCTGATGGGGGGTAGTCCTGAGGGCCCTACCACCGCTGGCACACACACTGCACCACACACCAGACAGATGAATGGGCCCCATGGGGGCGGCGAGGCATGCGATGAGGATGGTATGGTGTGTGAGGGGAGCGGGAGTGCTGCTGGCCAACAGGGGAGATACAGTCTTACCAGCTAACCCTCTGCAAAGGGGCCTGTTAGCTCCCCTCAGGCTGTGCAGGAGATGGCAAAATCCTGACAGGTGTCCTCCTGGGGGAGATACCAGAGAGGTGGGCCAGGGTTACGAGCTGTCTGGTGGGGCCCTGCTGCCCAGGCGGGGGTGGGGGCTAAACTGGTGTGGCTCTCAAACTGGAATCTACTTTTTTACAAACATTTTCTTAGCTAAGCAGTTACTGGAGATCAGAGTGGAAAGACAGAAAAGAAAGAAGAACTTAGGGGTTGCAAGCCCCCAAGGCTGGAGAAAGCTGAGGGCATGGAGAGAGGACAGGATGGCCTTTTCTGCCCTGCCTGCGGGGGCCTAGCTACAGCCCACTGTGCTCGGCCTCCAGCAAACAGACTCCAGCCAGGAGAGAGCTTCATCTGAAGCACTGGGCTACCTGCCCTCTTTCTGTCTACCCAGGCATCACCAACTCAATGGGCATGAGTTTGAGCAGGCTCCGGGAGCTGGTGATGGACAGGGAAGCCTGGCGTGCTGCAGTCCCTGGGGTCGCAAAGAGGCAGACACGACTGAGAACTGAACTGAACTGAAAAGGAAAGACCAAGTTTGGCTAAAAGAACAGAGGGCTGCCAGTTGGGGTCTCAGCAAAGAAAGAGCGAACAAAAACCAAACCAAAGCAAATCAATTCTTAAAAACAAAAATTTTATTACAAGCAGGAACAAAGAATACTGGCTTAAATAAAAGGCAGGTCGAAGTCCCCTCCTCTAGCCAGCTTCCTCTCCACCACTCACTCCCACTGCAGCAGAGCCCCAGAGCCCTGAGGCTGGGGCGAAGTGGTTTCTCCCAGAGGGAACTCCTGGTGGCTGTGACTTCTCAGCTGCCTATGACCCACCAGGCTCTGGAGCAAGGAAGGACAAGGTGCGGGGACTTCCTATGTCCTTTTCCAAGGGCTTTGGCCCTCTTAGAGGGCCAAGGAGGGGGACGGAGGGACAATTTCCTATCTATTTTGACAAGAAACTGTCACTCCCAGGAGAGGAGGGCCATCCTCTAAGTTTCTGGCCCAGATTTAGGCCAACCTTCACTTGTTTCAGCCCACGCTGGTCCTTCCTGAAAGGAGGCCCTCAGTTGGCCATGCTCTAGCCCCTGGCGCTGGGTCCCATACTCAGATCCTGAAGGAGGGGGTGTGGTGAGGCAGCCACTCCCACAGCCATTACCCCATCCAGCTGACCAGGCCCCAACCTGTCTGGGCAGGTCCCAGCTGGAAGCCTAACCTGGGGGCTGGGTGGCCAAGTCCCAGCCACTGTTTGAGGTCCTTGGAGGGGGCAAGGAGGATGGGCCGGACTGCAGCAGGAGCCCAGGTGTCTCCTGTGACCAATGCACACACTCCCCGTCCCCACGGCTCAGGCTGCTCCTGCCGCTGCCACCACTGGCTGGCACCCAAGGGCGATGGCAGAGAGTGAGGCAACCCAGGGGGTGTGGGAGCCAGCCACATTCGTACAAGAGCACACACACGCGCGCGCACACACACACTCACTCACTCACAGCCAGAAGGTCTCTTGTAATAAACTTATTAAAACCAGGGTGCCTTCAGATAACCCTTCACCTGGCACTACAAATATAGCAATGTGGCTGACTTTTTCTTTTTGTCTTCCATTTAAAAAAATGCTATGTAGAAAAAATGTCTATAAAATTGTGCAAAATACCCAGCATTAATAAACCCGTTTCAAGTATTGCCAGCATGAGTAAAACCTGCCCATCCCCAGACCTGACCTGGGCGGGAGTGGGAGGGGGGCAGGTTGGGCCCTTGGAGAACCCTCCGTGGACAGAGAGGGGTGAGACTCCCCCTTCCTAGTGTGCTGCCCAGGAATCATGCAGGAGCTGAGGTCTCGGGTGTCTGGCTGGCTGATTTGGCTTCCTCTGATGCAGGCTGCTCCCCCGACCCACCCCCAACTCTGCCCTCTCTACTTGGAGCCCCAGCTCTAGTCTACTGGCCAACGCCATACAAAAACAAAAACGGAAGAAAGAACGACGGCTCTCCCAGAAGGAAGGAAGGGGCCCAGACGCCCAAGCAGCCCCCAGAGGCATCCTCTCCAACAGCCTGCTGTCCGGAGCCGACTTCTCAGTCCGGCTTCACCCCCCTCGGACCCCGGCTTAGCAGGGCCCAGCAGCTCCCCCACCCGGGAGGCATCACACTCAGTCCGCAGCCTCACTCACACAGGGCACGGCTGGGCAGAGGCTTGGCATGGTCCGCTGGGCCTCAGGAGCCCTGGCCTCTCTCTCCGGTCAGTCCTGCCACTGACCAGGAACTTGGGGCCCCCGGCCGTGTGAGCCTGGTCTGGGGAGCAGAGGACACAGCCATGGCACAGTGCAGGGAAAGCCACGCAGGGTGGGAAATAAATACGAAAAGACTGAAGCAGTCTTGGGCGGCTCTGCTTCCCTTCGGGTGGAATGGGGAGGATGTCCTGGCAGGTGTGAAGGGTGGCAGGTGAGTGCGGAGGGGCAGACAGGCCAGCGGGTGGCAAGTACTGAGCCCGGTTCATGGGTGGCTTCCTACCATGCTGGCATCAGGCTTGGCTCCGCAGGCTGGCTCGTCACTTCTGACAGGCGAGGGCAGCACGGTGTCGGACTGCACAAATCCCCTCCGGTCAATCAGGCTTCCAAAAGACAAGGTGGGGGGACACATGAGGGCCCTGCCTGATACCACAGCTCCAGGCCAGGGCCTGGACAGCTGGGTCCATCTCCCAGACAAGGCAAGACCCAGCCCTAGAAAGGCTGCTCCAGTTGGTGGCTCAAGACCCTTCCTTTCTGGAAGGGCTTTCTCTGTACTCTGGACACCTGGCTTTGGGCCACAGAATTTATCCACTATTAATGCCTGGCTTTCTGTCGGGCTCCCAAGCTGCAGGTGAGAAGAGCAAGGACAAAAGGGCATTGGGAGATCCTGCAATTCCTACTGTCCTTTCCCCAGGGGCGGGATGGGTGACAGGTAGACAGGATATTGGGCGGGAGGAGGTGGAGGTGTGAGGAAATCTTACCCCACCCCCAACCCGCCCCCAGGGCTTCCAACTGAACTCCCGATCTGGACATCTGGCGCCCCCTCGTGTCCGGACAGATGGGGTGTTTCCCCGCAGAGCTGAGCCACCAGGAGGGAGATGAGGCTCCACCTAGTCCAGCCATCAGCAGCGGACAGCAGAGTCCCTCAAGGCAGACACAACATTCATTGTGGTTATCCCTGGGAAGTAAGATTACATATGATATCTAATACTCTTTCTGATATTTTGCACTTAATTTTTTCTACAATGAGCACACAGGATTACAAATCACAACTCTACCGAATTCCTTTCTGTGCCAAGTGCCCTGAAACACGCAGCAAGGGATGATGGATGGAGGGCGTCTTTGGTGTGGAGAGATCAGTGATTCCAGAGCCTCTTTGAGAGGAGTAGACTCACAGAGCTACCCCATGCCACTCCACACACACACACTGGCCAGGCCAGGCCCTGTGACCTCCCACACACCGCCCCCGGCTTACCTGGGAGGTAGGGGGCCACAGAGCACAGCACAGCAGTTGGTGATAACACTTTTATGGCTGTAGGGGTTGACAGAGGCCTCGCCGCCCCTCTTGTTGGACCACGAGCCTTTGATCTGCAAGCAGGAAGGAGCCCCGAGTCAGGTACCTCTCTTCATTTCCCCTGTTCTAGAGGCTGGAGAAGACCAGCAAATTCTGAAACCAATTCTAGCCTGTTGGAGGGAGTGTGCCTTTACCCTTTAGTCGTTCCGTGAGCATGTGGAGGACTGCTGGGTGTTGGGGAGGCACCCAGAAGAGGAGGCTCTGACCAAGACAGAAGTCAGAGCAGAGCCAGAGAGACGCCTCCAGAGGAAGCTTTCACGGTGCATCCTTCCTTCTCTTGCCAGCCACCCAGGAAGGAGGCTAGTGCAAGGGCCCAGGGCCCAGGGCTCAGGCTGACCTGGCTGTGAACTCTGGTTCTCCCAGACTTGCTCGTGACCCCGGACAGAGCACCGTTTCTGAGTCTCAGTTCTCATTTGAAAACCAGGGAACTCTAGCAACGCTGGCGGAGCATGAGATGAAACCCTGCCCCTCTCTAGCTCCACGGAGCTGGCTGTCAAAGGCACCAAGGAGACCAGCAGTGAAGGAGACCGGCTGGACTGCACCGTAGAGTCTTCCAAAAGTATCTGGCCCTTTTTTGCTTAACCCCTAGTGATATCTGGCAGAAATAGCCCCCAGGAAATCACCTTGGGAGAAGCTGGCTGATGTCATCTCTGCTCTGTACCAATCACCCAGCATGTGATACCCTGTCATGCCTGTTAAGTTCCTTTCTCCAAATGACAGGCTGAGGTCAAGGAACGTATTTTCCATTGGTCCATGGGCCTCTGAGCAATATTAGATGCTGGCCCTGCTCTCATTTGCTTTTTTGTTGTTTGGAAGGATGGGAGGGGAGGGGTCAGGTCTGGCCCAGGGCTCAGCACATAGAGGGCGCTGCAACAGACAAGGTTTGTTGGTAGAGATCTACAAGGCAGCAGGTGGAGTGGGGAGGCTGATGGAGCTTCAGGCTTCTCTGTTGACCGGCCCCCTCACTAAGGATGCCTCAGAGAGCCCCAGGACTCCTTGAGAACAGTGGAATTGCTGCTGTCTCCAAGGACAGCGTGGTGGGCCTGAGCTTCCGAGTGCAACCCTGGCTCTATCCCTTTACAGCTGGTGACCTGGGGCAAGTCACTCAGCCATCAAATGAAGAAAAAGTATCTCTTTTCCTCTGCCTCAGAGGCGAAAGGACCCAAAGAGATGATGCAAACTGCAAGAACTCTGGAAACGGTAATGAGCCGGCCAAATATAAGGACAGCAATGGGGTCAGTGCTGGTCTGGTGGGATTAGGGAGAAAGCAACCTTGGGGGCCTGCCCAGGGTCTCCCAGAGCCCAGCCCTGAGCCCTGGAAGGAGATGCTGGGCTACCTTGTCTGTCTGCCTGGATTTGCCCAGAAGTTTGGGGGTCAAGGCTGCAGTGTGGCTGCCCAGGCTCCTTCAGCCCTGCCCCCATCCCAGGATCTGGCCCAGGGGTGAGCTGCTGCTCCAGCCTTTACTCACATCTTCATTAGTTGTCAGGTTGGAGGCGACGAGGTAAGTGTGAAACCCTGAGAGGCCCAGGATGGACCAGATGGAGAAGAAGCAGATCACCAACTCCAGCACGGTGAGCAGCGCAGTCAAGGACCCACACGGGGACCGGGGCTAGGAGCCCCCCTCACCAGCCTCTCTCACCCATCCCTCTGTGCAGCTACTCCCCCAGAAGGGAGGTAAGTTTGTAACCATCTATAATCTCAGCAGATCCCCTCCTGGGCCACAAGGAGGGTTCAGGAGCCCCCAGAGAGCAGGACAAGCCCAGGGTCATGGACAGAAGAGGGAACTGAGGGTTTCAAACACCAGAGCTGCGGACAGGGCACAGTCCAGAGAGCTGGGTGTCTCAGGGGGCTGTGCTCCTGGGAGTTCTTGGCAATTCTGGCCCCACAACAGCCCATTCAGAATGGGCTCTAGCCTGGGGGTGAACAGGAGCAGCTGGCACGCTGGATTCCAGAGGACAAACAGCAGCTCTATCCCATTGCCCTCTGTTTACAGGATGTGATGTGGGGAGCCGCCTCAGGGAAGGGGCCTCGGGTGCCACCAGGGCTCCCCCTTGCTGACAAAGGATATCTCGCTGGTGTCTCCTTCAGAGTGGAGAGGAAGTTGCTTCCCTGAGAGCCTGGGGAGGAAGAGACAGGAGAGGGCGTGGCTCAGGAGACGGTGGCCAGGGGCCCTTGAGCTGGCTGAGCTTGCCCCCAGCCCTCCCGCTCAGCCCTGGCCCACCTGCACCGTCACCCCTAACTCACGCAGCGTCAGGTGGGTGACCACACAGGCGAAGATGAAGGCCGTCAGGAAGGAGAGGGAGAGGATGAATGCGTAGAAGAAGCGGTAGTTCCGTTTCCCAACGCAGTTGCCCACCCAGGGGCAGTGATGGTCGAACCGCTCTGGAAGGGCCAGGGAGGCAGGTCAGCGCCGGGGCTTTAGCGGCCTCCCGCCTCAGCGGGGTGACCCCACCCCCCGCTCTGTCCACACGCGACTCTCAGTTCCTCGACACTCCTGGCCTCTGGTCCTTCACCCGCTGGTTCCTCTGTGTCTTGGCTTCGAGGCCACATCCTTGAGAAAGTTCTCCTTCAACCTCAGAGGAGAGTGAGGCCCCTGTTATTTGCCCCACTGCCCTGGAAACTTGTCCTCTGCAGCACTTTGCCTACATGGGTTTATCTGTTTATTTACAATTAGCGGTTGGCTTGTAGCCCCTTCCCAAGTGGCGCAGTGGTAAAGAATCTCCTGCCAATGCAAGAGATGCGGGTTCGATCTCTGGGTCGAAGATCCCCTGGAGTAGGAACTGGCAACCCACAGTCTTCTTGCCTGGAAAATTCCACGGACAGAGGAGCCTGGTGGGCTACAGTGTGTAGGGTTGCAAGGAGTCGGACGCAACTGAACACAGTAAGCACAAACTGTAACCCCTGCTCCACTGTAAGCTCCGTGAGAGGGCCTGGGCTGAACCCCAGGGCCTGGCAGAGTCTGGTATGAAGAAGACCCACAGAAAGGACTTGCTGCCTACGATCCTGGCCCCTTGGCAACAACCAAAGAGCCCTGCTCCCTAGCTCTAGAATAGAGGACCGGGGAGGGGCGGGCCCGCTAGGTAACTTGTGGAGAAGCAGCCTTGGAGGCCTAGTAAGAGGGCTGAGCTCACAACAGCACTGTGTCCCAGGGGTGGGGTCATGCCCAGGCAGGTAAAGAAAGTCTCCTGTGGGAATGTGGGTCACAAGCCCGACGCAGGCCTACACTGGGCCAGCGCCCTTCACAGAGGGTGGGTGGGGCAGATTCTCATGGAGGAACGACACCCACGGAGTCACCCACTTCGAGGCCTGCCGTCCGGGTGCTCCCCCGGCTCCCCGGCTCAGGGAGTGCTGAGCTAGCGTCACGAGCTAACCGCCCTGGGGACTGTGCACAGTCACCGTGGCTCAGCTCGCCTGGGTGCTCTCGCAGAGCCGCGCCCTTACAACACCCTCCCAGAGGTGCACCCTGGGTCCCTGTCTGAGCTGCTGGGCCTCCAGAGAGCGGCGAGAGGAGACGAGACAGTCTCTGGCTCCCCAACAACCACGGCAGTCGTGGGTCAGGAGCTTAGCTTCCAATCCCAGTTCCGCCCTCTCCACCTCACTGGCATGAACTCCTCGGTTCCCAGATTCTTGTCAGTCCAAACCCCAGGACTTTCAGCAGAGCTGGCCCTGGGCCACATGTCTAGAATGTCATGCTCCAGACTCTGGACCCTGGACCTGCTGAGGACCAAACCAAGGGCTGGGAGGAGGGTCAGGGCATCTCTATGTCCACTTCAGAGCTGGGGGAGGAATCCACCCATCCCGGGCCGAAGCCGCGATACCACTGGTCACATTCAGGGCCCCTCCCTGCAGCCCCTCCTCAGTCAGAGCAAATCTGAGGGAACCAGACTTCCTGCCCAGACGCCCCCGGCCCCCCACAAGCGACTCCCAGTCTCCAGGGCTCCATCCCTCTCAGGACTGCCCACACCGCCCTCTGCTGCCTCCCACTTACCCACACAGTTGTCGCAGACACTGCAGTGTGAGGTCCGGGGCGGCCGAAACATCTTACAGGTGAAGCAGTACTTCAGCTTCACCACCTGCCCGTTGATCATCACCTCCCGGGTCCGAGGGGGCGGCCGGTACGTGGAACTGCCTGTGTTGTCTGAGAAGGGGAGGAGAGACAGATGGGGGACGGCCAAGCCCTGTCCAGGGGAGGGGGGAGCCAGTGCTGCCCAGCCAGGACGAGAGAAGCTTCAGGGAAGCTGCTTTGGGGGGACAAACATTAGGGCAAGATGGCTGCCAAGGGCATCGAAAGCTGTGACCACCCAGCGAGACTTGCTGTCAAGCGCTGTGGAGAAGCTTCACACACCTGCTTCACAGGCCACTTCAGGAAGGGCTTTCAGGAAGGGAGACCTGGGAAGGCTTAGTGAGCTTTATCTGCATCTAAACATCTTTGTGAGCTTCATTTGCATCCTTATAGTCTGACCCACCGGGCTGCCGTCTCTGGGGTCGCACAGAGTTGGACACGACTGAAGCGACTTAGCAGCAGCAGCAGCAGCCTGACCCACCAGGGACTGTAAAGAATCCACCTGCAATGCAGGAGGCCTGGGTTCGATCCCTGGGTCAGGAAGATGCCCTGGAGAAGCGAATGGCAACCCGCTCCAGTATTCTTGCCTGGAGAATCCCACGGACAGAGGAGCCTGGTGGGCTACGGTCCACGCGGTCGCAAAGAGTCGGACATGACTGAGCAGCTAACACTTTCACTTTCTTTCACACAAGCCCAGTTCTAAGTTCTGGTTTCCAGGAGGGACAGAGGACACAGTAAGAGCAGCGCTATGAGGAAGCAATCAGATGCAGCATGTGTGGCGTCTGCAAGCCCCTGCCCTGTGGCACGAACGTCAGTGCCACACTGTGTTTCAACTCTGCTTCAGTTAAAAGAGAATTTTTTAAACATCAGTGTTGCTTACAAAAGGAGAAGGGAGATGCTTCTAAATTTAAAAAGATTTAAGAGAGAGAAACCAGGGCAATGTTTGACCCTAGAATGGAGCCTGTTTTCAAAAACAAAACAAAACAGGGGGCGTCCCTTGGTGGCTCAGTGGTAAAGCATCCGCCTGCCAGTGCAGGAGACACAAGCTCAATCCCCGATCCAGGGAGATCCCACATGCCTCGGAGCAACGAAGCCCGTGAGCCACGACTACTGAGCCTGTGCTCTAGAGCCTGGGAGCCGTAACCACGAAGCCCGCGGGCCGAGAGCCTGTGCTCAGCAGCAAGAGGAGCCACGGCAGTGAGGGGCAGCCCAACCAGAGAGGAGCCCCTGCTCTCTGGGACTAGAGCAAAGCCTGCGAAGTGATGCAGGCCCAGCACAGCCAAAACATACTCACATAAGAGTACTGGAAAACCAGGACAGCACAGCAACAAAAGGAATGTGGGGGCAGGGGGCAAATGACTACAGATTAAAGGTCTGGGAACCGTCCGTTTTCCTAGGTGGGATAAGGGAACTGTCATTATGGAGCAGGGTATCCTTAAACCTTGGAGACACATGTTGAAGCATTTATGGGGTAAGTGTATATTTCACCATGGGTACAATTTACTCTGAAATGGTTTAACATGACATATATGTTTATGTGACACATATGACACACTAGTATTTAATCTAGATGGTGATTTATACAAATTTGTTACACTAATTCTTCCCACTTTTTGGAACGTTTGAAATTCTTCATAATAAAATTTTTAGTTTGTTTGTTTATTTATTTGACCGTGCCAGGTCTTAGTCACAGCATGTGGGATCTGGTTTCCTGACCAGGGATTGAAGCCAGGCCCCTCTGCACTGGGAGCTCTGAGTCTTAGCCACTGGACCGCCAGGGAAGTCCCAGAACTTTTCATAATAAAAATTTTAAGAGAAAAAGAAATGCGGAGATATATGATATTCATGGATTGGCAGATTCAGTATTAGAAAACAATTTATTCTTTCCAAATTAATTTTTAGCTTCAACATAATCCCAGTTGGGGTTTTTGTGTGTATGTATGGAAATCAACAAACTCATTCTGAAATTCATATAGAAATCAAAGGGCCAGGAATAGCCAAGGCACTCTTGAAGAACAAAGCCAGGTCTTATACAGCAAGACATTAACACTTATGATAAAGCCTTAGTACTTAAGACACCTGGGTTTGGGTAAAAGGGTAGAAATGCTGACCAGTGGAACAGAACAGACTCCAGAAACAGGCCTAATATGTATATGATCATGTGATTCAGGACAAAGGCAACATCACAGGGCCAAGGAGGAAGATGGTCTCTTCCTGATAAAACCATGCTGGATCCACTGGATACACAAATGGGGGGGGGGATACGACTGTCAGAAGGTTCCCAGCAGGTGCGGCAGTAAAGAACCCGCCTGCAGTGTGGGAGACGCAGGTTGGATCCCTGGACCGGGAAGATCCCCTGCAGAAGGGCATGGCTGCCCACTCTGGTATTCTTGCCTGGAAGATTCCACAGGCAGAGGAGCCCAGCAGGCTACAGTCCACGGGGTCACAAAGAGCTGGACGCGACTGAGCACACACATTACTGTAACCCTGCCTCCCACTTAACACAAACTCAATTCCAGATGGACTACGGTGCTCAATACAAAACGTTTTGGATTAAAAAAAAGAAAAAGAAAAACAGAACAGCTTCATGACTCTGGAGTAGACAGTGAAAGTGAAATCGCTCAGTCGTGTCCGACTCTTTGCGACCCCATGGACTTTAGCCTACTGGGCTCCTCCGTCGACGGGATTTTCCAAGCAAAGGTACTGGAGTGGGTTGCCATTTCCCTCTCCAGAGGATCTTCCTGACCCAGGGATCGAACCCAGGTCTACCTGCATTGAAGGCAGACGCTTTACCCTGAGCCACTAGGGAAGCTGGAGTAGACACAGACTTCTTAAATAAGACACAAAGGAACTGATCATAAAAGAACAATTTGATAAACAGCATCTTATCACAATTAAGAACTTCTGTCCATCTAAAGAGATTATTGAGAATGAAAATATGACCTTCAGAGTAGTAGAAGATATGTGCAGTATGTTTATCTGACAAAGGACAAAGGATGTGTATCCAGAGTCTATAAAGAAGTCCTATGAGTCAGTTAGAAAAAAATCAGACAGCTGATCTGAACGCGGACAAAAGATTCAAACAGGCATTTCATAAAAGAAGCTGTTCAAATGGCTAATAGACACATGAAAAAGTGCTCATACTCATTAGTCATCAGAGAAATGCAAATTAAAACCACAATATGCTACCAGTACATATGCACCAGAACGGCGAACATGAAAAATATATATATATATCTCTCAAGTGTTGGCAAAAATGTACAGCAACTCAAAATCTCATCTGACCACTTTAGACAACAGTTCTGCACTACCAAAGCTCAGCATGTGCAGCCCAGCAGTCCCACTCAGAGGTGTTTTCCCAGCAGAAATGCACACGAGTTGACGTGCACCAAAGCCAAGTGCAAGACTGTTCTTAGCAACAATTCTCAAAATAGCCAAAATCTGGAACGACCCAAACTCCCATCAATAGTGGAATAGAGAAAAGAACTGTAGTATATTCATACAACGGCATTCTATACAGCAGTGAGAACGAATGATCCTTAATTATACACAACAATACGGGGGACTTCCCTGGTGGTCCAGTGGCTAAGATTCTGTGCTCCAAGTGCAGGGGGGCTGGGTTCGATTCCTGGTCAGGGAAGTAGATCCCACATACCACAGCTAAAAATTCTGTGTGCTGCAACTAAGACCCGGCACAGCCAAATAAGTAAATAAATATTTAAAAAAAAAAAAAAAAAAAACCAATATGAATGAATCTCACAAATGCGTAAGTGCACAAAATCTTCACAAACAGGTAAAAGTAATCTATGGTGTTAAAAGCCAGGATCATGGATATCCTTGCAGGGGGAGGGGTGACAGAGATTGGAAAGGGGACAAGGGGGCTCCACCACTGTTTCTTGGTCTGGGGGTGCTAATTACATGTGTGTTTTCCAACAGTGAACCCTCAACTAACAGAACACTTATGAGTTGTACACTTTTGGCAAGCCCGTTATACTTCAGTAAAAGCCTAAGAAAAAGGAAAAAGAAAACAGAAAGTAACTTGTCCAAAGTCACATGGTGGGTCTGCTGGCAGAACAGGGTGCTGAACCTAGATCAAAACCCACAGAGCTACCCAGGGAGCCTCTTGGTACCCCAGGCCAGGAGGGCCAGTGTTCCCGAGAGCAGCGGTTCCTCCCAGCTGGAATTCTGAGTCCCAGGAGCGCGCACCTGGGATCCCCAGCCCTTGGCTATGCTTCCAGCCATCACTTCCACGGGACTGACTCCCTGATAATATCTCTACTTTGGCCACTTGCTCCCAGTGACTACTTACTGAGTGCCTACCATGTGCCAGGCACTATTCTAGTCGCTTGGCATGTATCGATGAACCAGATTCATGTCTCACATTCTTAGCTACCAAAGAGACTTTTGCTAGGCTGTCTCTCCACCACCTCAACTGTGGCGCGTTTAAAGTGGAACTAAGCATCTAAGCATCTCTTCCTTAGTAATGGCAGTATGGCCAAGGCAGGGGGTTTGAGGTGAACAGACATACTCTGAAACTCAGTTTTGTCACAGGCTGTGTGTGAGGCTGCAGTCAAATGAATTTTTCTCAGTTTTCTCATCTATAAAATGGGAATAACAGGGAGGATGAGACATGAATTCTAGCTGCACCTCTTACTAGCTGGGTTTCTTCTGATGATGCCATTTGCGAGATGTGTGACAAGGCGGATCATCTAACCTCTCTGCCTCTGTTTCCTTGATCACTGAAAGGGAGTAAGGGTACTTACTCCACAGGGCTATTGTGAGGATTAAAAGAGTTAATGCACGTGAAGAAGCACAAAGCAAATGCTTAAGAAGTGTACACTGGGGGACATCCTTGGTGGTCCAGTGGTTAAGAATCCACCCTGTAGTGCAAGGGACACAGGTGCATCCCTGGTTGGGGAACTAGATCCTATATGCCACAGAGCAACGGAGCCTGCGCGCCACAGAGCGATGGAGCCTGCACGCCACCGACTAGAGTCTGTGCACCACGATGAAACATCTCGCACGATAGAACAAAGGTCTCACATACTGCAACTAAGACCCCATCCAGCCAAATAAAAATGAATTAAAAAAAAAATGTGTGCACTGTTACTATCAGCTCATAGAACTACAGAGAGAAAAAAGGGAATGAGAACAGGTCACTGAGTGCTACTGTGTGCTAAGCACTTTGCATATACTCTCCTCGTCAGCATCTCAGGAGGGGAAGTTATCATCTTAATCTCCAGGTTACCATTTAGGAGCCTTTCCGCGGTGAGGCTAGTGACTTGCCTAAGGCCACACAGTGGCAGAATCACGATGTGAATCCAAGTTCCTGAAGCTTGGGCTTGAGGTCTTTTGGTAAATTGACAATTGCCACAATAAGTGTTATTCTTCCCTGCCCGGTTCCTTATTTCTCCTGATGGCACAATCCAAGGGCCGAAAGGCACCTCGAAGAGCATGTCACATGGCCCCCAGCAGATACCCAATGCTGCTGCTCCCACTCCTTCAGCTTACAGATGAGAAAAGAGGCCCAGAGAGGTTACAGGATTTGTCCGCGGTCCCACAGCCAGGGAGTGACTGAGCCGGGGGAACTCAGTCTGGAGTTCCCGGGCAGACCCTTCCTTCTTCATCCGGGCCTGGCCAGTCACTAGGTCTGGTCAAGTTCTTTCCCCATCACCCATCCCTCTCCACTCCCACCCCCCCATCCCAGCCCAGGCCCGTATTACCGAACAGCACCCCCAAAAGACTCCTGCTCCCAATCCCGCTGCCTTTAAACCTGCCCTGCACACACCATCACATTCCCCTAAATAACCCCTTTCAAGTCACGTCCCAGCTCAGAAACCGTTCACTGGCCTCCCCTAAAAAAAACAGGATAAAGGTAAACTTCTCATCCTGATATCAGGGCCCTCCACAGTTGGGTTCAACCTCCGTTTCCAGCTTTGCTCCCGCCACTCTGCCCTGGCTTCCTGCCCCCCATGCCCCAGCTTCTCTCTGCTTGCCAGGACTCACCGGGCCTCAGCAGCAGCCTCTCTGACCACAGGAGCCTCACACACAGCACAGAACATGCTCTCGACTCTGTGCTGAGTTGTGACAGGACTGCTGTGTGTACGCTGTCTCCCCAGCTGGACGCCACGTCGCTTGAGAGCAGAGACAGTGGGACCAACAGGCAGCCCTGGAGCCTAGGACCTGTGAGGCAGCAGGCAAGGGGGAGAGACACAGGCGGGCCTGGAGCTTACGCCCTGACTCTCCCACATAGGAGCTGGTGCCCTCTGGGAAACTGCTTAATCTCTGTGAACCTGCACCTGTCAAAGCAGACAAATAATGACGACCACCTTGAAGAGTGGAAAGGATCAGAAATAGTACAGGTCAAGGAACTGGCGCTCAGTGAGTCCGTATGTGTGTGCTCAGACCCTTTGCGACTCCATGGATGGTAGCCTGCCAGGCTCCTCTGTCCATGGGATTTCCCAGACAAGAATATTGGAGTGGGTTGCCATTTCCTACTCCAGGGGATCTTCCTGACCCAGGGATCGAACCTGCGTCTCCTGCATTGGCAGGCAGATTCTTTTCCACTGCAGCACCTGGGAAGCCCTGGTGAGTACTTACAACTAGCTGTTTTCATGAGGGGCAGCAAGAATGTTCAACCTACCACACAACTGCACTTATTTCACATGCTAGCAAGGTCATGAACAAAATCCTCCAAGCTAGGTTTCAACAGTATGTGAACTGAGATCTTCCAGATGTACAAGCTGGATTTAGAAAAGGCAGAGGAACCAGAGACCAAATTGCCAACATCCGTTGGATCACAGAAGAAGCAAGAGAATTTCAGAAAAACACTTACTTCTGCTTCACTGACTACACTAAAGCTTTTGACTGTGTGGATGACAGTCAAACAAACTGGAAAATTCTTAAAGAGATGGGAATACCAGACCACCTTACCTACCTCCTGAGAAATCTGTGTGCAGGTCAAGAAGCGACAGTTAAGACATGGAACAACAGACTGGTTCAAAATTGGGAATGGATTGCATCAAGGCTGTATATTGTCACCCTGTTATTTAACTTATATGCAGAGTACATCATGTGAAATGCTGGGTTGGATGAAGCACAAGCTGGAATCAACATTGCCAGGAGAAATATCAATTATCTCAGATATGCAGATGACACCACCCTCACGGCAGAAAGCAAGGAGGAACTGAAGAGCCTCTTGATGAAAGTGAAAGAGGAGAATGAAAAAGCTGGTTTAAAACTCAACATTCAAAAAACGAAGATCATGGCATTAGGTCCCATCACTTCATGGCAAATAGATGCGGAAACAATGGAAACAGTGACAGACTATTTTCTTGGGCTCCAAAATCACTGTGGACAGTGACTGTAGCCATGAAATTAAGACACTTGGTCCTTGGAAGAAAAGCTATGACAAACCTAGACAGTGTATTAAAAAGCAGAGATATTACTTTGCTAACAAAGGTCCATATAGTCAAAGCTATGGTTTTTCCAGTGGTCATCTATGGATGTGAGAGCTGGACCATAAAGAAAGCTGAGTGCCAAAGAACTGATGCTTTTAAACTGCGGTGTTGGAGAAGACTCTTGGGAGTCCGTGGACTGCAAGGAGATCCAACCAGTCAATCCTAAAGGAAATCAACTCTTGAATATTGGAAGGACTGATGCTGAAGCTGAAGCTCCAATACTTTGGCCACCTGATGTGAAGAGCTGGTTTATTTGGAAAAGACCCTGAAGCTGGGAAAGACTGAAGGCAAAAGGAGAAGAGGGCAGGTAGAGGATGAGATGGTTGGATGGCATCACTGACTCAATGGACATGAGTTTGAGCAAACTCCAGGAGATGATGAAGGACAGGGAAGCCTGGCGTGCTGCAGTCCATGGGATCGCAGAGTCAGATACGACTGAGCAACTGAACAATAATAACAAGCAAGGAACAGGGCCTGGAGTCTGAAACGCTGGGTTTGAACCTTGGTTTTGCTAGTCACTTGCTACTTTAGGAAGTCCCTTCACCTCTCTGAGCCTCAGTTTCCTCATCCATAAAATGGAGACAAGACTGTCTCACTCTCACAGAGCCATGGTGAGGGCTGAGTGAGAGGCTAGGAGGGCAGCCCTGAGCACAGCACTGGGTTCACAGGAGCCTCAGTCCTGACAAACAGCTCAGGCTGTGACACGTAGGGTACAGAACTCCCCAGCTCCTCCCAAAGCTGTTGATGCTGCTGCAAACTCAACCATTGTCCTGTTCCTCAGGCCCTAGGTCCCAGCACCTGCCCCTCCCCACTGGTGTCTCCCAGACTTGGATTCAGGCTTTGGAGCCAGACAGGCATGTGGATACGAATCTTTGGCCCAGGTGCTTACTAGCTGTGTGATGTGTGTCAAGTCGCTTAACCTCTCTGTGCCCTCATCTGCTGCAAAAGAAAAGGGGCCATAATTGAATCCACCTCCTAGTGCTGTTAGGAGATCAGGCAAGAATTCATCAAGTGGGTTTAGCAAAGTGTCAAGCAGCTGGCAAGAGCCTAATAAATACTAGCCATTACTATTACTGGTGTTGTTTCTATGGAACACTGTATTCCAAACAACTGATTTATGAAGACACTTGACAACACAACCCAGCTGTGAGTGAAGAACAGCCACAGGCCCTCTTCAGGGCCAGGAGGAAAGTTACTGGACCCCTCACTGGACTCCCAGAGGCCCTCCAGGCAGATGGGCGCCCATGCCTCTCCCCAGGGCAGGAAGAGAACTCCTGCCTGAATGCTCTGGCCTCCAGCAGCCAGGCCTCCTCCTCCCTAGAACTCTGAGAAAGAGGAAGTGAGGCTCTGTGTACCCAGCATCTTCAGGCTGCTGGGAGCTGAAGGTGGAGAAGAGGAAAAAGGGCCACACTGGTACAAGGGTGCCACCAAGATGCTGAGTAAGGTCACCAACTGCGGAGTCCTAGACCGGGCAAAGGAGGCCTTGTGGGTATGCTGCTACACAGCTGAGCCCCATGTGGGGTAGGGGAAGACGAGCAACTGTTTGCTTTTTCTCAAGCCAGGCAGTGCTGACCAACAACTGCCCTGGAGTTGGCCTCAGGATCTTCCTCAACCCCATTCCTCCTGGCACCCATCACCAGTGGTAACTTGTCAGTGCCCAGAGCCAAGGCCTCTAACCACGCCAACCACAAGGCTCAAGCCGCTTCACTTTCAGCAGAGGAAAACCACTTTCAAAGCGAGTGGACATTCCCTGTTTCACTTGTACCCAAACACCCTGGGCTGGGCCGTGTGCCCGAGTTCTATCCACTTCATTCCAACAGTACAAGGTGGGGCTGAAATTGGAACCCTTGTCCTCCAGGGCATTCACTTGTCCCTTCTTCCAGACACAAGCATCTGTGATGTCAAGTTACTGTACAAGTCTAAGGAAATAGGGCTAAGTACACAGAGGTGAATCAAATGTGGTTGCTTTGTTACTCAGTGCAGAAAACAGTTGTTGCAGAAATGAAGAAGCAGTAGTGAGAGAGGCTATCCCTGCCCTGTGGGAATCTAAGATCTCCTCCAGGGCTCTGTCTGGTACAGGCTCTGCCCCAAGAAGTGAAAAAGGCACCCCCAGGTGGGAAACTAAAGCCCCGCCCCGGACGTGGTAATGAGTGGGAGGCTCCTCGCTAAATGGCTGGGAGAAGGAAATGGATCTCCTACACCTTTCTCTGGACCAGGGGGCCTGCTCTCGGTCTCTTCACCCTAACCTCAGCCCCCCAGACACGCAGCCCCAGCTCTGCAGAGTGAGCCTGAATGGCTGGGGCTGAACCAAAACCCCGTGGCTGGCAGGGAGGCCCCTGGGGCTGGCCACGAGCTACTGAGGAGGCGTTAGGAGGGGAGACCTAGCACCTCTACTCGCCCTGCTGGGCCCCGATGCTGCACTCCCGTTGCCCCCCCTGTGGCGAAAACAGCTGTGGGTGCCCAGCTCCCAGGCTTGACGTCAGCCAGGGCGGCCAGGCTGTGGGCACCGAGGACGCTGCAATCTCCGCCTGAACAGCTCTGTTCCTGCTGGAGGTTTATGGAGCTCCTGCCACAGGCAGGCTTCCTGGCAGGCCTGGGGGTACAGGAAGAGCTTGGCCTGGGGGGCAGAGTGAGCAGGAGCTGTGGATAATTACAGAGTCAGCGCAGGAGGCACTGAGTCAAGTACGGTGACTCTGGGACCAGTGTGACCTTATTGTGAAACCTGGCCTGGCCCCTCGTTAGCCTGTGATTTGGAGGAAGTTGCTCAACCTCCCGGAGCCTCAGCCTCCTCGCCAGGTGATGGCAGTATCGACCCTGTCAGATGATGATGCCAACGAGAGATGGAAAGATGCGACCCAGGGACAGCCAACCAACACTGTTACCAGTGTCTGCACTCAACACCAGGAGAAGTGGAATACGTGGGGCAGGGGGCAAGAGGCAGCATTCAAGAAAGCAATGAGAGGGACTTCCCCGGTGGTCCAGTGGCTGAGAATGCACCAGGCAATGCAGGGGATGCAGGTTCGATCCCTGGGTGGGGAACTAAGATTCCCCATGTTGCAACTACGAGCTCGTAAGCCTCAGTGAAAAGATCCCAAGAGGGGCAACAGAGATTCTGCGTGCTGCAACCTAGACCTGGAGCAAATCCACAAATAAATTTAAAAATAAACATTGAAAAGAAAAGAGAGCAAGAAGGGATGAAGAAGGTGCACTGGATGGGAAACTGGGAAAGAGTGAGACCTCAGGCTCATGCGGTCGGGGGCAGAACACGGCAGCACAGGGGACCCCGAGAGCCAAGGCAAGAGTGTGCAGTGTGGCTGGGGAGCGGGGAGTGGAAGGAGGTGAGGAGGGAAGGGTGGCCCCGAGCCCACCTTGATCCTGAAGGCCAGTGTGCCTCAGGGGGCGAGCTTTCAGGAAGGTGGGAGACGGGTGTCTCCGGGTCGTGACAGTAAGCTGCACTGAATCGCAAGGTGAGAAAAGGCACTCCCAGTTTCAATTCTCTTTCACGCCTTGACTCCACCAGGGCAAGGTCTCAGCTCGCAGGCCTCAAAGTAACTGCTTTCCACAGGCAACTGTAACCACCAAGGATTCCATAACAGTTACGCTTTTGTCCTTATGATAATCTACTTGGAGCAAGTGGCTTCTGCTAACAGGGGTGACACACATTTTCCCACGGAAAAATACATTTAAAACAAGCCATTTACAGGAAAACTCTAAAGGAAGGAGGGTACCAAGGTGAGATCCCGAAAGGGCAAAACCCACTCAGGTTGTAGGTCAATGGCCAATCTTCAGGAAATGGGGCTGAGAGCACCGGGGGCGGCCCACGTTCTGAGCTGGGGGCGGGGGGCCGGGTCTAACGTGGATCTTGGAGAAAAGACTGTGACCAAAGGGAGCGCGGCCGGTGGAGCACTGACCAGCGGGGTGGACAATGAGCTGTCTTCCGTGGGGCAGTGGGCTTCAGAAGGACCCCCACAGGAGACATCCTGGCGACAGACAGGATGTGGTTTGTGACCTGCCGTGTGGCAGCGGAGAGAGAGACGGCTTGTTTCTGTCACGTGAGCTGTAACCGTGGCCAGGGGAGTGTCTGTCACCCAGATTCAGGTGTTTCCATGACCTCCCATCACACCAGAGGCTTTCAGGGGCAATGCTGCCGCTTCCCACCCCTTCTCCAGCTGCCCAGAGCCTGCAGGTGGTCCAGATGCCGGTCTCACCAGCTGTCAACTCAGGGGCTCAGACCACGGTGGCCCACCTGCCCCGTCGGCCTGAGCCTCTGGGGTTTCCCCAGACATGCACCGCTGAAACAGGGACCGTGCTGGGCAAACTGTGAGGCGCTGGCCACCCCCCCCCCCAGACAGTCCTCAGAGGGCGGGAGCCCTCGAACCAGATCCTGTGGGGCTGGAATTGCTGCCCACGGGGCCAAAGCGAGAGGGTCACAGGGTCTGCGTGGGTGCAGGTCTCCAGTGACCAGCTCATGTTTATATAAACAATATCACCCGCCTCAGAGTCAGCCCCTAACCTTCTCGAAAAGCTCAGGGACAGCGTGGGCCACAACCTGCTGGTCTCTCCACAGCTCTGGGTGCTGCTGCGGCCACCACCCTCTCCACGACCACCACTAAAGAGACAGCTAGTGGGAATTTGCTGTATGACTCAGGGAGCTCAAACCGGGCTCTGTAATGACCTAGAGAGGAGGGAGGGAGACTCCAGAGGGAGGGGCACAGGCTCGCCCATGGTCAATGCAGGCTGATGTACGACAGAAATCAAACCCACGTGCAGGGCAATTGTCAATCGATAAAAAGTAAATAAACATTTTGTAAACAGGCTCGGTGACGTTACTCCTTTATAAGAAAATATGTTTCACCTTGAGGAGAAGCCTCCAGCTCAAGTTCAGAATTCAAAGGCCCCAAAGATGCCACCTTCCAGGCTAGGAACTGTTCTCAAAGGGATTTTCCAACCCTGACGCTCAGGGGTCCCAAGACTGTCTCCACCCCTGCTCCAAATTATCCGAAGCACTCGTGTCCAGCTAACACCGCCTGCTCAGCATCCACACCGGCCCCTTTGTCCCACTGTCCTCTCCTCAGGCCCCACTGGCACAGGGGGCTCCCCTCACACACCTTCCTGTGCTTGAAGCCCACTGACACTACAGGGTTTGGCTCAGGGCACCTCTCCAGGAAGCCTCCCTGAAACCTCTCAGCAGAAGACACCCCTGGTTCCTTCTATCCTCTTCCAAAGCCCAATCTCACCTGTGGCGGCCAGGTGGGGCTTCCCCCGGGGACTGAGTGAGCCTGGAGACCCCCACAGGGAGGATTCATATCAGATTCGCACCCCCACCTCCATGCCTCCTCTCCTGGCAGTCAGGAGTCAGCATACAGAACTGACACATGAATGGCCAAACCGATGACATCTAATTGGGAGACATTCCAACCGTCTTTCCACCAGTCACTGAAGGAAGCAAGGAGGGCCTCACAGAGGCTGGTGAATTCAGCCCCCACACGCAAACAAAGTGGACAACACACTCACCACCCAGGAAAGACTGCTGGGCCTGCCTGACGATTCTGTAACGACCCAGGGCCAAGCCGGAAGGATGATGCGCTCTGGGAAGCTACTACAAAGGTACAGCCCCACTGGGGTCACACAGGGTTCCCAGACACTTGAACTGAGCCCTAAAAACAAACAGCATGTGGCCATGGAAGGCCAGGATGTGTCCCGGCCACGATCCCAGAGGAGAAAAAATACACAGTCCTCTGGGGCCGTGGGACCTCCTGCCTCAGTTTCCACAGTGGCACAGCCAGCCTCATAGCTGCGAGGATCTACGGGAATAAAGGATGGGACTCGCTCAGCACAGTCAGGCTCTCCCCGAACCTGGGGATTATTCGGGTCAGTACGACCCAAAGAGCTCACAGGGAGGCTGGAGGGTGCCAGGCAGCCAGGCCTCTGCAGCCCAGGCTGAGTCAGACATTAATCCGGCCTCATTAGCCCCAACCTGGAGGGAGGAGAAACGAGGCTGCCCGCGACCAGCTGCCGGGTCAGACCTGGGACACTGGAACGGCGGACACCGGGAGGCTGAGTGGCAAGCAGCCCAGGGGTGCAAGAAGGAAAGAAGGAAGCTGGATGCAGGCCAAGGAAAAAGGCAACCGAGGGTGTGGCTGAGGACAGGCCAGGGCAGTGGAAGGAGACAAAGAACTGATTGGTGTCGGCGAGCATGCCCTCTTGAGCCGCTCCAGAGCATCAGTGGACCGACTTCCAGGACAGATGCCGCAGGGCTCTGCCCCTCTCAGGGTTGCCAGGGCTCTTCAGAGGAAGCTGGGCGTTTATTCAAAAGTCTGTCTGAGAGTCACCCTGTTAGGGGAAGGAGCCAACCACGGACCGGAAACCCCCGAGGTGTGCAATCATCCACGTCACTGCTCGGCAGGAAGGAGCCAGGGTGGAGCAGGCTGAGATTAAGGCCCTGGCTGTGGCGGTGCCCAGGCCACCTGGCGGGGCAACCTGTGCAGTAGCTCCGGGAGGCCAAGGGCCACCTGGGTGCTGGCGGCACAGGTCCTCTGTGGCCATGCTGGCCTTCCTGCCGTCCCTCAAACACACCAGTCTGCTCACCGCTCCCAGCTTTTGCTTTGACTATGTCCAGGCCACGCGTGAATGGCTCATCTCAAGTGCCACCTCCTCCCGAGGGCTGGCCTGACCATCTCATCTAGACCAGCCCACTCCCCACCCCAGCAAGCTCTCCCCAGACAGCAGCAGCGGCTCAGCCCCTCATCTCTGCAGGTCCTTGTGTCTTTGCTCGGGTATCAGCTCCTTTACAAGGCCTTCCACCCCCCTATTTATAACTGTACACCCTCCCCCGGCTCTCACCCTGCCTCCCCCCTGAGCTTCCTTCTCTGCGTCGCAGCCTAGATATTTGTTAACTGTCTTTCTCCTCCCACTGGAATGTCAGCTCCAAGAAGACAGGGATTATCATCGGATTTGTTTGCTACTGTATCCAGAAGAGGTGCCTGGCAACGTAGTAGGGGCTCAGTAAATGTTTGATGACTGAATGAATAAGTGTGTATGAATTTTTAAGAACAGGGTTTCTGGTTAGAGTGCCTAGGGTCCTATTCAGGCTCTTCCACTTACTGTGTGACTTGTGACCATTTACTTAACTTCCAAAAGACCCAAGGTAATCAATCAGTAAAAGGAGAATAACAACAGTACCTGTCTCACGGGATTACTGCGGGATTAAATAAGATCATGCATATAAAGAGGTGAACACAGAGCTCGGCCTCCTGTAAGTACTCAGGACTGTCTGGCTGTCAACACGAGCCCTCTCGTGCAGGTATTTCTTGCTTATCCGCTCACTTGCTTATCCTCTGCTGCTTGCACTCTAGCATCAGCTCCAGCTGGCCCTGCTTGCCCCCGGACCCCCAGTGCCTAGCACACTGTGGGAAGAGAAAATCAGGCCTCCTCTCAAATCAAGGAAGGCGCAGTTTGCAGACACAGTGGCAGCTAGAGCAGGAGCCTCACCGATCTGTTTCTCCAGGGCAGCTGCCTCACAGACCGTGGCCCGGGGCAGGATTCCGGGGTCGGTGAAACTTGTCTGCAGCAGGCAGCTCATGACGAAGAAAAACAGGATGGCAGCAATGATGGGGATGGCGAGGGTCAGGTGGCGGGCCAAAAAAGGACAACTGGAAAAAGAGAGGGAGAGAGACGTGAGCAGATACCCCGGGGGCTGCCTGGGGCACAGGGTTGCAGCTCCAGGCAGGCGCTGTCATCCCAGCAAACACCACCATAGCCCTGAATGGATGCAGAGGTACAGCCCCTGGGTGAGTGCGGCCACACGCCTTTATGTCCTTCTGCCCTGCCCTTCCGTGCCTAGGGCAGACATCACTAATTGATCCTTGCACTTTCTCCCTGAGCACCTGGCAGACGTGACCAATAGGTCCTGGCACTCAACCCCTGCACTTGGCTGCAACCTCCGAATCCTTCTACACACAGAGCTTCAGGCAGCCGCCACCAATGAACTGGACTGTCACTTGAGGTGACTCATCCTTGACAATGTTCACTCATTTATTCGGTCACTCCACATGTGTTCACTGAGGTCTTTTCAGTCTTCCCTGGTGGCTCAGGTGGTAAAGAATCCACCAGCAATGCGGGAGACGGGTTTAATTCCTGGGTCGGGAAGATCTCCTGGAGAAGGAAATGGCAACGCACTCCAGTGTTCTTGCCTGGGAAATCCCATGGACTGAGGAGCCTGGTGGGCTACAGTCCACGGGGTCGCAAACAGTTAGACACGACTGAGTGACTAACACAACAATTCCAGTCTTAAAGGCACTACTTTAACAAGCTGCAGGGATAATGGCTGCTTGTGAGGAAGACAAGAGTCCCCCGCTCCTTCAATGAGGCTTAGTCTAGTGGGGAAAACAGACACGTAAACAAAGAATTGCCACACAGGGTGTTGCCTGTGTAATGGGGAAGAGAGAAGTGGCAGGACAGTTAGGAAAGACTGGCTGGAGGAGAGAGAGCCTGAGCTAGAAGCTGAATGAGGCGGGTCCGCCAGGTAAAGGGGGGCTGAGGGAACAGCCTGGTCCAGCCACTGCCACCGTCACCCAGAGACCAGCATCCCCGCTCGGTTCCATCAGGCCCCCTGGGCCCGGTGAGCCCCAACAGCCCAAGCATGGGTCTAATGCTGAGGCCCACCCATCCTATCAACCAGCATCCTGCGTGGCCTTCCCTCCCAGAGCCAGAGTGGCCCCTGGCGGCGTGGGAAACTACTATCTGGGGATGACCGGCCGCTGGGAGGCCTGAGTCAGGCCAGGTTCCAGGAGCCAGCGAAGCAGCAGGAACAAACCTGTGGGTTATCTGCACAGTTTCTGGAGCCTCTGCTCTCGGAGGGTCTGGCCTCCAGAGAGGCCCTTCCCTTGAGGAGCAGAGACTGCCAAAACCAAGGGCTCCCAGGGGGCCACGTGCTGCTCCAACACATCAGTGGTCCCCGGGCCTGAGCCTCAAACAGAGCTGGGCCCTCCGTGTCACCCATGTGACAACTCAAAAAAGTTCATGTACAACTAGACTTCTTGGGAGACAGAGAAGACCTGAAGTCTGAGACTCGCAGAGCCCTCAGAGACAGCAAGTCCTGGCCACCTGGTTTTATTGTGGGAGGACCCCAAAGCCCACGGGCAGATCCCAAGTCACCCGGCCAGGCTTCCAGCAAACACTCTATCCACTTCATTCAACAAATACATGTAAATAAAGTAAAAATAAAAATTTTTTAAAAGAAAAAACAAAACAAAACAAATACATGTATTTTCTATTGTACTGTAAAACAGTTACTGTATCGAGTGCCTACTACATACCAAGCCCTGTTCTTAGCACTGTGGGTACAACAGTGAGAATAAATTCCTGTTCTCATAGAGGCAAGAAGCTAAAAAAAAGTATAAGTACTGTATGTCAGATAGAGGTAAGTGTTTTGGAGAATAAGTCAGGGCAGAGGTGACAGGAGGCTGGGGTGCATCTGCCTCTACTGTAGGGATGGTCAGGGAAGGACAGGAGAAAGTGTGGGAGGGAGCCAGGTGGCTCTCTAAAGGAAGAATATCCCAAACCATGCAAAGGCCTTAAGGTCGGAGCGCACACGGAGGCCACCGTGCCTGGGAGGGCGGGCACAGGGGACAGTGGGAAGAGACGGGGACAGGGAGGAAGCCATCACCAGGGCTCCAGCTCTTATCTAGAGAGCCACGGGATATTCAGATCTGACGTGGAATTAAAGGAGCCCTCTGGCTGCTGCGTGGGGCAGGAAGCAGGGCAGAAGCTGGGATGCCTGTGCAATAATGCACCAAAGCCAACAGAAGAGAGCACCATCCACAGCAGGAAAGGTCCCTGCTGAGAGCCTGGGAGAGCCCTCTCACCCTCCAGGCCCGCACCAACAGCGTTCCCCTCTGCGGGGCCCCCACCGAGCCCCTACCCCAGTCCAGGCCCAAGTGAGCTCCGGGCCCGAACCCGAACCTTCTTGCCAACGCCACCAGCCCAGGTGAGGAGGAGCAGAGACAAAGAGGAGATGCTCTACTAGCCCTCCTGGAACTCAGAAGTCCTCGCTGGCCCTCCCTCTCTGAGGACGAGCCTGGCACTCATGAAGACATCCCCTCAGCCCAGAGGAAGTCCTGCTTCTGAACAGACCAGATCCCACACCACAGGGTCACAGGGCCCAGCCTCAGCAAGCACCCACTTCCTCCTGCCTCAGCTAGGACCCTGGCTGGGAGGGCCTGGTGAAGCCCGAGGGAGGCTGGAAAAGGCACTTTCAAAAGACCCACGTGGGCCGGCCCAAGGAGGTGGATCTGAAACTCAGCCCAGGGGCCGTGCTGGGGACTGGGGGAGCTTCCCCAGAGCTTCTGCTTGCTCATTATTCCAGAACTTTTTAATCCACCCTGAGTCAGAAAGGCAAGCTGAAAGGGAGAAGCTAATTTGTATAAAGTCCTCACCTTGCTTCAAGGGGAAGCCCAAGGTTGCAGAAACAGGACCTGGCAGCTGGAAAGGGTACCTGGGGGCCCCTGTCTTTGTGGTAGCCTGCCCTTGGCCCTTGGGAAGGGTTTTCTGGTGATGACAAGTAATAGCAGCAGCCAGCTCTAAACGCCTATTACCAACTAAAAGCTTAGGTGCCTAGATTCATGTCATCTCGTGATACCCTGAGGGGGTGGGTAATGTCATAAATCCCGCTTTATAGATATGGAAACTGGGGTCTGAGAAGCAAAGTGACGCCCCGAAGTCACTCACTTAATGCCTGGTGGAGCTGAGATCCGAACCCGCTCTGCGGGCTGCAGAGATGGTGTTCCCGACCGTCTGGGTAAACTGAGTGAGACCACAAAGAAGGATGGGCAGCAGAAGAGGGAGAGGCGGGACTCGCGCAGCGCGCGTGTGTGTGCATGCAAGGGAACCAGGGAGCAAGTGGCTCAAGCTGGAGATCAAGGGTACAGTGGAAAACTTCTGATACAAAGATGTGAGCTGGTAAAGGGACACGCGTCCCTTCCTCCATCCCTAAAACGGAGAATCTGTGTGGGCCAGTCCTGGGTCACTAGGGACATGAAGAGGTCAAACGCCCACAGAGACAAATATGACCTGTCACACAGAAATACTTCGGACTCGTGAAAAATAACAAGGCGCTACAGCTGCTCCTGCCATGGAACCAGCCAGAAGGTGCTCTGGAGTGTTAGGAAGACAGAAAGCCAGGAAATCAGGAGGTGGGGGCAGGGGCCTGGGAGATGTCTGGGGGGACCACAGGAGGCAAGGGAAGAGCAGAAAGCTTTGGAGAAAATGAGGAAGGTGCTGAAGGAGAAAGGGGCAGTCTGAGAGGCCCAAAGTGAGGGTCTAGGGTGAGGACCACTGAGGGGGAAGTGAGGGAACCGGGTCTGAGAGTAGAGAGATGATCAGGGGACCCTGGAGGGAATAGGGAAGATGGCTGGGGAAACTGGATGTGAGAGTATATAGCCAGAGGCCAAGGAAGACATTCAGAAGTCGTCTGGAAGGAATACAGAGATAAGATGCCTGGAGGGGTCGGAAAGAAGCTGGTGCCAAGAGACAGTCCAGAGGATAGGATAGGAGCTGCAGAGGTTTAGGGCAGCTTCTGAGAAGGCAGAAAGGATGGGCATCCTGGGGAGACACAGGGAGGGCGGTGTTCCTGGCCAGAAGCTGGCAAAGGCAGAGTGCCAGGGAAGGAGGGGGTACTAAGGGAGGGGCAGGGATGAGGCGGCTGGCAGGGACAGAGGGGACCAGCTTAGATGATGATCCACATGGGCAAGAGGGAGATGCCTAGTCTGGGAGGGTTGGAAGGGACCAGGAAGGACAGATGGGGGATAAGCAAGGAGACCGGAGAGGCCTGAGGGCAGACTCTGAGAGGCACAGGGAAGATGCCGGCCAAGGAGCGGCTGGGAAAGGAGGGTGCCTGGCAGGTGCTGCAAAGGGTGGAGAGTCGGGGAGGTGGAAGAGGAGACGGG